>JACYXH010000269.1:52500-67500 GCA_026745465.1 Lota lota | reverse complement strand
AAAAGTACAATTCGTTCGGGAACGTCGACTAATTAGCCAGCGGTGTGGACACAAATGGTTTTGCCAAAGTGGGGCCGGGGAAGGTAGGAACAGTGGCCGGCCAGGCCGAAGCTTTATTTCATCCCGGCTATAAATGAGCCCCCAAGCCACCCGTGATTGATTCTGTTTGTGTGCCCAAGTTATTCGTTTTTATGAAACATTAGTGCTTTAGGAACTTATTATTTTCAAGCCGTCGTCTGTCTCCCCATGCCTCTCCCTGGCGACTTCAGCTCTCACTGTGTGCGTCTCTGTTTCTCTCTCTTTGTCTTTCTCTCTCTCTTTCTCTCTCACTATGTTGTTCTCTCGCACTTTGTTGTTCTCTCTCTCTTGTCTCTGTCTCTCTCTCTCTCTCTCTCTGTCTCTCTCTCTCTCCCCCCTCCATCTTCTTATGGGGGAGAGAGAGGGCGTAGTTGGGTGGACCGGCTCCCTCTCCCGTGTCTTCCCCTCTTCCACTTCTCTCCATTTTGTGCTCTCTCCGATGTGTACCCCTGCCAGGGTGATTGATAGATGCTCATTGCTAGTAAATGAACATTTTCCCTCTCATAAATTGCCGTTTCATGTGACTAGATTAGTGATGCCTTTTTAAAAGGTCAGTTAATTTAAAAAAAAATAAAGATAGTCTCTCTCTTTCTTTCCTCTCTCTCTCTCTCTCTTTCCTCTCTCTCTCTCTCTCTCTCTCTCTCTCTCTCTCTCTCTCTCTCTCTCTCTCTTTCCTCTCTCTTTCCTCTCTCTCTCTCTCTCTCTCTCTCCTCTCTCTCTTTCTCTCTCTCTCTCTCTTCTCTCTCTCTCCTCTCTCTCTCTCTCTCTCTCTCTCTCTCTCTCTCTCTCTCTCTCTCTTTCTTTTCCCCCCTCCCCGTCTGCCCTGGTCTCCTCCGGCACCAAATACCTCACTTCATCCCTCCCTTTTTTTTTTCTTTTTTTTTTTAATTATTATTTTACCCCCCTGTGGCTTTACTTGACTTTGGATTATCTCCGACTTGAATGGCAACCCCCTGCCCCACAGCCCCGTCTTGATTAATTGCCCCGCGGTACACCCGTCCAGAAGACCAGCGTGGCGGCGCTGATGACGGCCACTGGAAATCAGCGGTGCAACCGGAAGCCGTTTTGAGATCCCGTAGCGGTCTCACCTGTCACGATGTTGTGGTCCCTCCGAACGTCCGTGACAACTGATGGAATCGCTGCGAAAGTCGTCGTTTGTTTGTAAAGCACGGAAGACACAGTGGAGTTTTCCTCATTCCACTTTTATTGTACCGTCGAATGGTTGAAATGATCCACCCAGGGTTTACACAGTGAGTGTAAAAGGCTCTCCTTTAAGCAGCAATTTGCTCTCTACCCTAACATGCATGTCTCGGACCCCCTAGACGAAACCCAGAACACTTACTACTAAGTTGTTCAGCCGCTTTTATCCAAAGCGATTGGAACACGTCAGGGATCGAACCAAGTACCTTTCGGTGCTGGGAGCCAAACCACATCCTCACCACTACACTGTTGTGCCGCGACGTGCGTGTCTTCGGGGAACTGATGGCAACCCACGGTAACACGCAACGCACACACTTACCCCTACCGCAAAGAGGCACAGCAGTTGGGTCCAAACCCAAAACACTTAAGCTTGCGATGCAAATGGAAAGCAGAAAAGTGCTCGCACAGTGCCCCTTGCAGGACAAATCGATACACGCTCTCTCTCCCCCCCCCCCCCCCCCCCCCCCCCCCCCCCCCCCCCCCCCCCCCCCTCTCATGCACGCCGGTGTTTCATTGTGTTTTATCCTTGGTGAGTTTAGAGGGGGGGAAAAAGGTAAGAAAAGTATTGGTCCTCCTTGCAACAAGTATCTGTTGGCCCTCCTGACGATGCCCTTTCATAATAAGGAGAGCGGACTCAGACTCAGCTGCCATGGTAACTCCTGTTGAAACCCCATCACCCTCTCCAACCCCCAACCCACCCTCGCCTGCCAGGCGATTGCCAAAGGGAGCGCTCGGTGTGCTTCCCCAGCAAGACTAATCAAGGACATTAGCCCCTGTGTCATGTGATTCATCATTGATTGTCTTTGTTGGCCCTCTGCTTTCTTGGCTCTCTCTCACCGCCGTCTCACTGTCTTCAGTTTTTCTTTTCTTTTTTCCTCCCTCTTCTTCTCCTCCTCTCATCTCTCGCCTCCCAATGTGTTTGACACCCTCGACAGCACGTTGCCGTCTCACGCTAGGAAACGTCCGTCCAACGAGATGCATTTCCATGTTTTATTGAAGAGGGTCTTCTCCCATATCGGGGGGGCACTTTGAGCAGGATACAGCCTGCTTTCTCTGTCTCTGTCTGTCTGTCTCTTCCTCCCGCTCTCTTTCTCTTTCTCTTTGGTTTGTGTTGCCGGGCCTCACTCTTCCTGACTGATATCTGGGCTCCAGCAGGAAAGATGGGAGACAGCATCTAGGCCATGTTGGGTTGGACAGCTCAGGCCTCATTACTGAGAGAAGTGTGTGTCTCGAGGCTGGAGAGGGAGTGGGCGGTGTGTGTGTATGTGCGTTTCTGTGTGTGTGCATGCATGTAAGTACGTGTGTCGACATGTACATGTATCTGTGTGTGTGCGTGTCTGCATGCGGTGCACTGCTGGTTCTGCTCAGTCTTCATTATGTGATGCTCCTGGTTGCTGACAGTCTCTTGGCTGTATCTGTCAGGGCCGTATTAAATGTTAACCACAGCCCAGACTAGGGCAGAACATGAGGGCAAACAAATTGGAGGCGAGAGCGAGAGCGAGAGAGAGAGCGGGAGAGAGAGCGGGAGAGAGAGCGGGAGAGAGAGCGAGAGAGAGAGAGAGAGAGGAGAGAGAGCGGGAGAGAGAGGGAGAGGGAGAGAGAGCGAGAGAGAGAGAGAGCCAGGTAGGAGAGTTATGGGGGCTCTGAAGGAGAGAGAGAGAGAATTTAGTTTGGACTTGGAGTTTTACCCCGCTCCCTGAGGGTCCGTCGTCGAGGTAACGGCGGCGTTTGAAGGCGGCGTCAAAAACCCACGGCGGCGTCAGCGTTTATCAGCCGTTCGCTCGCACTGTGGCTGCTCAGCGCCTCAAGAACTTGATCCACTCCGTCCTCACACCCCACCACCGCTGCCTTGCTCATGCTCGTCCCACCCCCCCCCCCCCCCCCACCCCCCCTGAAATGAAGAGTGAGCCCCGAACGAGGCGAGAGAGTGAGCTGGGCACTCTTTTCTCTCTCTCTCTCTCTCTCTCTCTCTCTCTCTCTCTCTCTCTCTCTCTCTCTCTCTCTCTCTCTCTCTCTCTCTCTCTCTCTCTCAACCTCCCTTCTTGAAAGCACCCTCTTCATCTCTGGATGAAAGCATCGGGTGGGATGGAGGCCAAGATAAGTGCATTCCCAAAGTACAGTGTGGAGGATCCCAATCCAGAGCCGCTCTGCTTGGGTCGGCCTACCGCACAGCAGGGGGGGACACAGGCAGCTGGGGCTTGTAGGCTGTTGTAAACTCAGGCGTCACTTCACCTGGACTCAGAGGCCCCGCGGTAAAACCGACCTTACCGACAACCAGGTTATCCAGAACCTTTGGCCTGTAATCAAACTCCTTACTTCCTCCCTACTACACCAGGAATCTCAAATCTCACCCCCCCCCCCCCCCCACCCACACCCACACACACATACACACACCACCCTTCCACCCCCATAAACACTCTGAAAGGAATTACTGCATTGTGGGTAAACACAAAAGACTGGAGCCGAGCTAAATGTGCTAGCGCCGTTGCCGGGAGTGGAAGTGGGGTGGGTGGGGGGGGGGTAGTAATCAGTATGCAGGGGGTGAGTAGGTGAGTGAATTGGGATAGGGGAATTTCTGAGCTTTTCTATGCAGCGCTGTGCGTCGGGGAATCCACTATATGTTTTTGTGATGCCGTACACACAACATCCTCTGTTCTCTCTCTCGCTCTCTCTCTCTCTCTCTCTCGCTCTCTCTCTCTGAGACACTTGGAAATAAATGAAAGCTCTGTTCTTCTGTCGCATGCTCCCCCTGCTGCATGTTAAACAATGCGAACGGCCAAAAGACTGCGTTATTTTCTCTAGTCACCTCCCAGGGAGAAAAGTGCCAGTGATTTCCATATTTTAACCGCAATACCTGCATTGTCTCGCTCTCTCTCTGGCTCTCTTATCTCTCTCTCTCTGGCTCTCTTATCTCTCTCTCTCTCTCTCTCTCTCTCTCTCTCTCGCTCTCTCTCTCTCTCTCTCTCGCTCTCGCTCTCGCTCTCGCTCTCGCTCTCTGTCTCTAGCTCTCTTGCGGCAAAGTGTTGCTTAATCATTAGTAAGCAAATCGAAGTATCCATGTGTGTCATTGTGTGTTTTCTGGTAGATGTGTGTGTGTGTGTGTGTGTGTGTGTGAGTGAATTCTGGTCTTTCGATTAACCAGCCAGGATCTTTAGGGGGTTATTGTGAGTTTGGTTTTGTAAATGGTTGGACGCGAGACTCTGATGTGGGAGTGTTTTCTTTGTTTTTATTTCATAACTCGTCCCTGCCTCTGCCTCAGCTGCTGTAAGAAGCAGAAAGAGGGCAGAGCCCAAGAAGGAAACCTGCAAGGATTCAAACGTGTGATCTCATGCCAGATTAGCCTCAATTTCAGTACGAAAAATATATCTAAAGAGCAAAGCAACACCATGGCCTTCGCCTATGACACACTTACAGAGAAAATGGACATGTAGGCCAAAGCCATTGAAATCAGGGAAATGTATAATTCAACATACACTCCGAATTTGTATCAATGTCTCCATACAGATAATTTCATCTGAGTTCATAGCTGGAATTGATTTTAAACTGCCCATGTCAGTACTAAAAGACCAGCGGAAACACACCGTGTACTACTGTGTTTTTGTACTTCCTTTTCATTCCGGTTTTGTCCCATTGATTCATGAAACATTTTGATGTCTTCTACAAAAAGGAGGAACCCATGTGGCCCTTATCATTCCCAAGACCTTTTCTGTCGTAAACCAAGCTTTTGTCCATTTCCACCAGCGGTAAAAATCTGCCCATTCATAAACTGGAAATGGGTTTTGTACTTTCATCCGGTTTCTTTGGTGGTTATTTTCTGTCAACTATAAATATATATATATTTATAGTCAGCGAACGGGGATCATTATAGGTCTGAAATATTCTTCTGTCGGAACGGCCGTGAATGCAAAGCACTAGCAAACAGGAAATAGGGACTTGTCGAGTTCAAGATCGTCACCAGATCCCTCCCCCGCTCCCCTCCCCCGCTCCCCTCCCCCGCTCCCTCCCCCGCTCCCCTCCCCCGCTCCCCTTTCGGACACACCCAAATTGTGTCCGCCGATAGTGTTCAAACGCTGCGAGTGTCCCTTGTCGTCGTTTGTTTTCTTTGGCTCCTGGCGATGACCCCCGGGGGGGTGGGTGGGACACCGCCGCATCATGCGAGCGGGGGGCCGCGGTTCCGTCGATGACGCGCTAATCGGCGTGCTCAAACGTCTCGCCCCGATGATGTGACGCGTCGCTGGCGGTCTCCAGCGCGCGTCGGCCGACCAACGCTCTGACCCCCGCGACGCCCACGCCGCCGTTTGTTTTGTGTGTTGTTTCTTTTTATTCGCCGTTCCCCCCCCCCCCCCCCCCCTCCCCCCCCCCCCCCCCCCCCCCCCCCCGCTCACTCTCGCGTCTCACTCACGTAGATCTCATTTTGAGATGTATCTCGTGTAATTATGTTATCAGATGGGGGAGGGGGGAGGGGGGGGGTGCTGTCAACACCGGTGAGCTAAACGAAGCCTGCCTAATGTCATGTTACTCTGTTACTATTAATGAAAATACATAACGACGCAAAGGGTTGGGGAAGGGGGGTGTGGGGGGGGTTGGACGGATGCTGGATTGGTGGATGGGGGTGGGGGGAGGGTGGGTGCATTGGTAGTAACCCCCACAATGTTATCCCTCATTGGACCAAAGTGACAGCTTGATATTCGGAAGCAAAACACGTGCACACACACACACACACACACACACACACACACACACACACACACACACACACACACACACACACACACACGGCATCCAGTGGAATTTGAATTTGAATTGCTGTCGTCACCCAGTTGGAAAATGACCTTGTCAATTCTCTCTCGCTCTTTCTTTTATTTTTCTCTCTTGCTCTCTCTCTCTGTCTCTACCTCTCTCTTCCTCTACCTTCTCGGTCGACCTCTCTCTCCTCCTTGTATCTCTGCCTCGCCCGCCCCGCTACCCAGATAACTTCCCGCAGATGGCCCATCAGAAGCGCTTCATCGAGCGGAAATACCGGCAGGAGCTGAAGGAGATGAGACGCGAGCGCGAGCGCCAGGAGAAGGAGGGCGACGACGCGGACGAGAGCAAGAAGTGACAGCGGCGCAACAGACTCTCCATCTCTCTCTATTTCTCTCTCTCTCTTTGTTGACCAGGTCCAGGAACGTGACCCCCCCCCCCCCCCCTCCCCGGCGCACATCTGCAGGTGCGACCGGAGGATCGGGGGGGGGGGGGGGGGGGGGGAGGCAGGAGGTCTGTCTGGGTATGATGCAAATGATGATGATGATGATAAGAGTGGGGTTGACCCCCTTTTCCCCGCCTAATGTGGTAATGGCGGCGACGACACAGGTTGAAAAGGAGAGGATTGAAGAGTCGGCATGGAAACAGGATCTGGGGGATTGCGGTTCACGCAGACCGGGTTGCTGGTTTAAGTGCCCTGTTGGAAGAAGCACCCTTTCTTTTAATTGAAGGGTAGTGAAGGCTTGTTTTGTTAGTCACTTATTCGATCCAACATGGCTGCAAACGCACGTCTCTCGTTTGGTGGGAATGCCAAAAGGGGTTTGTTTATTCTTTTTACCTTCGTTTTTCTTTCTTTGTGCGTTGTCTCACGATAGTATGACCTCCATCGTTATATCGTCACCGTGTGTGCTTTCCACTGTAGAAATAGTGTCCCGCTGACAAAATGAAATGTTTGTTTTTAAAGAAATACCCTAATTATTCAACTGTGAACGCTTTTGTAATGCTGCAAAATAAAGTTTTTCTCCGTAAATGCAACGCTGCAAATGCCATTTTTTTTAACAGTGCTGTAGTAACTATTTGAGAGAGAAAGAAATGGCCAATTATGATACTAAATCTGTAGAATATCTCAATCTGTCTCGCATCTGCCACTCATCCCATAATACATGTTTTTGTTTTTTTTCTAATCCCTTACTAAATCTGTTTGGTTTTGATTGTAATTATAGATTGTCTAATTAATGGTTTCCTGGGTTCAGTAGCCCCTGGTACTAGCTATTTAACCACTTGTCTTATTGAGGATTAGCATTACGCATAACAGTAACTATCTTCTTTTTTTCTTTTTGTCGGAAAATGAATTAGCCTAGCGTGCTAGCCTCTAACCACTATTACCCAGCCTGATAACTGCCGACTTGCCCTTCCAAGCCAGAAATGATACAGAGAAGGATAGATATGAATTAAGATTTTATCGTGTTGAGTCATATAAATATTCAGTACAAAATATCACGTTTTACAAAGCAGTACGACGAACGGACCCCGGCTTAAAACTACCACAACCTGGCATATTTATTATTTTCTACATTGCCAAAAAAAAAACCTGCTCAATCACATTGGGCACCAACAACACAATCCTCAACGGATTAAAATAAACGTTTTTTTTTTTTTTTTAAAGACGAGCCAAACCTCCGAGATGACCCAGTGATATCATGTTTTAGTACAATACATTACATTATCCCACCATATTCATTTTAGGCCTGGAACTGTAAAACACCGCTTCCATTTCCAAAAAATGGCAGTTGGCTGACACTGACGGTGTGAAAAGCAACAACGAAACTAAAAGCGTAGTGAAGCAAAAGCACGATAGGGGGTTGTTGGGTGCACGACGATGTCTGTCACCCTTTGTCACCCATGTTGCTTTTCATTTGTTTCACTCATTTCTAAGCCTTTTGCAGTGTTCCTTACATCTCTAATAGTCACTTAAACATCACAGGGGAGGGGGAGTGTAACGAGAAAGACGTGAACAATAATAATGGCGACAACATGGTAATTGAACCAACTGAATCTCGCTTTCAGCATTTGTTCTCTTACCGTTCTGTTGCGGCCCGAAGTGTCGAATATACCGTGCGCCCGATGTTTCAGAAATCGATGTTGAGATTTGTGTGTGTGTGTGTGTGTGTGCGTGTGTGGGTGTGTGGGTGTGTGTGTGTGTGAAGGGGGTGGGGTGAGCGGTGGCACAGCAATTATGCCATTGTGTTCTGTTATTACGGTTCCAAATGTCTGATAAATGTCAGCCCCTTCTCAGGTTGGCCTTTAGCTGGAGTGGGGTGGGGCAAAACTTGTTTAGGAGGCCCTTTTTTCCTGCTGATGTTCGAACCCAATTCCCCCCCCCCCCCCCCCCCCCCGAGAATGCAAACTTTGCTTGCATTCTCAGAAAAAAAAAAACATGAGAGGTATGGGGCTGATTTATTGATAATGTTGCTGTTTAGGGGACACATGGCTTGATGTATTTTTTGGCTTTGCGGTTTCTTTTTGGAGTTGATGTCTCGTAGAAACACAGAATAACTAGTTTTACAAATTACAAATAAAAGAAGTTGCCCATCAATCTTGGTTGTCAGTCCAGTATAATGTTCTGCTGACCTTCAGGTTGTTAAGGACAGACCTCTAGGATTAAAAACCTTATCTCACACAACCTAAAGGTCATGTGCTCCTTATTAAACATCTTTATAGAGGGGGGGGGAAAAAGCAATTTCAAGCTTGTCTCTCCCATCGAAATCCATGGAGCAAAGCCTTCTCGACCACTGGTCTGGGCGTGGTGGCATGTCCATGGCCTTGTGTGGGTGAAGGTGGGTGTGTATTGGGGGGGGGGGGGGATTGCATATAAACTCAAGATCTCTAAACATAAGATCTATCAGAACCCTATTGTTTCTTTTCTTACCAGAACTGATTGCTTGGATCTATACATTCGAACCAGTTGTTTCCTGATAGAGTAGACTTTGATTACCCATTAGTGGGTCAAAAAACATGTTGCTATGTGTATGCTTTGACACTTCCAAGCTTCAACATATTTTTTATAATATATGATCTCTGGGGTTTGCATTGATTTTGAGAAATGTTGCTCTCAAATAATAATCCCTATGTATTTGTTAAACTAAGATGCAGTATACAGTAGCTTCCAACACATCGTTAATGTACTTCTAGGTCCACACCTTTACTCCCTTTATGATGGATAAGAGAGATAGCCCCATTGTATATCTGTTCCTTTGTTGCCTGACGCACTGATTCAACCATAATTCTAATGTTTCAAACGATGAAAGCCCTTCGGAGCCAGCTGCAGATGTTTTAAACACAACACATGGAGGCCTTCGCCATTACAATACCCTGTTGAGTTGTCAATGACACAGATAATACAAAACCTTACTGCTGCTGCTGCTGTGTTTGTTTTCACGGCCGTAATGTCAGACTAGCCCTGTTGGTCCAATACACCAGTTAGAGGACAGCCCCGTCTGTAGGCCCAAGTGTTGTTTTTTTAAATGTTAATTTAAGGCAAGGTCGTTTATTATCCACATATTAATAGGGCATACGGTATTCATCGTCAGTGTGTTTAAAACAACATATGCATTCAAATTGGACAGTTACCCGCTTAGTACACAAATAATATAAATAAGATAATAGTTGCTATTATCTGTACTGCAGTGTTTTTCTCAAATTAATTGAAATGCTTTTGTCTGGAATTCAAACGAGTCATTTGTAAACAGTGAAACAAAGATATTGTTGAAAAGCCATGAGGATGTCTGTTAGTGGGATATCTGAAGGAGTTTCCAACTCGGTGCTTCCCAATGGAAAAATGAAATAACGTGGCTTTATTATTGTCTCACTACTGCACCGAAGACACTGTACAATTTGTTTGGTTCAGAAGTACCACGTAATTGAGATCAGCAGAACACTCAAACACAGTCCGAAGTTTTCCTTAAAGGCCTTAGAAGGAGTATAACACACAAATTCCCTACAACGGCAGTTGACACTAGATCCATCTACATAGTTAAACAACGTGGGGCCCAGGAAATGACAGTGGAAATTTCCACAAAAGTGGATCATCCATTTCCCCTGCCCCCTTTCAAAAATTCAGCTCTGAAAAGCCATAACACATAGCCACAATGACGTTAAATTGCCAAACAGTCACTACATTTCATTGTTCTTGTCCAAAATCAACATTAATCCACCACAAAAGTCAAAAGTAACTATTTTGGAGACGAGGCAACATGGGAAATGTAGTCTTTATTCCAGGAAAGTTACTGCTTTTTAAAATCCCTTGTAGGGCCTTTCTAGAGGACGGGCCAAATGACAAGCAGCATTTACCACATGACAAATCTACGCCTTTGCCTCATCTCCTATAGGTTTAGAGACACATTTAATTAAAGTCATAATTAGCATTGGGTTCGATGACATTCAGTTACTTAAGAAAACAATTTGGTATTTCAGCTTACCTCACACCGGCAAATGCATGAAGCTGTGTCAGGACGGAAATTATATATGTGTGAATATATATATATATATATATATATATATATACAGTATATATATATATATAAGTGTGATAGAGAGCGTGTGTGCACAGCTTGGTGTAAGTTCTTAGCAACATTAGCCCCTTATTAACAACGCATTTCACAGCTGCAACAGACCTCCGATGGTATCATGCTGCAATCCTCGCCTTGCAATGTACAGAACAGATAGCAGGACGAGGGGATCGGAGCAACGAGAGACCAGTTAACCTCATAACCACGTTGACTTGATATCATCAAGCCTGGACAGAAAATAATAATAGTGTGATGTTGACATCAGCACCGTCGCCCAGGGAACGGCGCAGATGCCAATTAGGAGGAGTAGCGGCCTGTTAAGCACATCTGGAAGGTCACCCAGCTGTGCAGATAAGAGGCTAGCTCGGTGCTGAACGAGGGATCGCTTGGAGGGTAGGAATCCCCAGAACAACGAAACGGCGTAAAAAGAAGGAAAACAAAACAATAAAATTAGTAACTGTACAGCGTATTGTTTCATATTACCGTAAGTACCACAAGCTAAGATATAAGACAATTTGCAGCGTTGCATCGTCCCATGAATACTGTAAAATACATCGGCATATCTGTAGGTTTACAAAAAGAAAAAAGCTTGCTTACTGTGTGTTGCACAGTCAGCCTTGGAGAAAAACAAAAATCCCAAACAACAAAAACAATATATTGTCAGGTAATATAGATATATTTGGGCTCCACATTACACCCCTATACACAAAAATATCTGGCCACAAAGTCTGTTTTTGTGAGGGACCTTTTGCCCCCCGTACTTGGTGTGGACATCACTAACACTGACAGGACACACAGTCTACATCTGGTCACCGAGGGGACGTCGGGAATGAACGGTCAAGGTTTGGGGGGCGGGGGAGGGGGAGGGGGAGGGGGGGGGGGGGGGGCGGGCCATTCCGACCATGACCGATAGCGTGACAGCGTCTGCGGCCGTGCCCTGCGTCCTCCTCGCCGTTCCCTCTGCCACTCGCCTTCCCGCCAAATGTCTACGGTGCGTGACGATGCATGTAAGGTAAAAAGTGTGTTTGTTTCGGCGTACGTCAAACGTCAAACCTCGGTCATACCAACGCGCCTCTCCCCCCTTCCCCCACCCCTCCCACCCCTCCCACCCCCACCCCCACCCACGCCCCCTTCCTTCTCTCGCACCGGTGAAGCGTCCGCCGTTAAGAATCCCGGTCGCTGTCGTCGGCGCCGTACATGTCCGCCAGCTTCTTAAACCTGGGCCCCCACTCGCTCAGGTAGTTGTAGTCCTGGTCCCCGTCGGTGGCCCCCGACTCCAGCGAGCTCAGGGACTCGGCCAGGGACCCGCTGCCCTCGTAGGCGTACGTCGCCAGGGAGTCGTAGGGCGGCGCCGTGGGGTCGCCGTCGTTGTCCTGGAGCCGCTGGCTGATGAACTCGCGCACGTCCCCGTTGTGGTTGGGGTCCCGGGCCGACAGCGGCGGCGGCGGCGGCGGCGGCGCGGGTCGCCGGACCGGGGGGTAGAAGGGTTCGGGGACGATGTCCCGCCGCTGTTTGCTCTCCTCGGTGGCCTCGGGGTTGCGCAGCGTGCCGATGTCGAAGGCCTGCGTGTCCTCCTCGCCGCCGCCCTCGTCGTTGTAGCTCACCACGTTGTCGCGCACGTCCTCCTTGGAGATGATCAGGGGCTCCTTCTTCCTCTGCCTCCGCAGGGCGGCGAATAGAACCACGATCACTGTGAGGGAACGTAGAGGAGCACAGAGAGAGGGATGGGTTAGAAGGAGGGAACATAGAGGAGCACAGAGAGAGGGATGGGTTAGAAGGAGGGAACGTAGAGGAGCACAGAGAGAGGGATGGGTTAGAAGGAGGGAACATAGAGGAGTACAGAGAGAGAGATGGGTTAGAAGTAGGGAACAGAACCATGATCACTACTGTGAGGGAACTTTGACAGAGGGGGGAACAAAGAGAGAGAGAGAGAGAGCTGAGCTGTTTGAAAAGCGGGGTTACGAAACAAGCAAAACAAAAGCACAAAAAGAACTGCCACTGAACAAAGGAGCTGGTTGTTCTTGTGTCTCTTTGCTCTGTGTACTTCTTCGTGGTTCTGAAAGCCAGTCTGTGTCCGTTGGGATGGACTGATCTTTGTGAGTGTTCACTGCTGTTGGAGGACTTGGTCCGTCTGTCAGACAGGCTTGGCGAACATCGGGAGACAGAGTTTGGAGTTTATTGCAGTGCTACAGAGCACCTTTCAAATAAACCATCTTGTTCCAACACATATTTTAAACAAGAGGTTTTTTGGAAGGATATAGTAAGTTCAAGTCAGTCCGTGTATTCGACCTGTAATACTCACCAAGATATGCTTAAATTACTCAATTAATAGCCTCTCTAAGCGTATTCTAGTGTTTCCCAACCCTTTTTGGCTCCTCCTCCCATTTGACATTTGTTGCAGTCCCCCATCTTCTTAACACTTTTTGTGCCTCTGCTTCCACACACACACGGTTTGAACCCAATCAACATCTGCCCGTAATGTCAATGTGCCAGTGAACATATGCGCATTGCGCCGCACTCTGCGATTAGTTGGTTGCTGCTGGCAACGAAGCAGGCAGTCTGCTTGTATTTACAGGACCTTAATGCAACCTTTAAAACCTTCATATTTTTCCCATCACAAATGTACTATCAAATATTTATAGCTTATAAGTAAGCAATGTCCCGCCACTCTAAACGCATATCAGGCGACCCAAAGTGGGATCCCGGCCACAAGTTTGCAAAAACACGTGGTCTATACTCCCCCCCCCCCCCCCCCCCACACACACACACACACCAACCCCACTGAGTGGTGACGCGTTCAGCGGAACTCACTTAGCAAGATGACGGAGCAGAGCAAGATGGCCACCAGCGCGCCCGTGCTCAGCCCCGTGCGGGCGGACAGGGCCTCGGCGTTGCACAGCTGCATGTTGCCGTCGCGGTCGCACGTGCACACGCGCACGGTCAGCGTGTTGGTGCTGCTCTGCGCGGGGTGCTCCCCGTCGGCGATGACCACGGGCACCAGGTGCACGCTCTTCCGGAGGCTGTGGTAGCCGTTCCTCCGGGTCAGGATCCACGCCGTGTTGTCTGGGGTTTCGGGAACAAACGGTCAAACCACGCCGTTGAACTGGCGGCGTTCGCGCTGACGTGCTAATGCGACCGCGTGCCCAGAATAACAAACTGTGTGTGTTTTTTGTTGTTGTTGTTATTTGTGTTTAGTTACTGTAGTTGACCCTCAACAACAACGCTATTAACCAACCAATAGCATTGTTAACAACCAATGTTAGTCATTCTATACAAATCCATCTGTAAGATATGGTGCAGTGTGGAGCCCGAAGAACAGGTACAAACTATGAAATAAACATTTGTCCATTTCTAGCTGGACATTAAAAAAGAAAACACATGACGCGTAAAGATGGACCGTCGAAAACCCAACTTAATAAACACAGGTGTCAGCGAAGCACGGCTGGTTGTTCCCAAGGCGCATCAAGGCAGCAGACCAAAGAGATGGGGCTCACCTTTGTTGTCACGCACAGAGAAGTTGGCCTTGCCGGAGGCCTCTGGCGCCAGGCTGAAGACGAAGCGATGCCCCCCTATGGGGTTGTCTGGGTCACTCGCACTCACCGTCTGTATCCTCTGGAAGCAGACACACAGACGTATTCCAGCTGAATAGTCAACAAGGCCAGAGCCCAGACCAGCCTCTAGAATAGTGTCCTCCAAAAAGGTTTTATGTTCTATATTTTGTATTTCTTTTTTACATTCAAAGTGTTACTTTTGTCCTGCTGGGAGTGCCAGAGGCGGTTTCGGTTAGCGACACGAGGTGCTAAAGTAAGCACTGCGTGCAGAAGCTGTTTTCTGGTTATCCTCTTCTTCCTTAAGTCTATATAGTCTTATATACACACGCTCATCTAGTGCTTTTGAGATAGAACACCACTCGCCTCGAGCGGAAATGGACCAAAAAATTAGGACAAAATCTTGTACCATTTACTTAGTTAGCTTTTATCCGATGGGACTTAAAGTTAACTTTTTTTTTTTTTTTTTTGTCATTAAGGAGCAGGTCATTACTGACAATGCTCAAGGTTGCAGACATTGGGTTTGAACATCGAGAACCGTTCGTCTGGGAGCGGAACACCCTAACCGCTGGGACGTCCCGCAGACAGATCCCACCCACTCCGCGAGCCGCGTGCGTTTGCGTACCTGGTTGGCCTTGGCGTTCTCACAGACAAAGGTCTCGTAGTTGGCGGCGAAGGTCGGGGCGTTGTCGTTGACATCCAGAACCCTGACGAAGACGGGGACTCGGGTCATCTGCCGGGGGGCGTCTACGGAGAGAGCAGGGTGTACGGCGGCGGTTCAACGGCAGGGTCGTTTGAAACGCTCATTGATCAGACCATTGTTTGGTCAATTTCATTTTGCATTGGAATTACAATTCGGGGGG
>JACYXH010000269.1:32500-47500 GCA_026745465.1 Lota lota | reverse complement strand
TTGTGTGTTGGTTGTGTGTGTGTTTAGTGTAGTTGGCTTGTGTGGCAGAGTAGTTTGCATGTGGTTACGTCATGTGTGTATGTGCCGTTGTCGGTGGGCAGGTGCTTGCATGAGTGTTTGTGCGTGTGTGTGTATGTGGTTTTGTGTGTATTTGTGTGTACATGATAACGTGTGTTTGTGCGTGTTTGTGTATGTGGTTTTGTGTGTATTTGTGTGAACATGGTAACGTGTGTGTGTGTGTGTGGTTTTGTGTGTATTTGTGTGTACATGATAACATGTGTGTTTGTGTGTGTGTGTGTGTGTGTATGTGGTTTTGTGTGTATTTGTGTGTACATGGTAACATGTGTGTGCGTGTGTGTGTGTGTGTATGTGGTTTTGTGTGTATTTGTGTGAACACGGTAACGTGTGTGCGTGTGTGTGTGTGTGTGTGTGTGTCCTATCTTGTCCCCTGATCTGCTGCTCTCAGCAGATAGAGGGACCAGCGAGGGAGGTGGGGTTGGGTTGGGTGGTGGTGGAGGCTGGTTGACGAGGAGGATGCAGACAAGAGGACATGTTTAGTCAGCCAGAGGTGGTAGTGGTGGTGGTGGTGGTGGTGGTGGTGGTCAATGTGGAAGCCAGTGCTGTATAAATGTATCCTACTTAAAAATAATACAACATGGCACCAGCACCATGAATACCGGGCTGTCCACAATCTGTCACACTCTGTTTTACACTTGTGTGTGTGTATGTGTGCTTGTGTGTATCTGTGTGTGTATGTGTGTGTGTGTGTGTACGTGCGTGTAGTAGTCGATTCATTAATGTGCTCCCTGCAGTACCATATATGTGTGTGTGTGTGTGTGTGTCTGATACATACATGCATGCATGTATACACACTTGCAACCTATAGAGTTTGAGAGTGCGGGGAGGACGGAGTTTTGTGGTCGTCATGGGGGGGGGGGGGGGGGGGGGGGGGGGGGGGGGGGTCGTGGGAGTGTGTGCGCATGCATGGACTGATAACAATCACTGTGGATCTCACCAGACCTCCCCTAACAACCCTTAGGTCTTGCTCCACCTTTTCCTCCTCCCCATCCTCTTCCTCCCCCATCCCCACCCTCCTCCTCCTCCTCCTCCTCCTCCCTGGCTGTAAATGCCAGCGGGTAGGTACCGGGCGGATGATGGGTGATAAAAGAGAATGATATCATATTTGACACCCGCAATAAAGTACTGGAACTTCAACCTTGAGAATCAACTCCCACCGTGCCTCGTAAAAAACGAAGAAAGTCCTTTAGAACGAGGAGCGGAGGGCCAACCTCGCCCGCCCTTTCCCTTTGAGTGCCGCTTGGTCCGTGGCGGGCGATGCCGCCGCCGCCGCCGCCGCAGCATTGATTGTGTTATCTCGCTGAACTATGGTATGCTAATGAACCGGGGTTTTATTTCCAGGGAGTACACTGCGTAAATGTCTCCGGAATCCAGGTTACTCCGGGGGCGGGTGGGCGGGGGGGCACATTTTAAAGGGCCTTTGTGGGGACACTCGATGTCGCTCGTGACATTCAAGCCAAACTCCAAAGGGGTGAGTTTCCGATTTTAGGATGGGATATTGTCGTGGTTGTTTTTCCGACTTCCAACCGAGGGGAGCTGGGTTTGATCCCCCCCATCACCCCCCCCCCCCCCATGTTTGCAGTTTACCTGTAGGCATCCTTCAGCAGAATGCCCTCACCCCCTACCTGCTCCTTAATGACTTGAAGCTGAATTATCGGTGTCGCTTTGGATAAAAGCGCATGCTAAATGCCTAGTGGAACAGTTTTGCCTGCAAATGGAAACCGTGGAACATTGAGCGTTTGTTGATTTTCGAGGGGGGGGGGGGGGGGTTCTTTCATTGCTGGTGGGCCCTCCAGCTGTGTGTTGATGCCTCCTTCCAGAACATTCGCACTTCTTTTCAATGCCAATCTGCCACAAATGCTACTTTCAGCCCCGTGTTCGCCCCCCTCCTCCAGAATACTGTCATCCATGTCAAATTTAGCCAACTTTATTTGTGCAGCCCCTGTGTCATGAATCCAATCTCGAAAGGGCTTCACAGGCCCATGTCGGATGACACCCCCTCAGCATAACACCCATCAGAAAAGGCCAGGAAGAAAAAAAGGGGGGGAGGGGAATGAAATCTTGAGAAGGAACACATAAGAGGGATCCTTCTCTGAGAGATGTCTGGGAGTACAATAGGTGCTAGAGGGCAGACACCAGACACAACGAGTTAAACCTCCTTTACATTACTCTTCCTGCATCGCTCTGCTTCAATACCAGTTTCTTTTTTTCGCCACTTCAGATGGGAATTGGTGGAAAAAAGAAATCTATTTGTTCCCTTGCAGCGGCTCGGCTGATGCTCTTAGCTGGATCAAATCCATCCTCTTTTGACTTCCCAGCAGTGGGAGGGGCTTTGGTATCCAATGACAACAGCACAGTTAACCTCTTTCACGGAGCTTTCATAGCCGGGTTAACAAGTGTGGTCTTTGACAACTGTGAGTCTGTTTCATGCTGGTCCACCACTATGAACAAGTCAAGTGAAGTCATTGTTTTGGCCAGAGCTCTCTCTGGTGCACAGGGGAAGAAGAGACAAGATGAAATCCTTTTTGGTAACTTGCGTAACTGAAATCAATTGTAAGTCTCTTTGCATAAAAGCGTCTGTTAAAATACCGAAATAACAGAAATGAATAACTTGGTCCTGCTGCACTTTTATGTAGTTGCCTCAATATTGGTTGCAGGCTTTCTCAGCCTAGCCTGGAAGTTGCTTTGGATAAAAGCACTAAGTGAATACATGTAAATATCTGAATGTAAATCCAAATGTAAATTGAATTTGCCTAACCTGCCTGCGTGTTTTGAGGTAGGTAGACACGAGATAAATCTAGGGAGAATACAAATAGTCAATCAAATACCTAATTCCAGGATTCAAATCAAGGTCTCTGTAGTTACAAGGCAACAACGCTCCACCCCACTAAACTATACCCAAATCCTTTAATGCTGTCACTCTTGGTCCACTAGAGATCAGGTGCATCCAGATGAAACCAAGCGAAACCAGGCTGAACAATGTAAAATCTGGTGTAGCTGAGTGACAACTGATTAAGCTAAATACAACCAGGTTAAACCAGGTGTAACCAAGTGCAACCAGGTGAAACTAAATACAACTAGATGCAAGCAGGTGCAACCATGGTTACATGGTTTACCATGCAAAATCAAGTGAAACCAGGTGTGACCAGGTTCAATGAGCTACAACTATTTAAAAGCAGGTAAAACCACGTGTAACAAAAGGAACCCAGGTAAAACCAGGTGTAACCAGGCAAAACCCTTCAAAACCAGATCAAATCCCATTCAACCAGATACAACCAGATAACCCCTTTACGCTGAAGTCACCCAGCGGACGCTTTTATCCAAAGCGACTCACCAGTGTGACTGAGAACCATCAAAGCATGTGCAGTGAGCAGCCGCAGGATTCAACCAACAGCACACGGCCGGTGTTCGAATCCCGCGCCAGACAACAGTACCTGACAGGGTTGTGGATGGAGTCGGGGTCGGAGGCGCTGACGGAGCCAATGGCTGTGTTCCTCACGGCGTCCTCCTTCACCTCCATGACGTAGCTGGCGCGCTCGAACACGGGCGGCTCGTCCACGTCCTCCACCTGGATCTTGACGGTGGCGTCGTCCCTGAAGGGCCCCGGGGAGAAGAAGCGCGGGTTCAGGTGGATGTTCTCCACCTGGACGCGCAGGCTGTACTGCCGCTTCCTCTCAAAGTCCAGAGGCTGGGGTGGGGCGGGGTGGAGGAGGTGGTGGAGATGGAGTACCAGAGTAATGGAGATGGAAATTCAGAGAGATGGAGGGAGTGATAGACGAGAGTAGGAGAGAGATGGAGGGAGAGCAGGAGAGAGATGGAGGGAGAGATGGACGAGAGCAGGAGAGAGATGGATGGAGAGATGGAGGAGAGCAGGAGAAAGATGGACGAGAGCAGGAGAGAGATGGAGGGAGAGATGGACGAGAGTAGGCGAGAGGTGGAGGGAGAGATGGACGAGAGTAGGAGAGAGATGGATGAGAGTAGGAGAGAGATGGATGAGAGTAGGAGAGAGATGGAGGGAGAGATGGATGAGAGGTAGAGAGAGATGGAAGTGCAGTAGAAAGAAATGAAGGGAGAGATTGAGGGAGGGATGGAGGAAAGACATAGGAAATATAAAGATGGAGAGAGATAGAACGAGATTGAGAGACAAACAAATAGGGAGAAGAAAAGATGGACAGAAACAGAAAGAAAGCAAGGCAGATATTTAGAGCGAGAGAGAGAGAGAGATTGGATGAAATGGGATGACAGAAAGAGGGAAAGAGACAGAGCGAGATAGGGAGAGGGAGACGGGGATAGAGACATTACTTTTAATTTGGTATCAAACAAGTGATGAAATTGTTCAATTTTACACCAAAAGTAAGAAGTAAGGACTGGAGAAAAAAATGTGAAGTATCAAACAGAATTAAAGGATTAAACATTAAAGGCAAGCCAAAAAAAACATTAGAACATAAGAAATACATGATTACTGTGGATGGATAAATGGACTTATTACGACGGCCATTAGATTATAATCAATATTCAACCCTAAGGCAGGCTTCAGCCACACTGAGGGAAAGCCAAAGGGAAGGGAGAGAGGTTGAAGCGGGGAGTGGACACATGGACAGACAGATAGGGAGATTAAGGATTACATTTATGGATGGTCTGTCCGCAAAGCTGTCAGTGCCCGAGCTCTCTCTGGGCTCACTGTGCAAACAGTTTGTAGGCCTACGCTCTGGTGTTGGAAAAACCACACCAAAAAAAAAACACTCCTTCACTGGGACATTCAATCAAACCATATAATACTTTGCATTGTGTCATTCAAGACATATTAGTGATTAACATCAAATGATTGTAATTGTTTCGCACCGTGGAATATTTTACCGTATCTAGTTTAGCCTATTTTAGCTTGGCCTAGCTTAGCGTGACATGTGTTATAGCTCTGCACCAGTGATATTCAGCCAGCCAACAGCTTAGTAGGGTTGATGTGACGCATTAGCAAAACGTGCACATTTTGGTTTACCCTCACAGGGGCCTTGCCCTTACCTGTTCCTTAATGTCTAGCCATCTGAATTCACCGTAGGTCACTTTGGATAAAAGTGCCGGCGTAAAAACGACATTTAGCTAATCGAAATCACAAGTCGTTTCTCTTTGGTCGCAATCAAATTTGGCACCAGATAGATCAGTAAAGTACAATATTAGCTTGTCTAACAACCTCCAGGTATTAGACAGTCGATAAAGGATTCGTTTTGATTCAGATAATTCAGGTGTATTAATAATTGTACCATTGAAGGCATATCTTCTTAGCACCAAAATGGAACTCTGTTGCGCTTGGAATGACATCATTGGAACAATGCCAGTGACCAATGGCATCGCGCCACTTTGGGGGGGGGGCGGTATCAGCCATTGAAGCACATTCATCAAATACATCTATTTTATATTTATATTTATATTTAGGCCAACTAGCGCTGGTCAAGGGGACACAACCTTGCATTCTCATGAAAATATAATATGACCTCAGTAGGGCAATGCTAGGGTTGACAGGGCAGTGTGCATCATCGCGGAGAGCTCTGAAAATACACCAATACGGTATTTCTTTGTTCAACTGATAACGGATTCCTGGGGGAACTTCTTCCAACTCACTGCAGCCGCATGGAGCCACGCGAGCACACAACACAACACAACACAACACAACCCCTGCCAATTAACCTTGATCGTATGCGGCCCAGTTCCCATGGCCGTCACAGCGCGTAACTCCTAGCCCTGTGACGGTTCAACGCTGGGGTTCACTTAAGGTGAACGTTGTAGGATTGCCACGCAAGGGAAGGTAGGAAAAAAAAAAAGGTTCAGAGTTTTTTGTATTATATCGTATTTACTGAACAATTTTTGATTCATTTATTATTTGCTTATGAGTTGTAGCGGATTGGCGCTGTGAGTGGGTTCAAGGGCGGTTGAATCACTCACTCGAGTTGAGCTTTTCACAGTTTCTGGAAAAAGAAAAGTACAGCCTCAGGTTTTATTTTCATATATATATAAATGACACATTCATCAAGGCTTGGCAATCTGTGTACACCACATAATGCAATTCACAGACTATTAAATGAAGGTCGGTTATGCACAGATACCCTGCATACAAATATGAGATTGATTTGTAAAAACTACCCCCATAAACGAATCACTTTATCTAAAAACGTCTCATAATACATCCTTTGCTTTTTCTTACTCAAGGGTGCTACAATCTCGTCGCACCCACTTGAAGAGCTCCTCAATGCCGAACCAAACAAACCATGATTAACATTTCAAGGAATCTGCCATCGCGATCCAACGAGGATCGCATTACCACGACAACACATTACGTCTGTCTGCATGGCGTTCACCACTGGTGCCTCTCTGTAGCCGGCAGACTCTTGTGTGATCGGTTAACACGTGCTGTCAGTGTGTGATCGGATGTCATGAAGGAGCTCTTTTTACCATAGACAGTCTCCATACCGTTGTTGTTGTTGTCGCTTTGTTTCTGCTTCCTGTTTACACTTGGGATTCAGCGGGCGTGTGCACTGTGCCGATGACGGCATCATAGCGATACTGACCTCATGTGACCATGGAGATATATATATATATCTATATCTATATATATACCAATATGTACTCTGTATTACTGAGCCCTGTGATCCGCAAAGCCCAATGCATTTGCAGATGGTTAGTGTGTGCGTGTGTGTACGTTTGTGTTTCTGTGTGTGCGTGTGTGTGTGTGTGTGTGTGTGTGTGTTTGGGGGGGATAGGTCAAAGGACAGCTTCAAATAGCCAGTGACAGTGCGACACCTCTCACAAGCTTACAAGCAGCCCTCTGAAGCCATCGATAATAACTTGATACGAGCCATCGATTTCTCCTCTTTCTTTTTTCCCTCCACTCGGGCGTCTGCTGTTAAGACAGGGGGGGTGGGGGGGGGGGGGGTGCTGAGTGATGTCAAGCCAGGAAAGTGTTGCTGGTGGGGGGGGTGGGGGGACAGACAGGGTGGAGAGAGGGGAGGGAAGATGGGAGCCACTCATGTTTGACTAGCCCATTTAATTAGCACGGTTGAGCATTAGGGCTGGTGGAGGTAGCCCCTCCACATTGCCTCCTCCCCCCACCCACTTTGCTTCCCCCCCACATCGCCCCCCCCCCCCCCCCCCCCCCCACACACACACACACATCTTCTCCCCCCAAACACTCCAACATGCCATCCACTCCGCTCGCGTGAAAGCAGCAGTCAAGGCTTACAAAAAAAGGCAATTATGTCTTCTTCTGCTCAATGATGGCGTGATGCGGCGGGGGGGGGGGGGGGGGGGGGGGGATCAATTGAACGCAGCGAGAGAGAAGAGAGAGGGAGAAAGAGGGAGAGAGAGAGAGAGAGAGGAAGAGGAGGGCACTTGACGAAGCAACTGTCCGATCTTCGTTGAATGCATCAGAAATGCGCCGGTGGTGGGGGCGATCCATACCGTGCGTCGATATTATATTTACCGCCCGGAGGTAGCGACTTGACGAATGGAGTTCATCCTAGGCTCACGGACCGGGGAAACATATACGTCGCTCTAGGGCTGACATGAATGAACCCCAGTTGAGGTGCGTTTGATTCGCGCGCGCGGCTCGTTACTCGACGCTTTGCGTCATCCACAGTTTCCTCTTTTTCCGTCGACATGTATCCGTTCTGGAGCTCTGATACATGAGCACGCCGTCTCTAAAACTGCATTCGACGCGTTTCTTCGCATTGTCGTCGTCTGCCACCAAGGTTTTGTGTCACCGTTACATTTGTAAAGTTTCTGCGTCTGACGGCGCGCGGAACAGAGCGATTAACGAATTGGGAGCTGCGTTCTCGCCGTGCGTCCGATCCAACGCTACTACACTACTGACGGCGCCGCGCAACTGCCGACGCAGCGCCCACGCGCCAACATCGACAAACAATGACAAGGACCCAATTAACCCAGCTAATGTAGCATGCAGTTTCCGTATAGACTGTTTAAATTGTCCTACCCTCCTAATCGCGATGACACCGTCCTGCGTGCTCTTATTGGTGAAGATGTCGAACATGCCGGGTCCGTCGCTGCTGATGATCCGGTACTCCATCTCTGCATTCTCGCCGATGTCGGCGTCCAGGGCCCTCAGGAGCCCCACCGTGGCCCCCAGGTCAGCCGTCTCGGGCACCCGAAACTCATACAGGCCTGGAGAGAGACATAGAGAGACATAGAGAGAGGGAGAGATAGTTGTTGATATTTTATTTTATTTTATTCATGTAATGCACTGTTTTCACGCCTTGGCAACACCTATTGTATCAATGTCATCGCTAATAAAAGCCCACTGGATTTAATTGATACGAGGGAGAGCGAGATAGGGACAGAGAAGAGATAAGGAGAGCAAGAGATAAGGAGGTAGAGAAAGAGAAAAGCAAAAGAGGGAAGGAAATAAAGAGATAAGAGAGAAAGAAAAATACAGTGTGAAGGAACAGAAGAGGAGAGTAAAAAGAAGGGAAAGCAAGTGAAAGAAAGAGCGAAGGTCAGACGAACGAAACAAAGAGGGAGCCAAAGAAAGTAACAAGTCTGAGAAATACTGAACGAGCTAAAGGGGAAAAAAAGAAGCTGAAGCAGAAGAATAAAGAAGAAATAAGAGAGAGTGGGAAAAATACATTAAGTTATACGGCACGAGCTGGTCAGCCATAAAAAGAGCCGTTGCTCAAGCTGTAAAACAGAGTTCATCGGCATACATTTGGCCCCTCATCAGAGTTGCTTAAAGGTTGTTTTTTTGTTGTTGCACCAAGCCGGAATGATAGGATGCGCCATTAAAGCTGGGGGGCAATCTGTTGCGTATAAATGAATTGCTCCTTCTGTTTTCTAATACAATTTGCTGGTTTGCGGGGGCTACGAGCGATGGCTGCCTGTCACCCCTCGCGGTTCCCACTGTGTATTTTATGCATAAACAAATGAGGTGGGTTTGCAGCGGAAGGGAGGAACAACACACACACATGCACACACACACACACACACACACACACACAAATAGATACACACACACACACACATAAATAGATCCACACACACACGCCACACACTCATACACAAACATTGATACACACAATCTCACACACACACACACACATACACACACACACACACACACGCATACACAAACATTGATACACACAATCACACACACACACACACAGACACAGACACACACACCCTTCAGAGAGCCTCACCACTGACACACTAATAAAACATGCTGACAGTGTTTTGGCAACGCCTGACTCCGCAAGTCCCACTGACACCTGCACACACACACACATACACACACACACACACACACACACATGCACGCACGCATGCGGAATACGGCAGACATGCTTCTGAGGGTGTGTGCACGTGCAGAGGCAGCGCTCGCACCAGAGGAGAGAGCAGCGGTGAATAGGAAGTGATCTCGCAGTGAGGGCGTACTTAGTGCAGGGCAGCAGAGAAAAGGCATCACTCTGGTGGACAACAATGATATCACTTCCTGACACTCTCAATACCACCGGGTGTCCAATTACAATACCCCCATCGCTCCTTCCTCTCGCTCCCTATTGCTCCCTCTATCTCTCTCTCTCTGCCTGTCTCTCTCTCGCGCGCCGTCATCTCCCGCTCTGTCACCTTCTCGCCCTGTCCCTATCTCTCTCTCTCTCTCTCTCTCTGTCACACTCTTTCTCCGCCCTATCTGTCTCTTTCTCTCTCTCTGCGTATATCCCTCTCGCTCGCCCCCTATCTATCTTTTTCTCTCTTACTATCGTTCTCGGTCACTATCTCCCCCCCTGTCATCTCTCTCTGTCACTCTGTCCCTGTTTGGCACTCTCTTCCCATATCTCTCTCTCTCTCTCTCTCTCTCTCTCTGTCTCTGTCTGTTTCTTTCTCTCTGTCTCTCTCTCTGTCTCTCTCTGTCTGTCATCTCTCCCTGCTTGGTCGGCCCCTCCTCCCACACACCATCTGACCAGACCCTGACACACAGCCTTTCATCCTGCATCTACCTCACTGTCCTCTCTCTCTCTCTCTCTCTTTCTATCATTCTCTATCTCTTTCTCTCTCCATCTCTCTATCTGCCCTTCTTTCTCTCCCTTTATCTATCTGTCTCTTACTCTCTCTTACTCTCTCTCTCTCTCTCTCTCTCGCCCTACTGTCTCCTCCTCGGTCCTCACTGTATCCCTCACTCAATCTCCCCCTCACTCTGCCCTTTCACTACTCTCCTTTCTCCCTCTTTCCTTTCTCCCCCTCCCCTTTATCTCCCCCATCTTTCTCTCTTCTCCTCCGCTGATGTCTTCTCTCTCCTTTTTTCTCCATCTCAGCTAATCTTTCCTCCCTCCTCTCATCCTGTTCCCTCTCTTACGTCCTCCTTTCCTCCCTTTCGTTCACAGCCACCATCTCCTCCCCCATAGTCTTTCATCTCTCCTCCTCATCCTTCTCACCTCTCCTCCCCTCCTTTTCCGTTGTCCTCCCTTCTCACTCCCCTCAACTTCCCACCCTCCTGCTCCCCACTCTTCCTCGCAATGTGTGTCAGTGTTGAGAAGGAGGAGGAGGAGGAGGAGGAGGAGGAGGAGGAGGAGGAGGAGGAGGAAGAGGAGGAAGAGGAGGAGGTGGCAGGCTGCGTCTCCTCGCCATGAAGGGTGATAAATGAGCAGCGGGGTCACATGTTTTGTCACACGAAGGGATGTTAGTCTCCACGCGCACTCGCGGACACGGGCACACACACAGGCACACACACACACGCACACACGCACACACGTCTGTACGTGACACATGAACAGGCACACAGACACACACAAATGTACACATTACACAGACGCAGACTCACACAAATGGAAAAGATGATGTACACTCACGCTCAGACACACACACACACACACACACACACACACACACACACATACATACACACACTCACATCTTCGTACACACACACACACGCACGCACGCACGCACACACACACATACACTCGCACACACACACACACACATCTGAACACATAAACACTCAAACACCCACACACAGACACAACATGACACATGGGCACAGTCAGACGCACACAAGATGCAAACGCGCTGCCGATACTGTGGGGGAAAGAGAGACAATGACACCCGTAATCTGTCAGTCTGATCTGGCTGCCGTGGCGACGGGGCTGGAGGGAGGGAGTGGGGAAGAGTAGGATTGATGGAAGCAGAAATGCATTTCAGGACGAGGGCAGAGCAGAGAGGACGACATGCAACACAACAAATAGAAGAAAAAATAAAAGGGGAGAGGGCAGTTAGTTACTGAGAAGGGGGAAAAAATAGGGGTCAGGAACATTAGCTTTAGAGTAGAGTATAGGAAAGAGAGAGATGGAGAGACGGAGAGTGGATTAGCGAGAGAGGGGCAGAAATAGGTTAAAAGAGAGAGAACATATAGAGAGAGTGAGAGAGTGACAAAGAGGGAGCTAGAACGAGAGCGAGCCTGAACAACAATGAGAGGGGTTGAAAAAGATAGAATGACAGAGAGAGTATAAACAAGAAGAGAGAGATGGTGAGAGAGCGTAAACAAGAAGAGAGAGATGGTGAGAGAGCGTAAACAAGAAGAGAGAGCTAGAGTGAGAGCAAGAGTATGCAAAAGAAGAGAGAGATAGGGCAAGAGAGTGTAAACAAGAAGAGAGAGAGAGTGAGCGAGAGTGTAAACAAGAAGAGAGGGACAGAGTGAGAGCGAGAGTATAGAGTGAGAGAGAGTGTCAACAAGAAGAGAGGGACAGAGTGAGAGCGAGAGTGTCAACAAGAAGAGAGGGACAGAGTGAGAGCGAGAGTATAGAGTGAGAGAGAGTGTCAACAAGAAGAGAGGGACAGAGTGAGAGCGAAAGTGTCAACAAGAAGAGAGGGACAGAGTGAGAGCGAGAGTGTCAACAAGAAGAGAGGGACAGAGTGAGAGCGAGAGTGTCAACAAGAAGAGAGGGACAGAGTGAGAGCGAGAGTGTCAACAAGAAGAGAGGGACAGAGTGAGAGCGAGAGTGTCAACAAGAAGAGAGGGACAGAGTGAGAGCGAGAGTGTCAACAAGAAGAGAGGGACAGAGTGAGAGCGAGAGTGTCAACAAGAAGAGAGGGACAGAGTGAGAGCGAGAGTGTCAACAAGAAGAGAGGGACAGAGTGAGAGCGAGAGGGTCAACAAGAAGAGAGGGACAGAGTGAGAGCGAGAGTGTCAACAAGAAGAGAGGGACAGAGTGAGAGCGAGAGTGTCAACAAGAAGAGAGGGACAGAGTGAGAGCGAGAGTGTCAACAAGAAGAGAGGGACAGAGTGAGAGCGAGAGTGTCAACAAGAAGAGAGGGACAGAGTGAGAGCGAGAGTGTCAACAAGAAGAGAGGGACAGAGTGAGAGCGAGAGTGTCAACAAGAGGAGAGAGTGATGTGATAGACACAGAGGGAGAATGACTTGATGGCGGCGGTGCGTGTTCTGGAGAGCCCGGCAGGGACGGCAGCAGAGATAAAAGCAGGAGGGAGCCCCAGCGCTGGTGTTTTAATGGGGATTACAGTGTTGATCTGACACACTGTTCCTGGGGACCTCTGACTCTGAGCCGCGGCTCTATATTTAATTATTCTCCACCTCAAAGGGAGGAGGGGCGACGGCGCGGGTAATCCAGAGTCATTTTGAAATGGACACCAGATGCCCGCCTGTCTGTGCCGGCGCCGTGCCCTTCACAAAGTTCCTTTGGATGCATTTGTAAAGATTCTTCAGATGTTTTGTCTGTCGTCGTGTGTTATTTTGTTCTTGAAATAGCATCCTGTTTGTGTGTGTGTGTGTGTGTGTGTGTGTGTGTGTGTGCATCTGCAAGTTAATATGTGTGGTAGTTTGTGTTTGTGTGTGTGTAGTTATGTTTGTATATATCTCTGTGTTTGTGTTGTTAAACCACATACCGTGTGCGTGCCTGAGTGTGTGTGTAAATATGTATCTGTGTGAGTATGTGGCTTTGTGTATCTGTTCATGCCTTTGCGTGCGTGTGTGTGTGTGTGTGTGTGTGTATGTGTGTGTGTGTGTGAATGTGTGTCTCAGTGAGTATGTGTCTTTATTTGTGTATCCGTGCGCACCTTTGCATGTGTGTGTGTGTGTGTGTGTGTGTGCGCGTCCGTGTCCGTGTGCATGCATGCCTGTGTGTGTGTGTGCCTTTATTAAGATTGTGTGTTATTTTGGCGTCACAAAGTGAGTGGTGAGACTCACTCTTGGTGAAGCGTGGGGGGTTGTCGTTGACGTCGGAGAGGGTGATGCTGACCGTGGTGGTGCCTGAAAGGCCCCCCATCTGGCCCGCCATGTCCTTGGCCTGGATCACCACCTGGTAGTTCTCCTTCACCTCCCGGTCCATGCCGGGCAGGGCGGTCTTCACCAATCCTGAGCGAGGAAAGAGGTAGAGGAGGAGAGGAGAGTAGAGAGAGGAAGAGTAGAGAGTAGACAGTAGACAGTAGAGAGAGGAAGAGTAGAGAGTAGACAGTAAGAGTAGAGAGCAGAGAGAGAGGAAGAGTAGAGAGAGGAAGAGTAGACAGTAGAGAGAGGAAGAGTAGAGCGCAGAGAGAGGAAGAGTAGAGAGAGGAAGAGTAGAGAGTAGACAGTAAGAGTAGAGAGCAGAGAGAGGAAGAGTAGAGAGAGGAAGAGTAGAGAGTAGACAGTAGACAGTAGAGAGAGGAAGAGTAGACAGTAGAGAGAGGAAGAGTAGAGCGCAGAGAGAGGAAGAATAGAGAGTAGACAGCAGAGAGAGGAAGAGTAGAGAGAACAAGAGTAGAGGGTATAGAGTTTGGAAGGAAGCAAGAGAATTGTAATGGTAGTTTAGTGAATACATCTAATAAGAGGATAAACAACTGCTTAAAACTCAACCCCACAGGGATAGGAAGAAACACAAAAACAACAACTGACTGTGCAATTGCCTGTTTTTGATTGGCTGAAATTGGTGCCATGAGATGTCACTGGGCAGGGTTGGCGTGGTCAGTGACATCCCCTGACACCACTTTCAGCCAATCAGAAGCAGCATTCATTCTCTCCCAAAAAAAGCCTGTTCCTCCCGGGAGATATTGCCTTTCCCTGCATATTTTTTTTTCTTCTTCTTCTTTATGTGTTTGTTTACTCAGAGACTATTTTTAGAGCCTTAACTCTGGTCGTTAGCAACCGTTTGGGGATCCAAACTCTCAAAATCACATTAACGGTAGCACCATTGAGCTCCATGACTACTTTGTGGCAATCTGTGTCTTTTTTTTCCCTTCATCCCGCCATCATTTAAATTCTGTGATACAAAAATAAAAGTTTCTGTCTCTTGCCACCCCCCCCCCCTCCCCCCCATGGTTCTAGACCATCCCCAACCCCTCCCTGATCATCTCTACCGATTGCTCGCTTTAGCTTTAGCTCTCCTTTCTCAAAGGCGTTGCGTTAGCCGCCGGACGCTCCAGCCGACCGTCATCTATTCTGTTTAGACTTTACAGGAGTCGGAGTCTCTCTGCCGCCTTCCAGGCCCCCCCCCCCCCTGCTTTTCCGTGTGTGCTCCCCGCTTCAGAGGACGGAGGCGGTAATTGGCTGCGTATTCAAAAGGTGCGGCCCGTATCCACTGTCAAGGCAGATCTGAAGGCATCCACTACTACCCTCACACGCACGGGGCGGCGTGTTTTTTTTAAGGCGGCATCATAGATGAGTCGAAAAGAGAGAACAAACGGGGAGAGAGATTAAATATATATATAGAGAGAAGTATATAACAACTAAGAATCCCACCCCCCAAATAAATTGGTTTGACAAAGTTCAGCGCCCCCCCCCCCCCCCCCCCCCCCCCCCAGGGGGAAACCAAGTGACTCATTGAATTTCAAACAATGAAAGAGTCGGTGAGGAATGATGAGGCACTTCTCTCCCGCTCTTTTAAAAATGGCCGCCGCTAAAAAGCCACCTAATGCTTGAAAGATAGAATAAGA
>JACYXH010000269.1:0-30000 GCA_026745465.1 Lota lota | reverse complement strand
TTCTGTATTGTTCTGTCTCTATCTGGAAACTTGGCTCTGCTAGAACAAAAGGGGAAAGGGTCTCTCTTAATGTCTCTCTATCTGAAACCTTGCGTCATTAGAAGAGAGAAGGAACGCGGGCTATGTCTCTCTCTCTCTCTCTTTTTGTCTCTCTGCGTCTCTCTATCTGAAACCTTGCTTCGCTAGAACAAAAAGGGGAAAACGTATTATCTCTCTGCGTCTCTCTATCTGAAACCCAATTGCTTCGCTAGAACAAAAGGGGAAAGTGTATTCTCTCGCTCTCTCCTCTGTGCGGCTCCCTACGTCTCTCTATCTGAACCCTTGCGTCATTAGAAGGGAGCGGGAACGCGGGCCCTGCCGAGTGATACCGCCCAAATGGAGCCTTAAGGGCCTCCCGGTGTTGCCTCATTACATGCATAAGAAATTAATTGAGTAGAAATATTTAATGGAGAAAGTATGGTATAAATATAGAAATTGCACAATAAAATGAAATAATGACCCCCCGTGGAACTTTTTCTCTCCTCTTTCGATGTCGGCGGAGATGTGAGAGGGTGAGAGTTTCAACGGGGGAAGAAAAAGCGGTGGTGTCATTTGTAAGAATGAGCGATTACGGGTTGCGGGGGGAAAAGTGGGAGATGTGGCGCAATAACGAATGGGTTGGGGGAAAAAAGAGAAAGTGAAAGCAGTAACCGAAAAAATTTGACAGTTTGGGAGGATTCCTGAACCAACTTCCCTGCCTTATACCTTTAACTGCAGAATTACCATTTCATTCTGACACTTTTGAAGAACACGCCGCATCTCGGCGACGAGAGGCAAACGTGACAAGGAATAAATAGCGTGACTGTAATCACTCTCCTCTGCAAGGAGTTACCCCCCCCCCCCCCCCCCCCCCCCCCCGCGCAAAAGTCATCCTGGAACACAGGCTGAAAGAACCAATCGATGAGAAGATCGCCGAGCGCGTCGCCCGTCGAGACAGAAGTCCGAGCGTCAGTGTCGCATTAAAGGGAGACGTCATTCAAATGCACTGAGTCGTAAACACAACATCGCTGACATCACACCTCAGTTGTTGCCATGGGCACCGGTGCTGCCCTTAGATTAAGTGCCGACCCTTCTCCTTCTCTCTCTCCTTCTCTCTCTCTCTCCTTCTCTCTCTCTCTGCCTCTCTCTCTCTCTGCCTCTCTCTTCTCTCTCTCTGACTCTCTCTCTCTCACTCTGCCTCTCTCTCCTTCTCTCTCTCACTCTGCCTCTCTCTCTCTCCTGCTGAAACGAGTGACAGCTTTGTCACATGTCTGGCTTGGTTGAACCACCATTAGCGTTCTCAGCCCACAAGCACAGCAGACAGAAATACAATGTACTCCTTCAATTGCTGCCAGTATTGATCGAGATTCTTATTTTCCATAATAATAACTTTCAAATACATCTCAAAGCTACAGCCTGTATGTTTGTACTTCAAATAAGACCACAAACGCCCGGGCTGATTAAGAATTAATTAAGAGTGACGTGAAAGATGTAATGACGCAGAAGCAACAAAAGTCTCAGAAATCGCAGCCGCATAAATATAATCTGTAATTATTCCTCTCTCGATGGTGGCTGATGACAACGACTGTAATTAAATTAAGTACTGTTTCAGGATACTGTATTTAAAAGATTATCTTCGCCGGCGTCGTCACTGTCACACGCAGACAATTTATACCTATTTTTTTTACCTATTTTCCCGGGCCTTGAAACAAGGGCTAATTGCTGTTATTTAATTAGTCAGGCACTCCACATATCGAGTCGGCATTCATTATTATGATTGATACAGTCTTATTGATCCGGTGAGAGTGGCATTTGTGTACGTCTCTATCCCAGTTCACCCATAAAGCTGCCTTTTAATCCAGCCTGGAACAATCCACAACACAGACAAACACACACACACACACACACACACACACCTCCCTTCCCCATGCTGTATATGCTTGATACGTGCGTGTTTGCCATGGAAGGAGGAGGAAAGGTTCTGTGTTCCATAATTGTGACAAATGTGGAGCACTGAGTATTGAGTACCCCCCCCCTTTACCTATTACTTCATCTTGGAATAGAAATTATAAACTGATTACAAAGACTGTAAATAGATATAGCTGTACATTTATATATAATATATAACGTGCGGGATCTATCCCCCCCCCCCCCCCCCCCCCCCCCCCCCCTTTGTGAGGTAAACATGAGTTTGTGCATACGACCGTCAAATGTACAGAGTTCAGACTGACGACTTGACAGTGCCACAGTCACCGTCTCCCTCGCTGCGTGTGCCGTGTGGCGTGTGCCGTGTGCGCTCACCCATCTCGGACATCTCGGGGACCCGGGCCACGTAGAGGTCCTTGGTGAAGCGCGGCTCGTTGTCGTTGATGTCGTGGATCTTGATGACGAACTCGGACTCTCCCTCCAGCGCCTCGTTGGTGAAGCGGTCCACGGCCTTGGCGCGCAGGATGTAGTAGGCCTTCTCCTCGCGGTCCAGCCTCTTGGTGGCGTGGATGTCGCCCGACTTCTCGTCGATGCGGAACAGGGAGCCCGCGCCCTCGCCCGTCAGCACGTAGCGGGCGCTGCCGTCGCCGCGGTCGCCGTCCGAGTGGAGCTGGAGAAGAAGAGCCCGGGGAGAAGGAGGGGACGAGGAAGTCAGTGGCGGTCCGGCGACAAGTTTAAAAACGGACCACAAATCAACCGTGACTACAGCTCCAAATGGACTACAGCTCCCAATGGACTACAACTTCAAATGGACTACAACTCCACAATGGACTACAGCTCCCAATGGACTACAGCTCCCAATGGACTACAACTCCAAATGGACTACAGCTCCAAATGGACTACAACTCAGCACTGACTACATCTCCAAATGGACTACAACTCCACAATGGACTACAATTCAACAATGACCACAGGTCCAAACGGACTACAACTTCCAATGGACTACAACCCAACACAGACTACACAGACTTTTCAACGTTAACTACAACTCCAAAATGATTACAACTCAACACCGTTCCCGTTCCTCCTCTTGGAACAAAGTTAGTAATGATTGCATTTTATTTCTTTTTATAAATATAGCTCAAATAAAGATGTAGAAATGTTCGAATGCTCACCAGCAAAGCCCTAAACTGTGACAGTTGTTAGTTACAATTCTCACTATTATGTTACTATTGATTCCAGTATGGAACACATTTATTAGAATCATCATTACAACCGGACCCGACAGAACCAGACAGGTTTTTTCCAAAGAGCAGTTGTTGTGAAAAACGTTATTTGTTTTTAGCAGAACTTGTATGGCTATTGATGTTTATTGTCCATTACTTCAATTGGACTAGGTCTGCCTTTCTGCATGTCTGGAACAAAAGGAGCAAACAACTGGTTCATTGGTGAATATGCGTTTAGGGTTGTTTCTACGTTACAACTTAAAAATGATCAGCATCATGTGAATAGTACTTTTACATTAGATTGTTCTCTGCATTAGTCTTCACATTTTGACATTTTGCAAAAAGCTGGTGTCTGATCCGTTAATGTGTGGTACCTTACCTCATCAAATCTAGAGGGATGGTGTGCTTTACCCTGAAGCACACCAGACATACAGACTAAATTATTTTTGGCCCTTCATCACAGTTGAGGGCTTCACTGTATTCTGTTGGCATTTGTACTCATCGATATTACTTGATTAGCAGTACAGAATTGTGAGCTTTGGAAAATATTGTGAGATGCTAGATGTGGTGTTTTCTGTGAGGCTGTTACTTGTGAAATGGTCTTGTGTGTAATGAATGTTAATGGACGCTGAAATCATCATAAGATGTGCACACTGTGTCCCGTGTTTCAGCAGTCAAACTATCATGACATGAGCAAGGGCCTTGGATACGGCTTGATGACAAGCTACCCGAACCTTGGAATCCGTCTTCCAATGCCAGGATTAGTTGAGCTGAAGAGCTCCAAAACGTTTTTTTCTGAATGAACTTGAATTTAAAGTTGCCCATTGTTAGTTTATTTGCCAGCTTACTATTCCATTTTAGCCCTTTTTTATTTCTCCAAACTTTTTTTATTTAGTATATCATTGTGATACTTGACATGCATGCTCTTAAGGACATACATCCCAGTCTCACTGATGTCCTGATCCTGGTAACTTTAAATATCTAGTGTTCACAATAGTGTTGAATATGTACTGTACCTAAAATACCCACTTGCTCTTGTCTGTGTTTTTTGGTTCCTTTTTGCAGCAGTGCACCACGACGGATTCCTTGTATGTTAATTCCTTGTGTGTTAACATACTTGACTAGATAACATTCTGATCAAACAAAGGCATAGTTTAACCCTCAACCCTAATTTAAGAACCAATTTGTCGGGAGTACCAGTGCATGCTGGTTGAAAACAGTTTTGAGTTAGGCTTGTTAGAGTTTTTTTTTTTTTTTTTTTTACAACAGAGCTATTGTGCCAAATGCCACAGGGTCAGGATTTGTCAAGTACCGGCATACAAGTACACTGGGGTCTTGTTAGGCTGCTGGGCCAACATAGATCATCAAAATCACTGACACGCAACACACACACACATGAAAGTCCACTGCTCGGTAAAGGTTATGATGTTTAGTCTATCTTTCTCTCCTGCTGTGTCCGTCTCTCTTCAACCCTTTCCGCCGCCATCGCTTTCCCTTCTCTTTCGATTTAGTTTGTATTTTGCTGTATGAACAGCAGCTTAGTGTGCTACACAGGACATCTTTAATTCCACCGCCAAATCCCCCCAACATATTTACCGCTGAAAACTCATCAAAAGCTTGTACACTGCTCCCCCCCAAAACTCCTCTTCCCCCCAAAAGATAAATGGATAGAAAAATGGATAAATACTATATAGATCCCTGAAATTCAAGTTTTTCATTAGTATACAAATTCATATGAAATGAAATAGACAACATAGAATACACTGCTATGTAATATGTAATATGTAATGTGTAATACATGCTCTAAAACCAACATGTCATAGTAAAATCCCTGGCGTGCCACGCCACACGCATTTGAACGACATGCCGTTCCTCCCGTGTGCGTGACGTTGACGGACAGCCGTCATTACCGGCCGACACGCCACATGCGTGCGTGGGGGCGTGCCAGCTTTTCTTCTTTTTTTTTCTTTTTTTTACGTCCAAGCATCGCAGTAGGAAGTGAAAATTCCTTTACAACAACGTAAAGGAGTTTTCCACCGTACCTTCAAATAATGAACAAAACACAAAATAATATACATTGAATCGAATAATTAATTGAATATGCATTTAGTCTGTTTATAAATTCAATTAAGTATTTGATTATTATTATTTTGTGTTTTTTTCATTATTTGAAGGTACATTATTATTATTTATAATGTCAAATAAAACTTGACGGTTTCTTATAACAAAGCATAAGTTTAGGTTAAGCCGCAACAGAGCTAAACACAATTACGGTATGCTAAACTTGTGTGCATTTGGTGCAAAAACTGACATGGAACAAAAACTGTTACATAAAGCAAACCGTTTCGGCAGCCAACCAACTGTCACCCCCGCCTGCCCATAGAGGAGGGACAGGTTTATGTACACTCTGTACACACACACATGCATGCCTGCGCATGCACACACACTTGGCTCTGCTAGAGGACAAGCTGGCATGGGGAGACAATGGTGGTGTAGGCGGAGGAGGTGATGTTGGAGGAGGAGGTGAAAGAGAAGGTGAAAGAGGAAGTGGTGGAGGAGGAGGAGGAGGAGGAGGAGGAGGAGGTGGGGAGGAGAGAGTGCAGTTGATGTTGGAGGAGGAGGTGGATGGAGTGGAGTTGATGGTGCAGGAGCAGGAGATGAAAGAAGAGGTGATGGAGGAGGAAGAGGTGGTGGATGAGGAGGAAATGGTGGTGGATTTGGAAGAAGTGGTGAAGGAGAAGGAGATGGTAGTGGATGAGGAGGAGTTGGCGGTGTTGAGTGGTGGATAGTGGATGAGGAGGTGATGGAGGAAGAAGGGTGGAGGAGATGAGGTGGAGGAGGAAGTTAGGTTGAGTGGAGAAGCAGCAGACATGACAAGCAGAGTGTGTGTGTGTGTGTGTGTGTGTGTGTGTGTGTGTGTGTGTGTGTGTGTGTGTGCGCGCTTGCTCCATGTTCTCACATGGAGTCACATGGTCTCCAGCATCTCTGAAGTCTCCTTTCTCAGAGATCTCAGCTTTCGGTCGCAAGTGCAGGGAAGATTTACTAATTCATGTGGTTGTGAGCTCTGCATATGGGACCAATGTCTTGTGGAATAGTATTGATAAAACACAATATTTCACCCACTCGCCTCGACATGGGGCAGCAACCATTGTTTAAATTCTCTTTTTCCTATTTATGAACACGAAAACAAACGGTCCTCGGATTAGTGCCTCAGAATCCTCATTATCGATCCGGTCGAAAACCGATCAAAAACACAACAAGTGTTTCTTCTTAGTTCTTCTTTTGGCTTTGGTAACACACACACACACACACACACACACACACGCAGGATTGCGTTTGATTGGGATTCGGCCCCAACAGTGAAAGGCGTCCCAAAAAAGCCCAGACTTTGCAGGCTGACAACAACCCACTTGGACATTATTATCTCTCTCCTGCTGTTCCCACTCCCCCTCACCCCCCTCACCCCCCCTCGCTTTGCCTTTTATTCTCCGTGCAATCGGTGGCCTCTTTCCGCATGCACGGCGATGCATTTAATGGCCGCCGTGGTCGTGGTCTCCTCTCCGTGTGCGGTGGTCAGTGCACGCTCGGTTTGACATATGCCAGCGTCCGCCATGTCCGTCTCTATGGAAACGAAAGGGGGAGGTGGGGGGAGGGTCTCATAAATCGCGGCCTGCTTCCCCCCCCCCCCCCCCCCTGCAGTGAAGGATGTCTCCAAGGTGTCTGTATTTTAGAGAGAGGTGCAAAGCCCCATTAGCCATGCGAGGACTGACCATCATGATCCTGGACACCATATACGTAAAAAATGAATGCGCGCGTGCACACACACACACACACACACACACACACACACAGGCCAATGTGGTGGTGACGAAAATGTACTGCAACCCTGCTACTCGCGTTAAAAGCGGGGGAAAAAAGGACAGAAATCTCCCGGAAATTGATTTGGCAACCGCCAACCAGCATTTACAATACACGCCCCCCCCTCCCCCCCCTCCCTGTCCTGATAAATTTGTATTGAAAATACAAATCAGAGAGGGAAGCCACATGTGTGTTTGGCGTGGCGACCAAGAGACCCTCGGGGGCATTGAGAGAGAGAGAGAGAGAGAGAGAGAGAGAGAGAGAGAGAGAGAGAGAAAGAGAGAGAGAGAGAGAGAGAGACCCAGAGAGAGAGAGAGAGAGAGAGAGAGAGAGAGAGAGAGAGAGAGAGAGAGAGAGAGAGAGAGAGAGAGACAGAGAGAGAGAGAGAGAGAGAGAGAGAGAGAGAGAGACAGCGAGCACTGATTGTGGTGAGAAATGGGAGAGAGAGAGCAAGGATTGTGGTGAGAGAGATGGTGCAGTGTGGTCCCAGGGTCTGGCTCTGGTACCACATCATAATCATTGGAAGAGAGAGAAATGAAATGAAAGCACGAGACAAGAGACAGTTGGAGCGAGAGCGCAGCCACAAGGCCAACGCAAGCCTCCACCCTGTTATTAAGAATTTCGACATAATTAGCAAGTGATGGGTGTTTTTTAGACCCCACGTAATCAATGATGACTATCCATACATGACAGAAATATCAGTTCAATTAGTCCCTTCTGCTACGTGGTTGTAACGTTGTTGTTCCTCAAATTGAGGGTTTGGATTTATCTCCTACTTATAATGTCTGCCATCTTAATAGGCCCATACAATCCGCTTAAAAAAAAAGAAGGACATTTGTATTGCGATTTCCATTCATATCAATATCCTCTTTCTCTCTCTCTCTCTCTCATAAATAAACGGTGGTTGTTTAGCTGTACAGAGCGTTTGGTTTGAATGTGGTGTCATTACGTTATGGAGCTTAATGCACCGCCCTTTGTGTTGAACATGTGTGCGATAACGCTCAGAAAGATTTGAAAATCGCTTGAGCTAAGACAACTTCCTGAAGAAATGGCCACCCATTCATCATCGCTAAATTGCTTTATTATCACAAAGACTGAAAGAAATCCCTCTTATGTTTATCTGCATTTTCCAATAAACTCCAGTAAACCTGAACAGATGGCCGTAGCCTCATTATAATAAAGTCCATACAGTAGCAAATCAGAGTTTTTCCCAAGCAACAAAGAACATAAAGCTTTAACAATAGTTGATTATATCACATCAATATGATCGCGTTTACGTTTAAGTACCCCGACAGGCATATGAGTGTGTGCCTCCTGAAAGTGTAGCCATGATAAAATATGAAGCTCAATTCGTTTGCGCTGCTAGTCGACAGCCTCTTTTGACCTGTGAACCTGTGACCCCAACGTCTTGCACTTTTGTGCAGCTGCTTCCCCACACACACCGTTCGAACCCAATGCAAATCTCCCTTCAATATCAATGTCCCGGTGAACGTATGCGCACTGCACCGCACTAAGTGATTAGAAGTAGTCTGCTCATGGCAATGAATCATTAGGCATTAGTCCTTAGGCGGTGCTTCTTCGATGACGCGCTAAGCTAGCACCACCGCCCGCGCGCCCAGGTTAGCGTGCGCCGATTTCAACGCACATGGGCCCACACATAAATGAGACGCTAAGGGTTGCCATGTTGGTACAAGAGCCAGGGTGGGAATCACAGGGAGTCAGGACCTCCGTTCACCGGTTTAATTTATACGTCCATTTTAGTACTTGAAGTAAAGAAACATGATTATTTACAGTTTATTTCCCCAGTTTCAAAACTTCCAATCCTTACCCCAACTATTAAAGAAATGTACATAAGAATAGTATTTTGCCCACCAGAGGGATTATTGACCGGGTTGCCAAAGACCGCAACCTCAGTATTTTCAACACTGTGGCATGATGGAGACAGTGAGTGAGTGAGTGAGTCAGCTCCACGTAGCGTGATGACAGTAGAACAGTAATGCTAGGTCACTTCATTGAGCAAAGCTGTCCATCAATGAAAAACCACTGCATTCATTTGCGTGGTAATCTTCCATTAGCGAATCAAGCAGGTTACCCTAACGTCACCTACTCTAAACTACAGCAAACAACATGCACTGTGGGACAGACTGGGACTTTTTGACCCAGACCGTTCCACAACAAGAACCGGTCTCTCAGAACCCCCCGTTTGTGGCAGTATTCGCTTTTCAGTTGGCAATCCTTGTTCAGCTAACTTTTAAATCACTGCATGACAACTCAAACCAGCTTCTCCTACGGTAGTTGTAAGGGAGGAGGGAGGGGGGAGGGGTATTCAGTTGGTTGCAATCTGCAATCTCACTGCTAGAGGCCACTAAATCCTAAACACTGCACCTTTAAGCGGTCTGTGACATTGAGTGGTGATGTCAGTGCATCACCACATACTAATGTTGTTGTTTTTTTACGTTTGTGAAATTAATCCGATTCCGAGACGCGGTAACTCGATTTGGTGGACATTTGCGCTGTAGCTGGGTCAGGCCAATAACGACGCCATTGGAAATCAGGGGCTTGGGGAGGATATTAAGCTAGTTAGCCTTCAAGGCCTTGCTTCCTGACCTGCTGGGGTCTGGCTTGGCTTCTACGTAGCCAGATGGTAGCCTTATACCGCGGCTAAAAATAACCTTATCCAATGGCTGGGTACGATGTGTGTACAATTGAGATATGCAGTAGGTCAGAGCTTTTTGAGAGATTGGAAGGTCAAATGTCTTAAAAAGTGCAGTTTCTTTCTGTTATGAGCACCAGTCGTCTGTATTTCACCCAATTTCTGGTTTATTTTCCCTCTGTGACCACCATGCATAATGTTAGCTTGTTGAGGTGGCTATCTTTTAACTACGGTCATTGCTGCGTGGTTTGTGTTCGGTTCGCTGTCACGTCGAAGGTTCATCTCATTTGAACGAGGAAGAGTGAGGAAGAAAAAGCGTTCAGAATTGCCCCCAAGCAAACATAGTTCAAACGCAACCAGACAAACCCACACCAAAGACCCATTTACCGTTTACCGTTTTAGGTGGACATTTGCACGGAGGCACTTAAAGGGGTGTCATGGCCCTATGGGCGCTATCTCATACAGACATCTTCTCCTCCTGCTGCTGCTGCCCCTCCTCTTCGCGCGGCTGTCAGCCAGCTGTGCGCCGCCCGCCGCAACCCGGCGTGACATCATCGCACCTTTCTTTCCCCTCCTCCGCACATCACGCACACCCGTCTGCCACAAAGGAGAGGAGCATAATTGACACCACACGTCTCCCCGCCCACCACCTCCCTCTCCCTCTCTCTCTCTCTCTCTCTCTCTCTCTCTCTCTCTCTCTCTCTCTCTCTCTCTCTCTCTCTCTCTCACCACAATCCTTGCTCTCTCTCTCCCCCTTGATCTCTCTCCACAATCAGTGCTTGCTCTCTCTCTCTCTCTCTCTCTCTCTCTCTCTCTCTCTCTCTCTCTCTCTCTCTCTATCTCTCTCCACAATCAGTGCTTGCTCTCTCTCTCTCTCTCTCTCCCTCTCTCCCTCCCTCCCTCTCTCTCTCTCTCCCTCCCTCTCTTCCTCTCTCTCTCTGTCTCTCCTGAGGCCCAAGTGGGGACTTATCGCCTAATCAACAGACCCTGCCAATGTGCGCTCTGGGTCGCCGCGGGAACCCGCCGAGGTTGCCATGGCGAAAACACCTCCCCCCCCACCCCCCAGCTTTGGTGCCAAGGTGAGCAGCTGGTGATAGGGAGCAGCTATAGGACCCCCTTCCCACCAATACACACTCATACACGCTTGCAACGAAATCAGACAGACTCACACACACACACACATACAGACAATAAAAACACACAAACAGGTACAGTAAACACACACACACACACATACGAAGAAAACAGACATACGCACACAAACACACACACATGCACACAATAAAAACTTACAAACACACTCAATAAACACACACATACAACGAAAACACACACATTCACAGACGTTCACAAACCCAACACGCAGAGTCGTATCCCCTCCCTGGTTCCCCCCCTCCCCTACCGAAGGGAGTTGTGGCCCCGACCCCCCAGGGGCCTGTCGTGTGCTTCCTGTGCTGACTCATCCTGCACTGGGAAGCGGGTTACGTCTGTGCTCATTTTCTCTCTTCCTCATCTCTGGTTCTCAGCCCGTTCTCTGCAGGGCAAGGATGCTTCTGTTTGTGTGTGTGCACATGTTGTTTATGCATTCTGAGGACTGCCTGGGTGTCCTTTAAGCTGTGTGTGTGTGTGTGTGTGTGTGCGCGCACACATGTGCCTTTATTTGTGTGTGTGTGTGTGTGTTTATTCCCCCTGTTTTGCCTATGCGTCGATAGGGTTACTGTGTGTGTGTGTGTGTGTGTGTGTGTTTGGAAAGAACATTACGCCATGGCAGCTGCTAGGGGCCATGTTTTGCCCCCCCCCCCCCCCCCCCCACACACACACACACACTCACACACACACACACCAGAAGCACTGGGGCCTATCACAAGCTGTAAATACTTTATGAGATATGATAGTGCAGCACAAACACTCCTCAACCACAGGCCGTTAACCATTTTTCGGTGGAAATGTGCCCTTTGGTAAAGCAGGAAATAATTTAATAAACAAGCATCCTATTCCCCTCCCCCACCTGCCCCCACATACTCCTGTCTTCAATGACAGCACAGGCTCCTGCGAGGCCCTCATATGCCATTCGACTGCTAATGAGAAGCAGTGTGTGTGTGTGTGTGTGTTGAGGGGACTCCTATCCTCCACAAGAGACAAAAAAACGGTCCTTTTTTTATTTTGACCAAATAAAAAATATATAGGATAAGAAGAAAATACAGCGGTCTGATTTGCTACAGATTAGCAACAAACCCACGCCGAGACAATATGCTCCGCGCAACTTTTCCATTTGTTTAGTTATTTTGTTGTGGATTCTCAATGACATCCGCCGTTCCTTTTTGTCTTTTTGTCCCCACAGCTTCTCGTTCCCTTCCACTCATTCGGTAAAGAACTGCAATTGCGGCAGTTAGCGCCACGCTAACCTGTGTGACTGCCGGAGATAGAGTTCCCGCCAAAAACAAAAATAACCTCCCCGGAGAAGGGATGTTGTAATTCAAGTGCAATTTCATCATTCCGCCATGTTTTCTTATCGTGTCAAGGGTGACTTGGTTGTTTATAATAACCTGCCACTGTGTTATTGACAATACATTTCTCGCTTTTCTTTTTTTCTCCCTTCCACCTACCAGACAAAATGTTGTATTCTCTCACACTGCTTCCTGGTGGCTTCCGTGTCACTTACAGTGACAAAAGACTTATTTTGCATTGTGCCTTGCGTTTGCACGTGTGTGTGTGTGTGTGTGTGTGTGTGTGTGTGTGTGTGTACACGCTCACGCCCATTTGTGTGCGGTGCGTTGTTCTTCGCTCGGCTCATTGTGTGACCGAAAAGCCTCCACCTGAGGATTCGCGTTGCAGATGGCGGATCTTCTTTTTACGACGCCATGTGTTCCTCCTTGAGAGCCATTCAATCCCCTTCAAGGCTGCGTTTCCACCAGCCCTACTTTATCAAGCAATTATCAAAACAGTAATTGCAATCAGACGAGGAGCATCTCTAGGTTATTTTTCACTAGGCAATCTCTTTTGTAGTGGCTAGCGGCGGCTAATGCGCTAACCAAAAACACAAAAAGAAAACGAAAAGAAGGCCTGGCGGCCACAGCTGTGTGCACTTTGGATGCTTGCGCGGCTGCTGCTACTGCGGGAGTCTTGATTAATTGCGACGCTCTGCGGTTGATGCCTTGGTGGCAGCTCTTAGCCAGCCCCCCCCCCCCCCCCCCCCCCCCGGACCCCACCGACCGTTCTCTGAAGGGTAGCTCTCGGTAAGTGCATACCACACTCTGATAATCCATTCTCTATTTTTTACCCTATTAGTCCCCCCCCCCCCCCCACAAGCTAAAAGGACAAGTGGTACATCAATCAAGGGACTCTCTGAACAGAAAGTGCGGTGATTATGCTATGTGCTGACTTTTGATCTTCCCGTCTCTCTCGCTCTCTCTCTCGCTCTCTTGTCCTTCTTTGTTCTATCTCTTCTTTTCTTGCTGGTCTTGTATTTGCTCACTCCTGTCCACTAGCGATGGCGGGGGGGGGGGGGGGGGGGGGGGGGGGGGTGGGTTGTGGGTTGTAATCCTGTTAGGCTGAGGGGCAAGCTCTCAAAGTCAAAGCTTGCCCGCACGGGGAAGGACGTTGACGCTTGCTGAATCTCATTTGGGTGGGGATGACTCTATCCTCCGCGGCCGACACACACACCGTGGGAATGCCAAGCACCGGGCCCCCCCCATTCAAGCCCTCTGCACAAAACAGCCTTTCTCTGCGTTCAGCTACTCCCCTTCCCCCCTACCCCTGGTCCCCTGGCCCTTCCTTACCAAGCCACGGCGCTCCACAGTCCCCTGGGTTTTACAGTCGGACGGTAGATGGACAAGGACGGACGCCGTCCCCCCCCCCTGCATGTTAAGCGTGTGTTTGTCATCTCCGAGACAAGCTGTCGTCCGGCTTTTTTTTCCCTTTGGGGTCAAGCCCGTCCGTTTTTTGGTTTTGACCGTCGATCGAATTCTGCCTACCCTTGGAGGAAAGGACCCGATTCCGAAATCGTTTTTGTGTTTGTCTTGTAGTTCCTGTTATTTATTTATTTTGGATCCCGTAGGACAGCGTAACCTCTTTAGGATGCTCTGACGTGAGCGGAGTGGACATTGCGTGCACGTAGCCTAGCCGTTGCTGCTGACAGCCAGCCATTTAATATGCACCGCGGTAAGCATATAACCTCGCCCTGAGGATGGAGGGATGGGAAGGGCGGGGTGGGGGAGGGGGGAGGATGGGGGGAGGGGACGGAGTAGAGGGCGGCCGAGGATCATCTTCTGTCAGCACCAACATGACAGTGCTGTCGTCTCGTAATGTCAACGACACGACACTATACTGCACTTTGGCACAAAGATAAGCTAAAGTCAACCCCACGACAATACACTGCACTTGGGCACAATACCAGAGCTAATGTAAACTACATGACACTGTCCTGCACTTTAACACGTGGGCCGAGAGAAGCTAGTGCCAACTGACACAGCACTGCACTGTCGCACATGGAGAGTTTGTGTCAACAATAAATTGCACTTCAGCATGTAGCACTGAATATTCTCACTATAATATGAACCCTGTGGTGAGTGCTATATCTTCTTCGCATGTATCTGATTGTAAATATTGGCATGGTAGTCTAGCGGCTAGAATGTTTGACTCCCAGCTGAATGCTACTGAGTTCGATCCCCCGTGTTTGCTGTCTACCGGAAGGCAACCTTGAGCAAGACGCTAACTAACTTCCTAACGATCTGTATTCACAGAGAGTCGCGTTGGATTTAAGTGTCTTTTAAATAGTAATGAGGAACAGTCTCTGGTACAGACATTTATTCTTGGATTGTCCATAATACTCGACTGTGTTTATGACAATTTTCTCCTGTCACTCGGTTAAACTCTATGTCTGTGGATGCCATTCGCTAGAAGAGCTTAATGATGATACAGACGTACAGATGGCTTCTTTGTGTTCTCGTGTGTTTGTTTGTTTGCATTATGAAACAGCCATTCCCCTGTCACTATGCCAGCAAGTCATTCTCAAAATGTTAGTACCCATTATTTGGTGGTCTTGAATTGTTTTTAAATACACGTAGTGTAATATGTACGATCGACATAGGAAATGTAAGGAGGGAATATTCAGGAAAATAAAAATAGATATGAAAGATGAGAGAGAGAACCTCCAAGGAATAGCAAAACAAAGACGATCCCATAAGAATAAACTGAATATAGTTTTAGTAAACTGAAGGAATGGAAGGATGGGGAGAGGGGAAGAGAGACCCCCCCCCCCACCCCTCCATGTGTCAGGGGAATAAACCAACAAAAATAGGTGGAAAAAACAATTTGTACTCTAGGAAATTGTACCAAATAAGTATTAAGCAACAGAGTCTGGGCGAGGGACTGATACCATAGACACAGAGAGAGAGAGAAAGAGAGAGATAAAGAGAGAGACTGAGAGAGAGAGAGAGACAGACAGAGAGAGGAAATGAGGGGATTGAGAGCAGGGTTTGGGTAAATTACAAAATAATGGACGGAGAGTTAAACAAGATTGAGCAAGTGTAACTGATGAAAGGAGAGATGGACTGAGAGAGATAGAAAGAGAGAGTGAACACAGGAGCGACAGTTAGATGAATGAGAAGTGAATGACAATAAGGTAGGTGTGAGTGAGTATGGGTGTGTGTGTGTGTGTGTGTGTGTGTGTGTGTTGTGTTTACCGGTGGCCATGGTGTTCGACTCCTTACCAGAATGTACTGGGTTCCATCCCCAATGTCCACACAGCCTGAGTGCTTAAACCCATGTACCTGCTCCCTAATGACATGTGTCTGATTTCACTTTATGTCACTTTAGATAAAAGCCAAATAACTCAATGGTAATAAAGGGTAAATAGAAGGGGTTACATTTAATATGGGTCCCAGCAGTCTGTCTACTATGTTGTGACAGAACATCTAGGGGGAGAATGCCCAGAGCCCAGGAGTTACTCCTTCTTTCCTGTTTCGTTACAGCGATAGTCTACCCAAGAAACCAGATGAATGCGAGTGGATGAAGATTTCAGAAGGGGATTTTTAAGAGGTGTATTTCTACAGCGGCCGGTGGTCTCCACGGCGTCGATGTGAAACCCTTTACAGACGCTTTTCTCACCGTTTACTACTGCCGGCCGAGTTTGGGTACGGAGCGAAAGCAAACGGAGCGCCCCCCCACGTTCACCCACATTCGAGCTCCCCCCGCCATCGGACTTGAAGCATGCAGGCATTCAGGTACCTGAAGTGCGATTCGCGAGACCAGGCCACACGAAGCAGCCGGCAGCCTACCTTGCCCACGTACTGCATGTCGGAGCCCGTGTACTCCTCCAGCAGGTAGAAGTGGTTCCACATCCATCCGCGCTTGGACCGCCGTAGCGGCGCCCCCTCGGCGTCCGTCCCCGCGAGGCCCTGGGCGGACCCCCGTCGGGCCCCCGCCGAGGTGGTCCTCCTCTGGGGGGACGCCTGGGACCCGTCGGCCAAGGGGACGGCTAGCTGGACGACGACGATGATGGCGTACAACGCCGCTATCAGCCACGCCCCGTTGCTGTTTCCCTCCATGGCGCCGAGTGCCTGGGTGGTTGGGGGGGGTGGGGGGTGGTTGGGGGGGGTGGGGGGTGGGGGGTGGTGTTCGTGTGGGTCCACTGGTCTTGGGTTTGGGGTGGGTGGTGGGGGGGTGGGGGGTGGGTGGGAGTGGGTGGGAGTGGGTTGTGTTCGTGTGGGTCCACTGGTCTTGGGTTTGGGGTGGGTGGTGGGGGGTGGGTGGGAGTGGGTGGGAGTGGGTGGGAGTGGGTGGTGTTCGTGTGGGCCCACTGGTCTTGGGTTTGGGGGGGGGGGGGGGCGGTCAGAAGACCAGTATGGTGGTCCGCATACTGGGTTTCACGGAGGAAGGCTCTTCTATGGTTTGTGTCCTCTCTCTCTCTCTCTCTCTCTCTCTCTCGCTCTCTCGGGGTCAAATAACTGAAAAACATAAATACACAGACAAACGTACACATATGGAGGATTGTGATTCAGTCGGTGGCCAAGCATATATTTGATGACTGGTGACTGTACAGTGTAAAGAAACAAAACACATTTATGAATTTGGGTCAGTCCCTGTTTTCTCAACAGTCAATTATTTTGCGCACACAGATGACCCACACCCACACATGTGTAAACACATGTTTAAACACACACACACACACACACACACACACACACACACACACAAAATCACACGCAGGCGTTTAAACAAACAGGGTGAGGGACACACATGTGCCCACATGTCCCTTTTCAGAGCCACCATGAATGAATCAGTGCATCGTGTAAGTGCATTTCCTTCCTTTGTTTCCTTTCTTTGGGGTGTGTGATTGACAGCGACAGGGACAGTGTGTTTGTAGACCTGATGAATGCCAGACAAAGGGGAATCTTTCACCCATCAACCCTGCATAGTGCACACAGCTCCTAACCAGCATGTGTACACGTGTTGGTTTACTCTGCATTACGGCTCCTGAATCAACATCTAATGGAGTTTGTGTGTGGCCGTGTGTGGGTGTGTGTGCGTATGTGTGTGTGTGTGTGTGTGTGTGTGTGTGCTTGTATGTGTGTCTGAGTGTGTGTGTGTGTGTGTGTGTGCGTGCGTGTGTGTGTGTGTGTGTATGTATGTGTGTGTGTGTTTGTATGTGTGTCTGAGTGTGTGTGTGTGTGTGTGCGTGCGTGTGTGCGTGTGCGTGTGTGTGTGTGTGTGTGCAAGTGTGCACGTATCACTGCAGACGATCTCTCTCTCTCTCTCTGCACACATTGTTATCGTGGAGCAGCAGCCGACCAATCAGGGACCCTGGGCAAAGTCAAGCGGGTTTCTTACCAGAAGATCAGTGTAAAGATACTCAGCTAAAATGGTTGTTTGCTAGCCACACAGACAGTGAGGGAGGGAGGCAGGCGATGTGGACACGCTCGTCCCCCATGCTTAATCATCTGCCGTGGCCCCCCTCCTCCTCACACACATCTCTCTCTCTCTTTCTGGTTCTCTCCATCTATCTCTCTTTCATTAGCTCTTTCTAACTCTGACTCTAACTTTCATTTTCTCTCTGTATCTCGCTCTCGCTCTTATTCATTCTCTCTATCTCTGAGTATAATTTTCTCTCTGTTTCTCTCACGCTCATTCTTTCTCTCTATCTCTGTTACTATAATTTTCCCTCTTTCTTCCATCTTTCTCTCGCTCTCATTCTTTCTTTCTATCTCTCACCATCACTTTCTCTCCTGGTCTCTCTCCCTCTCTCTCTCTTTTTCTCTCTCATTATCTGCCTGCCTCTCAAATACAAATTATAATTTGCTTTCATGGCACGACTGGGCTGATTCATAATTAATTAATGGCAATATAAAGAAAGGAAGAAAGATGAGCATTTAAAGATGAACACATATAGCATCCAAACGCGTGCGTATAAATAGACGGATGAAACTAAATGGATAGAATGACAGAAGAGAAGACAAGTAGAGAGCATTACCAGAGAGATTTAACAAACACAACAGATGAAAACTTATCGATTGTTGAACTGATTAGCCACTCATTGCGTGTCTCTCAGTCTTTCCCTCGTTCTGTCTGCTAACTCTCTCTGTCGGCTCTCTGTCTCTCTCTGTCTCTCTCTGTCTCTCTCTCTGTCTCTCTCTGTCTCTCTCTCTCTCTCTCTCTCTCTCTCTCTCTCTCTCTCTCTCTTTGTGTCTGCTCTCTCTCCCACACTGAAAGCCTGTTTGGACAGTGTCAGCAAATACAAGGAGGGAGGGAAAATGGGACAGGAGCAGAGGAAAGGGAGATGGGCAGTGGAGAAGGTTGTTTGTGTGTGTGAGTGTGTGTCAGTGAGTGTGTATGCATGTGCTAAGGAGATGTGTGTGTGTATGTACATGTGTGACTTTGGAGGGGAATGTGTGAATGTGCGTGCATGGGTTAGTTTGCTGAGCGAATGTGTGTGTGTGTGTGTGTGTGTGTGTGTGTGTGTGGCTGGGTTTCTGGCGGGAAGAGGAGAAAAAGAAGGCCATGTATTCTGCCTTTGTTCTCATTATTCCTTCCTTGGCTGAGCGGTAACCAGGCCGTCTGGGCTGGAGGGAGGGGGGTCTGGTGATGGTGGTGGGTTATCTCTGGGGGTCCGTTGGGGAACCACTGTACCCGTCTCTCCCCATCCAATGCCTCTGTCTCAGACATGGAGCGAGGTGGTGGTGGTGGTGGTGGTGGTGGTGGCTCAGTCCAATCTGAGACACCACCACCACCCCTGCCTCGCGGTTCTGGTTGCGGGTGGAGAGAGGAGGGGAAATTCTTGTCTCTGGTCATGAATTAAGTAGCGTGACCCACATGTGGAGGTGGAGGTAGACAGACGAGGGAGGGAGACTGAGAGAGGAGGAGAGAGAGAGAGAGAGGAAGGGAGATAAGTGTGGTAAAGGGGGCGAGGGAATGGGGAACACGATCGAGAGACAATGGTGGAGGGAGAGAGACGGAGAGAATGATTAGAGCGAGAGAGAGGGAGAGGCGGGGGAGGGATGAGAACGTGATACGTGTGGAGCAGAGAGGGAGGTGGAGGTCGAGGAGGGGAGGGAGGGGAAGGAGGAGAGAAGAAAGGAAGGGAGACGTGAGGAGAATGTGGAGGGGAGAAGAGGGCGGAGAGAAGTGGGTGATATGGAGCGAGAGAAAATGGGTGAGAGAGAGACGGAATGAGATTGAATGATTATTTAAAAGGGGATGCGGGCAAGTGAGTCGAGGGAGAGAGAAGAGCTAGACTGCAGGAGGAGAGAGGACGAGAGAGGAGAGATAGATGTGGAGAGAGAGGGGAGAGAGAGAGAGAGAGAGAGAGAGAGAAAGCGCAGGAAGAGGTCAGAGAGTGGGAGGATTGTGAGAGAAAGAATGAGATGGATGGACAAAGTAGGAGAGGAAGATCCATGTGGAAGAAGGCGAGACAATAAGAGAGGAATTGAGAGAGTGATACAGGGAGATGTAGGTAAAAACAGACGTGAGAGAGAGAGAGAGCAAGCAAGCAGAGGTCAGAGAGTGGGTGAGGTTTGAGGAGGGGGAAAAGAAAGAGATGGGATACAGAATTAAGTCAGAGAGTGGGAGGGGGGAGAAAGACGAGGAGACAATAAAAAGTGAGTGGAATTGAGAGAGGAGAAAGAGCAAAAAAAAGAAGGGTGAGAAGAGAGGAGAGAGCGGGAGAGAGTAGGTCAGAGGAGTGAGGAGAGGGAGAGAGAAAGATGAGAGGAAAGGAGGGAAAGATGGAGAGGAGGGTGGAGAGACGGGGAGAGAAAGAGGGATGTGCTGTCAGGCCAGCCTCAGCAGTCAGACACTGTGTCTGGACCATCCATTACCTCACCTGTCTCTCGGAGACGGATGTTACACACCTCCCTCCCCTGATCACACACACACACACACACACACACACACACACACACACACACACACACACACACACACACACACACACACACACACACACACACACACACACACACACACACACACACACTGAGAACAGGGCCGGCGCGGGGTGACGCCCTTCTCTCTCTCTCTCTCTCTCTCTCTCTCTCTCTCTCTCTCTCTCTCTCTCCCACTATATTTTCTCCAATGCTTTGCATTTCATATAAACCCTAACCTGCTGTCAAATACACTCACACACACACGCGCACACACACACATGCATAGATGCATGCTCGCGCACACACACACACACACACACACATACAGACATGCATATGCACGCATGCATGTACATTAAAACACACACACACATACACACACACCACTCACCTTAAATCCAACTCCACATTATCTCCTCAACTTACCCACCCATCCACACACGCCCACGCACACACACACACACACACACACACACACACATTCACACAATCATGCATGCACATGAAGTAGTCCCCAATTCCCATTCCCCAAATTCCTGACCCCCGCCCAGAGAAGCCAGCTTGGTGCTTTGCTCACAGGCGGCGGAAGGTGTGGTTGGGGGGAGGGATATGATGTGTTGTGTGTGTTGTGCTGTCTGTGGCGGGGGGGGGGAGGGGTGGACGGGGGAACTTTTTGAGGGGGGGGGGGGGGGGGGGGGGGGGGCTCGGGGGGGGGGGGGGCGGGGGGGGGAAGCCAAGCTTGAGTGCGTGCTTGCAAGAGCGGCAGGCAGATATGCATTATCGGCATGCAGGCGGAGGTTGGGGTGACGGGAGATAGATGTGTGTTGTGTGTGTGTGTGGGTGGGGGGGGGGTAGTAAGCTATGGGTTGGGGGACGTTTTGGCTCATGGGAGCCAGTCACACTTTGCAGGTTGTACTGCAATCCTAGGAGCTTCAGCAGTAAGGGGGGGAAGGACATCGAGGTGGGTTGGGGGCGGGGGGGGGGGGGGGGGGGGAGGGAGGGGTCCAAGAGCGACTGTGCTGACAGCAGCAGGTGACCTGTCAGGCTTCTTAATAGCGCTTGTGGAGAAATAAGTCCCCAAGATGCCCACGCTCGGCACTTCCTGTTAAGCCATCGCTCGCCAAAGCTGGGCTCCACTCCCTTTTTCTTTGTACCCCTGGCACATGCACTTCCACTCTGCACGTGCACGTTTGGGATGTATATAAATAAACTCTCTCTCTTTCTCGCACTCTCTCTCTCCATCCCAACCTATCCTCATTTTTGGTCTTTTCTGGTACACTTCTATTTCTTCTCCCACCATTCCCACCGCTCTCGACTTTATGAATTTACTTAATGGATGCCCGCTGGCGGGGGCGTATGGGTGTGTGTGTGTGTGTGTGTGTAAGGAGGGTGGGGGGGGGGGGGTTCTACAGGGGGGGGGGGGGGGGGGGGGGGGGGGCGGGAGGGGGTGAGGTTGGGGGGGGGGGGGGGGGGGGGGGGGGGGGGGGGGTGACGTGTGTGTACTGGGGTGGGGGGGGGGGGCTCCTTGGGGGCTGGGCTCTGTTCCTCTCAGTGTGGGGGGGGGCTGGGGGGGGCTCTGGGGCTTGTGGGACGTTGAGATGTCGATTCGCTGCAGGGACGCACCCCGACGTTTAGAAATACCAGACAGGCCTCTTGGGGGTCCGGGCGGGGGATGGGAAGGGTAAGGGGGGAAGACTGGGGCTGTTCGGTGGGTGGAGGGGGGGGGGGGGGGGGTCTCTCTACCTCTCGGTCCCTGAGCCCTGAGACCAATGGAGCTGTCCTTCCCATGGACCTGTTCATAATGTCACCGCGCCGCCGAGCTAATGCTCTCAACGCCACCGCGACTGTCTTCCCCTGGGACCCCCGCCTCAACCCAACCCCCCCCCCTACCATTTATCATCAGGGGCCAGGGGAGTCCCGCACTGCATCTCTCTGTTGGCCCTGATACGTCCTCCTCTGACGGGATGGGGGGGGAGAGGGGTAGGGGTGGGGGGGGGGGGGAGTAAGTAGACCTGCGGTCTATCGGTGGGGTTATTTCCCCGCTCCGGCGTGTCACGGCGCTTTAAGGGGGAGTCACGGGCATGAGGTGTAGTGGTGTGTTGTGTGCCGTGCTCAGGTTAGCTGGAGCGTGTGTGTGTGCAGCGTGGGTATGTGTGTGTGAGTGGTTTTGTGTGTGGGCATGTGCGTGTGTAGTGGGCATGTGCGGGTGTATGTGCTAGTGTTTGTGAGCGTGTTTGTGTGTGAGGGTTTGTGTGTGGGCATGTGCGGGGCATGGGTATGTGCTAGTGTTGTGAGCGTGTTTGTGTGTGAGGGTTTGTGTGTGGGCATGTGCGGGCGTGGGTATGTGCTAGTGTTGTGAGCGTGTTTGTGTGTGAGGGTTTGTGTGTGGGCATGTGCGGGCGTGGGTATGTGCTAGTGTTGTGAGCGTGTTTGTGTGTGAGTGTTAGTGTGTGAGTGTTTGTGGGGGAGTGTGTGTGTGTGTGTGTGTGTGTGTGTGTGAGTGTGTGTGTGTGTGTGTGTGTGTGTGTGTGTTTTGAGTGTGTGTGTGTGAGTGTGTGTGTGTGTGTGTGTGTGTGTGTATGTGTGTGTGTGTGTGTAGTGAGTGTGTGTGTGAGTGTGTGTGTGTGTGTGTGTGTGTGTGTGTGTGTGTGTGTAAAGACGTGGGGACGGAAATAGAGAGACATTTCAGGAGACATAGAGAATCACAGCAGGGGGTGGGAGAGTGAAGAAAAGTGTGAGATGATGAGAGGTAGAGAGGGAAAAAGGAGAGCAAGAAAGAGCGATAGGAGGCGAGCAGAGAGAGCGAGAGAGGGTGAGACAATATGAGAGAGACGGACAGAAAGAGGGAGAGCAGGCGAACAGTGAGAGAACGACAGAGAGTGAGACAGTATGAGAGGGACAGACAGAGAGAGAGAGAAATAAATAAACATACAGAAATAAAGAGAGAGCGAAAGACAGAGAGAGAGAGAAAGAGAGAGAGAGAGATTGTGACCCTGCAGAGTTAAACACACTTGTTTTTTTATAGTGAGTTCCACTCCTCCGTGCAGGTGAACTCCCTCTCTCTCTCCTGTGTTCTCTGGGAGCCCTATTGACTTAATGAAGGTGTGTAATAGAACATGACCGTAATTATAATCCCCCAGTTAAGAGGCAATGTTTACAACAAGCACCAGACAGCTTCTATATTCTCCCTTTTCATTCTGTCTCTCTCTCTCTCCCCCTCTCTCTCCTTCTCTTCCTCTCCCTCTCCTTCTCTCTCTCCCCCTCTCTCTCCTTCTCTTCCTCTCTCTCTCTCTCTCTCTCTCTCTCTCTCTCTCTCTCCCTCTCTCTCTCTCTCTCTCTCTCTCCCTCTCTCTCTCTCTCTCTCTCTCTCTCTCTCTCTCTCTCTCTCTCTCTCTCTCTCTCTCTCTCTCTCTCTCTCTCTATCCCTCTGCCCACCGTCTCATATCATGTGCTATTTAATTGCATTTTAAAAAATAACACTGGATGAGAAAAGAAAAAGTAAATTGCTTTAAATTGCCTGTCACAGATTGTCTTGTGAAGGCCCCATGGAGCAGCAGCAGTAGTCGTGAAGGCCACATAGAGCAGAAGCAGTAGTCGTGCATTGTGTGCTCTGTGCGCGGCTAAGCAAGATTAATGCATCAGCTGCCAATTTCGCAAAATAAGCCCACCCCCCCTCACCCACCCACCCACCCAGCTCGATTTAGCGCTCAAAGAATTGCCTGGGCTAACATTTTGAATCAGCGCAATTAGCTATTAAATGTATCTATCGGGCCCCATCGACTGCGGAGCCATCAGGATAGGGACAGGGCCACAGACAGTCACACAAATGCATTCGTCAATACATATTGGATCTGGTAGACTAATGGCCTTCCCCTTTCGGCGGCGCACGTGTTGTCGCTCTGTGCGACGGGGGACCGAGGTGGCATTTTTATCCCGGGGCCCAGGTTCCAAACTGACCTCTGTGGAGAGAAAAACCAGCAGCTCCTCTCTCCTCCTCTCCTCCTCCTCCTCCTCCTCTCCCTCTTATTTTCTACCTTTCTGTCGCACTCTCCCTCTGTGTCTCTGTTTCTCTTTCTCTCTGTGACTCTGTTTCTCTTTCCCTCCCTCCCTCTCTCTCGCGCTCTCTATCTATCTCTCTCTCTCCCTCTCTGTCTCATTCCCGCCTCCTTTATTTTGGAGCGTTTTCCTTAATGAGGGGGAATGAGTGACATGCCGGAGCGCCCTATCGTGCCCGCTGCGCCACAGACTTCCACGGCAACCCACAAAAAGCCCCGGGGGGGCAATTATAAGAGAGAGAGGAGAATGTCAGCCGAGGGTGTGTGTGTGTGTTGGGGGGGGGGCAGACGAGATGATGGGGAGAGGATAGCACACGGGAGGGGAGGGAAAAAAAAGGTAGAGTTGAGAAAAGAGAGAAGGTGAGGATATGAGGGAAGGGGAGGAAATGGTAGAGAGTTGAGAAGGTGAGGACTGGAAGGGAGTAGAGAGAGCGAGAGAGTTGAGGAGAGGACGAGAGTTAGAGAAGGTGGAGAAGTAGGAGAGAGTGAGGGAGGGAGGCGAGGAGAAGGGGAAAATAAGAAAAAGATAGGAGGGGAGAAGGGCCAAACAGAATGGCGAGGAAAGGCCCAACAAAGTAGGGAATAGGAGAGGAGAGCAAAGATGAACGGGAAAAAATGATGGGGAGGAGAAAAGGGAGGGAGGTGAGGAGAGGAAATGGACAGAGAAGAGAAACGAGAGAGTGAGGAAAGTAGAGAAGAAAGAAGCAGAGACAATAGAGCAGGAAGGAGAATAGAGGAGACGACCTGCTCTACCAAAACATAGTTGCGCATCAATCGGTTGGTTCGGAAAGGCTGCTAATACTGGACATTGTCCACCTCTGTTGTTTCTGTTCTCTCTCCTTAACGTCCATCCTCCTCTGCACCAACCTCTCAGCCAGATCTGAGATACATATCTATATATGCTTTGCACGTATCCTAGCCCGGCGGTTTGACTCTTGGCCGAAAACGACCGGTTAGTTTCCGCAGCCTGCATGTTGGCATACAGGTACTGCCCTGAACACTACTTGCTCAAACATGTATCAGACAGGTGTCTGAACTAACTTTATGTTGCTTTGGATGAAAGCATCTGCTACATAACGAAAGAGTCATAGTGCGAAAAAGCAACCAAATATGTTGTTGTTCTCCTCTAGTACATTTTGGTCGCTGTATAGACAATCGTCCCTGCAACACACATTTCAAAATCGCTGGCAGTCGGCTGAACTGAGATGTGCTGAAAAACCCACGAATGTGACGAATAAATATGCCCCCACCCCTCTCGATTCCACAGCCGCGCATAACAAGGAGAGCCCCGCAGGCGGTTGGAAGACGGAACGAGAACACAAACATCATGTCCGTACCCTCACCCCTTCCCGAAAAATAGATATAGGCAAAACTCGATAAGAAAAAAAAAGAAGATCACTGCGAAAACGTGTCAATAACTATCGATCTTTTGCTTAGCTGAAAACACACCGTCTAGACACATGTGGAGGCATTGTCTTGAAAACCGCTCCCCTCCAATCCGATTTACCAAGCACACGCTGCATGGATTAAGGCAAGGAAATTGATCACTAAACAGAGATTTCAGACAGATGGGGGATATTACAACGAACAAACAACCATACCACCCCTGCTAAAAAAAACAACAACAACATAAAGATTAAAGAAGAAATGGATAAAAAATAATCGCTCGCCTGAAGACCAGAATTATCCTTGTAAATCGCAGGCGGGTAAACAAGAAGTGAAGAATCCCAGGCGAGTCGGAATGCTAATCACAAACTCCAGCAGTAATGCAAACACGGCACGGCAGTCATAATCGGCAGGAAAATACATTTCCTGCTTCATGTACGGAATTAAACTGTTAAAACAAGGCCGACAGATTACACCAGATGGGCTTCGTCTCGTGTCGTCATCCGTTGCCAAGGGAGAACACTCACAGTTGGGTGTCTTTTCCCCCTTCAAACGAATCACCTATTGAGGAAAAGATGGACCATCCACTCCCTCGTTAGAAACTAGGGTGGCTGTGTTGTTCGACTCCCGGCCAAAAGGCTTTGAGGTTGGTCCCTTCGTTCGCGGCCCACCTTGTATCCTAGCAGTGCGAGATGCCCTCGCCCCAATGCTCTTTAATGTTCTCTAACTGAATCGAGACGGCTTTCACTGAGTGGTAGTGAAGGGTGGTAAGTAATAGCGCGATTGTATTTAAGGGGGGTGATGGCGCAGTGTAGTGGCTTGAGTGTTTCAAACGTTGCTGGGTTTGACGCCTAATGTCCACAGCCTACCGTCCGATTATATGAATTAATTTACGGATTATATGAATACGTAAAGGACGGTGATAGCGTCGTGATATTAGACAGCGGGTCTGACTAATCTTTTTTCTTTTCCCGCAGCAGCACATAAAACGTTTTTTTTGGGGCATTTTAATTGTGCGTCTTCGCGTCGACTCGGAGGTTAGTTAACGGTGATAATTAATTTCCTGATTGCTGAAACGAGAGGTGGGAGTCTCCGCCGACAAACCCGCTGATGCTCCAAACAAATTAGCTCACGCCATCGCCGCCATGAAAGGGGGGGCGGTGTGCGAGGGAGGGGGGGGGGGGCCGGGGGGGGGGGGGGGGGGAGGTGCGAGGGGGGGGGGGGGGGGGGGGGGGGTTGGGGGGGGGGGGGGGTCGGGGCCCTACAAGAATTCATCTGGGTGAGGCTCTTCAAAGCTTATTGCAAACACCATTACCTTGGCCAGGCTGCCCAAATGCATACCAAATAACCCATATAAATCATACAATCCTGGCCCCAAGTCAATGAGAACAATGAAGAACCCCCCCCCCCCCCTCCCCCCCCACCCACCACACCAACCACACCACCGCCACCTCCGTACTCCGCTCTCCCTCACACACACACACACACACACACCACACACCTCTTTTCTCTTCTTTTCCCGCCCGTTTCTGGTTATTTCCACCATCATTCAGTGGCTCTCCCATCACTCAGGCTGAGTAGTCACACACACACACACACACACACACACACTTCCCAGAATTGTGAGACTGCGTGGCCCAGTTTGAGAGCCACAGAGGGCCCCAAGACGAAGTAACCCTTTCATCGGCTCACTCCACTTTACCGTCTTACTGCAATGTGTGGACTCAAATTAGGGGTTGCCAGTCGCCGCTCTCTCTCTCTCTCTCTCTCTCTCTTCTCTCTCTCCCTCTCTCTCTCTGTCCGTCTCTCCATCGCCGTCTCGCTCTTTCTCTGACATACACTGTTATTCTCGTTTAAAATGAACTCCCTCCTTTCTGTCACTTTCGTTGTCCTTTCTTTTCCCCTCGGCCGATGTTTCTGTAGGAGAACGGTGGCCGGCGGAGGCGTCCCGGCGCTCTGAGGAGGACCCTGTCTGTCCCCAACCCTTTTAATTTGACCTGCCAATCAAAAGCCACAGCAGATTGATTTCTAACCCACGTGCACTCGCCACAATGGCCACAAAAGTAACTCCTTAAAAAGAAAAAAAAAGAAAAAAGAAAACACAGACAAGCGTTGATTTATTCTTTTGTAGTTTTATTTCACCGTCATCTTCAATGACAGGAAAACAACTTTTAAGTCTTTTTTTATTTTCTGCTGCGCTCAGCCTTTCGTTTCCATCTGTTGTGGTGAAGCTGAATAAACGCACACTGGACGCGGGGCCTCCATTGTGTGTCATTGCCTTTCACGACCGGCTATAAAGCGGGCGTAGCGGCACCCGATGGGTGAATGGGGGGGGGGGGGGGTTTGGATTCCGCTTAACGTCCTCATCAGCGGCCATTCAGAGCGCCGGGCTCCGACGGTGACAGGTGATTGTCGAGCGAACGCGGGCGAGGACAAGCGCATCGGACCGTGTGGACGCCACCGTGTCCTCTGACAAACAAGACGCAAAGGAAAACGCCCGCTTCACGGCATTCATCCTGTCACCCGTCAACGGGCGACAACACACACACACACACACACACACCGGCTGGCTGCTTTCTGTTCTGTGTTGTGTGTGTGTGTGTGTGTGTGTGTTGGACCACACGCTATGTTGCCAGGGACTATGTGGTCCTCTGTCCCACAGTTAAAGGAGTGGGAAAAGTGTGTGTGTGTGTGTGTGTGTGTGTGTGTGTGTGTGTGTGTGTGTTGGGGGGGGGGGGGGGGGGTTTAGGGGGGTGGTGTTTGGGGGCTTTATTTTCCCTTCTCGTCCCAATGTGGCTTTGGTTGAAGGGCATGGGATGCGAGGGGCGGCCTGAGTCTTATGCTAATCGCTGTGTGTGTGTGTGTGCGCAGTGTGCGTCGTCGTGTGAAGTCAAGTGCGAGAGTCTATTTGTGCGCGCTTACGCTTCTTCTCCCCATGTCCTTCTTTTTACCCCTAAGCGCTGCACGGGGGTCACGGACACGTCAACGCGAAGACAACGAATCGCAACACGCGTTCGATTTTGGCGACGCTCAAAATGCGTTATTTATATACATCAACGCTCTATGCTTCTCTGTGAAAATAAGCCGTTGCTTTCCCACGTTCCTCTCCCCGGGTTCCACGACAATTACAGGAGTAGAGGGTGGGGGGGGGGGGGGGGGGGGGGGGGGGGTCTGTTGGCGCTCGAGTGTGTGTGTGTGTGTGTGTGTGTGTGTGTGTGTTGGTGGGGGGGGGGGGGGGGGGCGGTTGGGGGGCGTGCGAGAGCGTAAAAAAGGTCGGAGTATAGACGTGACGGTGGTGACTCGACGCTAAATAATACATGGGGGATAAAACGAAGACAAGCCGCATCTAAATTATGGCTTCAATAAAATAAAAATAAAAGTCCGTGGCCGAGGAAGAAAAAAAAGAAAAAAAAAGAAACCTGTTTTACCTCCGCTGAAGAGTAATGGCTTTTCCTGGATGCCCAGCGTAGAACAACACGTCCATGCTGCTGGTTTTACATTATTAATGGTGGTGGCCTCACACACACATACACACACAGAGAGGCATAAACGTGCTCACACACACACACACACACACACACACACACACACACCACACACACTCATGAAGATGAGCACTGATTTGCCTCTTGACTGTCACTAAAGTGGACCAAGTTCTCTCATGCATCTTGGTAAAAACACAGAGGCATCCCAAGTATTACCGAAGCCATTTGTCACGGATGCGATTTTTTACAATATCTTTTTTTTTTGTTGCCTTAATACCGGCTTGCTCTTAGGAAAACTAATCACAAACCCCCCCAGAAATTGGTGTAAATACAATTCAAACCTTGGCTGTGAAATGTCTGCTGCATCGGCGTACCTTTATATAACTATATCCCCCCACCCGCCGCCGCCCCCACCACCACCACCACCACCACCACCACCTCCACCACCACCACCACCACCTCCACCTCCACCACCTCCTCTCATTCCCCTATCCACTCTGGTTCCATCTCTTACAGTGCCTTCCCTTTTAGATTAGATTCACTTGCTGTGGCTCGTAAAAAAAAAAGAGGAAAAGAGAAAAAAATCAACAGTCTTTCAATTCAATTGTCGATCCAATCAAGTCAAATGGGATGTACGGGCCTCCAACTGGGAATAAACTGTGCCCCTGCCATGACCTCTGGTGACCCTTACAGCAACTCATGTTTATTTACCCCTGGCCGTTAACCCTGGACTCCTAATGAACAAGGTAACACGATAGATCCACAATACGGTCGCTTGATTCTCGCTACGCTTTCCCGCCATTAGCGGAAATGCGTTTCCACGGTAACGCAAGCAGGCAGCAATGTTTCCGCCCTACCTCCTTTAACTTCCCTCTCGGAAACGCGCACAAACGCAGACACAGACACACACACCTTTAATTACACTCACCTTTGCTCGTGGCCGGTGTGACTTCCAACATATTTGTAATTATCAAGCTCCTCGGGGGGGGGGGGGGGGGGGGGGCGAAACAACAGGCCCGGCCGTAGGTCACG
>JACYXH010000268.1:107592-176275 GCA_026745465.1 Lota lota | reverse complement strand
TTTGCTATTGAACTTGCCTTGTGACATCTCTGCATTTCTTCAGTTGGTCAGCTGTTGCACCAAAAGGGTCTATGTACAGCGACTTATTGTCCTTTGGATACATAACCTTTACAATATATGCAAGTTATTAAAGTAATTCCAAGATAATATATAATAAATGAGTCATGTTTTCTCACCACAAGTGTCCAATGGTGTCGGTCACACACTGGTCCAATGAGCAAGTCATAGTCTAATGGTTCTAGCTGAGAAATAAATATTTTTGAAATACATTATGAAATACAGCTTGACTGAAAGTAAAATGTTGATATTTTGAAAACAGTCACCTTTTTTAATCCCCTAAACGATCCGTTCCACATTGCAGTCATTTGGAAGGAGTCAACCAAAAAGATCTTGCGGCCACTTGTCTTGCGCACCTTCTCAATGACGATATGAATGAATGCATTCAATACCTAACATGCAAATGTTCTCATATTACCTACTGTGGCATAAAAATCCAAGCCTCTTTGGAAATACACAAATTAATGTACTTACCTCACTCTCCACCTCCCGGCCAGGTGCCAGATTTTCTAAATCTGTGGCAAAGAGCTTATATGGCCCCACCTTGCTCCACAACACACCTTGTTTTTTGCCACTCCAGATGTCTGATATTACTGACATGTATAAGGTAAAGAAATATGATAAGATAAAGACTTTCCCCACAAGCCTTTATGAATGTTACACAATGTGTAAGCCACCAATTGTATTTATAGATATCATCCCATGTCCAGGGGATTTTCATGTGAATATTTTTGTGCAGCATATCAGTTTATGTTGTAAAAGAAAATTGTGCCAAGATCAATACTTACAATCATCTGAGCTTCTAAGGGGCAGCGAGAATTCCAGGGCTGCTGTAGAGCAAGAAGGTCCAGCAGTGGACGTGCTAGGGGGAGGCTGGAGGACTGGAGGAGTGGACGTGCTAGGGAGGACTGGAGGAGTGGACGTGCTAGGGAGGACTGGAGGAGTGGACGTGCTAGGGAGGACTGGAGGAGTGGACGTGCTAGGGAGGACTGGAGGAGTGGACGTGCTAGGGAGGACTGGAGGAGTGGACATGCTAGGGAGGACTGGAGGAGTGGACGTACTAGGGGGAGGCTGGACGACTGGAGGACTGGACGTGCCATGGGGAGACTGTACTGAAGGAGTTGTTGGTGGTGGATGTGATGGAGGGCTGGATGGAATGCTTGATGGTGCTGGAGAAAAGGCACTAGCAGTTGTCATATCATCTTCTAGACTCTTCCATTTCCTTGGGATTTTGGGCTGTGGTTCCAAATATCTTTTCAAATGGTCAATGTTAATTTTTGCCATTACATTGCCTTTGACTCCCTCCAGATCCACACTTTTCCCGTCGATTTTTAAAATGGTGAACGGCCCCAAGAACTCACACTCTAGCTTGCCTCCCTTTCTTTGCTCCTGGCGAATGTTTTTCCTCAGGACTTTGTCCCCCACCACAAAGAGGTCATCGTCCCCTCAGATTGATTTCCTCTTCCTTACCCTTTCTTGCCCTGCTGCTACATTTCCCTCCACTTTTGGATACACATCCTCCAAGTTCCTTAGGTGTGGATTAATGTCCTCATTACACATTAGGGCATCCACCCTTTGGTCACTTATCTGCAACATTGGTTTACATGTGTTACTCGAGTTGACAGAACCACAATTATTGAAGACAAATGCACATGATTAAACAAACTCAGAACAATGTCATCATACCTGGCACGTTATGGGAACTTCAGATGGGTATCTGGCTTCCCTTCCATACAGCAAGTAATAAGGAGAGTATTTTGTAGTAAGCTGTATCTTTGTACGGAGGCCAAAGACCGTGGGCTTGATGAATATATCCCAATCACTAGGGTGATCCATTACCATTTTATTCAAAACTCTAAAAATATAAGAAAGACTTATGATGAATTAGCATTAGCATTGCATTCAAACGCACTGTGGTTTTTAATGCTGATATTGATATAGAAGTACAGATCCATGCATCACCCTTGAACAGTGCCGTTAAGTCTTTCCACCAAACCATTGGTTTGTGGGTGGTATGGTGCGCAGAGACTCCTTGCAATGCCAAGTTTATCACACAAGTCAAGATTGACCTATGAATATAAGGACATTTTTTATAAATCAATACAAATAAAATCAAGTTAATTTAGTATCACCATTAGCAAGGAATCACTAGACTTCATGGTTAACTTCTTACAAACAAGCTTTTCAAGAGACTATTTGCTGGCCTAGTGCGGCCATGTGTAAAATCATCCCTCTCTCAATTTAAACGTACTTTGTTGACGAATTCTTTGCCCCTGTCAGTAAGGATTCTTTTTGGGGGCACCGTACTTATAAAAGAAATCCATTACACACTCAGCCACCTCCTCTGCCTTCTTGGTCTTCAGGGGATAGACCTCTAACCATTTGGTGAAGTAGTCCACCATCACACACATATATACATGGCCATTGGCAGTGGTTTTCAATTTGCCCACAAGGTCCATTCCCACTAGCTCAAATGGCTCCGAGACCTGAAATGCAAAGCAAAGTCTGAATTACAAAAAAACAAAAACACCTGCATTAAATTACTTCCATTTCATGCAACAGTTTACAATGGTGATACCACTATAGGCGTATATTGAGTCTTCTCCTTTATAAAAGTCCTCCTTTTCTGACAGTCATGGCACTCCGAAATCTAAGAAATGAAAAATGTGAGAAAACGGTTGACCCAATGTTTTGGTGCAATAACAAAAATAAAAAATGGTATTTACTCACCCACTTCATGATGTCAGCTTTCATTCCAGGCCAGTAATATCTTTGGAGGATTGTGTGTAGTGTTTTGTCAACTCCACAATGAGCTCCAATGGGACTGGCGTGAAACTCGACAAATATATCACTGGCCTGCTCAGGTGTATGAACAACCTTGGCCAGGTGATGCTTCTGGTTATCACGTTTCCTTAGGCACTTATAATAAAGTTCCCCATCTGGCAAATGAAATGATGTCAACTCCATTTATTTATAAAGCACATGTAAAACGATCAGGGTAGACCACCAGATAACGTTTTATAAAACGTGTATGTTTTTGTTTGAATTGACTTACCAATTATGTGGTAACTTTCTGCTCTTCTTTTAAGGACGTATCTCTCACCTTTGGTCAAATATGGAGGATACACATTTTTTCTCAAAACACCCAAAATCTCATTGACCTTCTGAGGATCCATTGTTTTCTTCCAAGTGTTCATTTGGAAGTCTCAACACTCAACACACCTGTCTGGTGTGCCTTTTATACATCTCCAGCTGTTTATAGTGAGCTATTTAGTTCTCCATTATTAGGTCTCAGTCTTTTTACTTTTTTTACTTCGAAAAATATGTGTGTTGACTCGGATTTTGTGTTTTTCTTTACATAAATAAAGACACGTCCACCATAAATTGATACAGAAAGGCACAAATTGCTGCAGAAAAATTCACCAGAATGCAGGAAATCAAATGTTTGAAGAAATGTTGTCAACCATTTGTTTGGTGGTAAATCAACAATAGCGTTTTTTTTCATTTGTGTTAAGTGTTCGAGCCATGGTCAAAGCAAATACGTTTTAATAAAAAAATTCTTGCACAAAAGATTACAGAGGGCGGCAGCGCAACACCCAATACGCCAATTTAGACTGCTTTGTCCATTGCAAATGCCAATAATGTTTATAATATGATTATAATTATAATAAGTATTTACTTAGCATGCAGAATATACAATGCTGCGTGTCATTAAACAAAAACGTAGATCCTACTAGAGACATTATAGACTACATAATACAGTGGTTAATGTAACTGCTATAGTCGTCCGCTGTATGTCTGGACTGTCAGAGAAAGTGTAAAACGTTGTGAAAACGGGTCACCAGATGTCTTAAACCAGCCTAAGCCAAAATGTTCCCCCAATAGTAATGTGGCTTATTATGACTACACAAACCAGGACTTTCAAAGGATGTCTCGGTAGTGTACTGAACACCTACAGGTGCCCTGCAATTTTTGATTTTATATAGGAGAGTGTGATCGAATCAGCGACCGTGTTATTTAATAAGAAGACAAATAATTAATATAACCAGGTGTTAGAGGTGCCTTTAATGTAGAACTCTGTAAGACATACCTATTTACAAGAATAACGACATATAACACATACAAACTAAAGATAGGTTTGTGGAATTCTGACGAATATGCTGACGTTGAGCTCCGCTTCATTTGGTTCATCCGGGTACGTATGCTCATGCCCGCCACATGCACGCGATCGGGAACCAGATAGCTTGGAAACCATTTGGCTTGTAACACCGGTTTCAAAACTGCTGCGATTAATCGTTGCACACTTCTGATTGGTTGGTTTGAATATTCAAATACCCCATTCAACAGACCTGATTGGATATTTGAAGCTGTAAGAAAAATATATTTGTATTCTTGCACTATATTATAATATAAAATGTATATTATAATATAGTGCAAGAATACAAATATACTAATTTTATATTATTGTAATATAGTATACACATTTTTGATTATTATATTGTATTATATGTATTTATGTGCTCGTTTTATGCATGCAATGTTCACCCAAGACCACAGTGCTCGCAGGACGTCTCTGCCCCATCTTGTTGGGGATTTTGACGACATATCCATGACTTTGACTAAGCCACTACACTCCAACTTAGTACATACACGCTCAAAAACGGAAAACTGAAAATAATGTTTTCATACATCTCTGCATCCAAGTGCTCATTACCAACACAGGACTGCATTACGATTTTTATTTGTCCAAAAATGAAGTCCTGGGCTTTTTCTAAACCAAAAGCTCACATACATGGCCACCAAATACTTTATTGATTTCAATAAAGTGTATAAATATGATTTAATTTAATAAATATTTAGATAGCCTAAATAAATAAAAATGTAAAGCCTTGTCAACGACTGCTAATGGCTAGTAGACTGTTTACGTTACTGTACTTAGTACATAATCGCTAAAGAAAATCAACATGTGTTTATGTTTTGGTGCAATACACAAAAACAGGCCGCTTATAGGCATATGCGCTAACATTTTTAGGTTTTAGCAAAGTATTCCATTAAATTAAAAGCACAGATATGGCCAATAAATATGTAAATATGATTTCAGCAAAGAGGAGTATAAATATGATTTGATATATATATATAATAAAAAAAAATATATACCTATATATAAAACTGTATTTCTATGCATTGCATTGTAATACAAACGTAGGCACAAGTCTAGCTCTGAAGGATTGTGAAATTCTGGTAGCGGCTATCAGACTGCAGACACACATCGACAGGTAAGTTGTCTTCCGGGGCGGTGCTGATGTACCAACCAGAGTACCGGGCAGACATTAGGGAGCTGGTGCTGAGCCCCATGTCACTCCTGTAGAACAGGAAGCGCACCATGTCACTGTCCTTGCTGATGCTCTTCAGGTTGTCTGTGTTCTCCACCTCCTACAAAAACCAGAAGGACAACATGAATGGCGTAAAGTGTTGTTTTAAACCTTTAACATGTTTTTAATTTGTTTTTATCGTGAAACATTTAGCATGTATAGTGTATATCTTTCCTTAAAATATATACCCGCCAGGTGGACACAAGAATTCGGGAACATTCAAAGTATTCATTTGATTTATCCAATAACGTAACATTTAAGTTATTTGTCAAATCAGATAAATATTTGATTGAATGTTCCTTAGTGAGTATCAAAATGAGTAAGCTGACCTGTAGGCCTACAGAGCATTAAGCCTACAGACACCTATACAACTAGTGATAGGGCTACTCACTGTATCCACAGCTTTCCTATTGGCCAAACCATCAATCTCACAGATACAATAATTCTAAAGTTTTCACTCTTTCAAACTGACACCATACTGTGATCATGGATACCACTTTAAGTCGAAACTTTAGATTTATCATACTTTTAAGACCTATATTGAGTGATGTGACCCCAGCAGACAGCTGCTCCCCTGGTAGTCAGATTATGAACTATAGGAGGGATTAAATCACGAGATGTGAAGTTCTGTTCAAGAAGTTCAAGCCACCATCTCCGTTCTTCTTGACCAAAACATTCAACAATAACCAAGCAACCGGTATTATTGTTATTAGAATGGTGAGCAAGCACCAAGAAGGTGGGTTGGAAATTCAATGGAACTTCATATCCCATGATTGAAACCCTCCTATATCGACCTTGTTCTATGTACATCTGGCCCGCTACTGAATGGCCCTTGAGTTGTACCTACTTTATACATATAATCTTAAATATAAAGTTCACCATCATTATTATTATTAGACTGCAAACTAAGTATACACACACACACAAGCTCAAGTCTGATAGCACCCGTGTGTGATCTATGCAAGCAGGTTGATGGTCTTACCTCTATATTCAGGGTGGGTCTGTCTGCTTTCTGTGTGCACGACAGGTACAACTTGGTGCCCCTGATACCCAGGGCAACTGGCTGGGCTGAGGCACTCGGCATGGGGTCCAGGTAGGTTGACATGTTCAAAGTCACTGATGAGTGGGAGGGAAAGAAGAAGAAGAAGACAAAATAAAAGTTCAGCTTTCACTCGTTAGATAATCGTGTTGTGAATCAACTTTAAGACCTCACGTCAAACCCTCACTCATCGTCACTACTCCTAGTAGATCCAATCATTTGAAAAGGAAGGCCCAGGCTATCTAAGCCTATCCAAGCTATCTAAGTAAATATTCCATTTACCATTACTACTATTTAGTTATATAGAAGAAACCTTTTTTCAAAGCGACTAACAGTCAATGCATTTTTTTTGATACACGTCATTAAGGAGAAAGCACTCCCTGCTTTCTCCTTAATGACGTGTTTCTAAAAATACATTGACTGTAAGTCGCTTTGAAAGAATTATTAGGGCATGTTGCTCAAGAATGGGTAGGGAGTCAAACCCCCCTAACCGTGAATAGGTCACCCTGCCCCTATATATGTTGTCACAACTGCCCTGTTCCAGATATAAATAAAAAAGGCAATAAAAAATTATAAATTGAGTATACTTACCAAAACAAACACAGAAATGTGCACCAAATATATGTAAGCATAACACTTCAGAGCTCAAATGCTGGGCTGCATTAAGGCCCTTACCTTCATGGTCTGTGGTGCCGCCCTGGAGCCGGATGGTGTTCAGCTCCATCACTTCCTTCACCAGGACCAGGCTTCTCTTCTGGGTGTCCCTCAGTTTGCACTGCTGCGGCGGCTCGATAACGCTGAAGCCTCTGGACGGCGTTGCCTCCGTCAGCTCCAGCACTAGTTGTTCTGTCGGGAACAGAAGGAGATCGAGGTCAGCAAGCAAACGTGGTTCTATCTCTGTGTTATTCTAATGAGTATAGTGATTTGGATTGGATTTTGAGCTGCTTGGGCAGCGCTTTTTGAGACTGAATGTACCCAATATGACTTTCGGGTCAAGAATGATGTGTGGCATGGGACATTTGAGTATCCATGGGAAAGATTTTTCTCCCCTTACTTTCATATTTTTGTGTGTGTTTGTGTGTGCATGTGTGCCTGTTTCTTTGTGCGCGTATGTGTGTGTCAGTGTGTGTGTGTGTGTGTCAGCTTACCGTCCAAGGCATTCTCGAGCAAGATGTTGAGCAGGTCCTCATCTCTGAACTCAGAGCTCTGGACCTTCTCGGATTGGCTGCCCTTTAATCGGTCGATGGCGATGACCAGGTTGACTACATGCCTCATGGTCAGAGGGTGATGGGTAATCTCCAGATCCATGCCCTGGGGCATCCTGCTGCTCCAATGCTCACTTGAGGTTGTTTGCTATTGGTGAGGAGCTCACAATGGTAAGACATTTCTTTTAGCGTGAGTAAAACCCCAGGGCAGCTGGGAGATTTATACACACAGCAGGGTTTAAGCAAGAAACCCCTGATGCTTAATAGATGAGGCTTCTCACCTCTTGAATTCGCAGTTTGACATTTCTGACTGCCCATCGTTTTGAGTCCAGTTTAAAGTGAACATATCTTGATATTATTATTATGCTGCACTCAGGGAGACATTGTAGGTTGCCAGTGGAAACTATGAATATAGAAGACGAAGTTTTTCTTCCCCAGTGCAATTGGCCTCTTGAACTGAAGGTAGAAATAACCCCAAACATGTGCATGTTTTGCACAACCCATGTCAAGTTCACCATATTGCTGCTTTTTAAGGTTTTGGGATGTTTAAAAGTATCTTGGGTCTATGTGTAATTTACTTGTGTATATACCAAGTGAAGCAAAACGTAATCTTCCACCTTGTGTGGACAATAAGTTGAATTGTATTGTATTATCTGTGTCTACCGGTGGTTATGATGGAGGGTGACAGACAGATTGGAGTTGGGTTGCAGAAACTCACCTTCATGATGCCGCAGTCACACTCAAACGCCATGTCTTCACAGTGGTGGGATAGCTAGCCAAGAGAACACAAACGCTTTTACCAACCAAACACATTTGGGTTTGAGAAGAATAAGATGATAACGTTTAACAAAATATGAATAGGTATCGAAAGAATAAAAAATTAAAAAAATAACAGTAATTCATAATAGATCATAACAATAGAATAATTGAAAGTGTACAAGACCACAATAAAAACGAGTGTAAAAAAGAAAACTAATTTACCTGTGAGAGATTGTTGATTGACGGTACACAAGAAGTCTTTATGTTTTTTTACTCCCTTCAAAGTGGTGGAACAGATTTTCTGAGTTAGTAGTGCAACCTTTAACGCTTATATAAGCCCTTTTAGCTGAAAGAGGAATTTCCCTGAGACAACGGAAGTGGGTTGTTCATGGTTGTGCTTTTTAATGATGTCTGTGATGTTGAAATCCTGTACTCACACATATCTGCAGACGCAATACTCGGGTGTCAGGTGTCAGGTGAAGTTTCATAGCACACTCCTTCTCTGTCTCATCCTTGATGATTCAACAGGTGCGCACCTTTATGTCACCTTTATCTCAGATATATTAGCGTACATCTCCAACACATGTACAACTTGAAAATAATTAAATTACATTTATTGATGATCAATATAATTGAATGATTTATTCTGATAGTTCTATTTTAACTGTTATGTCCGGTTTTAATATAAATAGAAAATATAAATATGTAGTATTTGGTAACACTTTACAATAAGGGTACATTAATGAACCATTAATTAATATTAATTAATGCAGTGATACGCAGGAACTAACAGTAAATTAACAGTTAACAAATGTGTCTAGTTAATTTGCTAATGGTGTACATGTTTATTTATGGTGTTCATGTTAACTAAGGTATTCATTATTATTATTTAGTGAGTTAACCTAACCCCCAAACCCTAACCGCTATGCTAATGCTATATAATAATGCTTATTACTGAATTAACTAATGTTAATTAATGGTTCATTAATGTGCCCTTATTGTAAAGTGTTACCAATATATTAGTTTTTTTCCATTAGTTACAAAATATATGCAGTCACCTACGAGATGGCTAGATTATACTATTACTTCATCCCTATTTATCTGTGACGTTGAGACCAGTGTAATTAGCGTGGTTTTAAACTTTTTGTTCAAGATAAATTCCAAACAACTTAAGCAGATCTGCTAGTTATATACAGTTGGGTAAGAGTGGCTAAATCTTTAGTTTCTTAACTTCCTGCAGAAGGGAAGGCTGCACTGCATCATAAAGAACAATTTAAAAGATTACATCAATATATTTAGGCCAACATACTGTAGTCCAATACCTTGATGTTTATCTGAAAGTTTAGAAATGCATGGGTATTTTATGGTGACCGATAAACCAAACTGTTGTACGATGTCATGGCCATAATGCAATCAAATATTTGCAACAGGGGCCACAGGTCCTGTCTCTGCTCTGCTCTGACCATGGTCAGAGTCATTCGTGTCCTCAATACCTCAGCCAGGTTTCTATAGTTCTGCTAATTTAAAATCACAAATTCAGAGATCCCTTGGCTGAATGTGGAATTTTACATTATTTTTAATCCATTGCTATTTCAAAAAGACAAAAGAGTTCATTGCTAGATTCGGGACCGTCTATTTCCATGAGGGCCTTAGGAAACGCAGTCAAGTCAAGTCCATTGTATTTGTTCAGTTACAGTCACTAAGGGCTTCACAGGCCACATTGTATTACTCCCCCTAACCCTTGCTCCCCATGGAGCAAGGAAAAACTCATTGAGAAGGAGGGCCGAAAGACTGCTAGGAGTGCAGTGGGTGCCATACTGGGCAGACATAATGGTAGCATAACAAGCTCAACAGTAAAGTCAGTAAGTAAAAATGTAATTGTTAGAAAAAAGAAAAAAAAAGGGTAGCCAGGCAGCATCCAGTCATGATCATACGCTAACTCAGAGGCAGTGTTATGGTTGGATGGGGCAGGGTGGACAAGGAACATGTAGGAAACCTCTAATCTAGTACCTATCTCTTGGCTGGTGCTGGCTAACAAGTCGATTTACCTTTGATGAGAAGCTCAGAGACACTCCTAGGTTCTCACCTGTTCATCACGATCTTAGGATTTAGTATATGTTGGGCATACTGAAAGGCTGATGGACGAAGGCATGGAAAACCCCACTTTATACTGAAAGAAGTTACTGAATCCACACTTCCTCCACTCCTGAAATCAGACCAACTGTCTAATATGCCTACTTTCACCCCTAAAATCAAATCTATTGGCAGTGGATACATTTCATTGACACTTTGGCAGATGTCACACTTGAGGTTATTAGTGTGATATCATAGCATTAACCAATAAGCCTTGTATTGTAATAGAACCCGCAGGATAAATCGGTAGGATATCTCTATATCGCTGTAGTGTTCCACAGAACACGCTAGTTTCACTTCCTTATGTTTCTAAAGCTGGTCCATGCTTCCCTTTGCGTAAAAAAAACTAAACCCTAACTACTACTAAACTTTTTTCTATGTTGATAACTACGCCAAGATTAGGGATTGGGTTTTTAGTGTTCGATGATAGAGATTCATTGTTAAGCGTTGACTTCAATTATTTCCTAAATGTTTCAGTTGTATGTATCTTTATTTAGATGGGAGAGGTCGTGGCACATCCAGTCATTTATTGCTCCATTCACTTGATAAGTGAATCAAATATGATTCACAACTATGTAATCTGCATAGTTGTGGTAGGAGATATTGTTGTTCATAGTTTGGAATAGTGTGAGTGAGGATTTCAAAGGTTGAGCATAAGCAGCACCAGAATAGACCCTGGTGGAACCCCACATAATATGTCTTGTCACCAATAACAAAGCAGTATGTTGCCTATTTTAAGAAGTGTTTGAACCAAATCAGTGCTATACCAGACAGCCCTTCCCCATTTTCTTGCATTTCATTAATATGATCTAATAATAATTGTTATTATTAGATAATTATTGATTCGATAGTAATACTATTATCCACTGCAGCACTATGATCCAAATAATGTTAGAACAGAGATTATGTTTAAGTATACGTAATGTAGCCTTGACACAAGCAGACTCAGTGTTGTGGGGGTCGGAATCCAGACTGACAAATGTCCAAAATAGTTTTAAGCCAGAAAGGGGCTGAATTGTAGGAACACTTTTTCAATGATTTTACTTAGAAACTATAGGTTGGATATAGGCTTGTAACTGCTAATTACTGATGCATCAAGATTATTATTTTTCAGAAGTGGCTAAATAGCTGCAGTTTTCAAGGCCTGAAGGAATTCACCTGATAGAAGAGAACTGTTGACTATCTGTAATGTATGTGATGAAATGCCATTTGAATTTATTTTAAATAAGCTTATTGGCAGAGCACCAAGGATGAAGGTATAGGTTTTTAGATGCTGCTCAACCTAAAAGGTTTCATGAAAAATTGGATCATACAAGCCAACATTGTTTCTTTGTACTTGTAAAGGTGACACACGTTTGTTTGACATGGAGGTTCTGACAATGTCTTCTAATTATCCGGATGTTTTTGGAGGCAACAAAAAAGGGAAGCAAATCATGACATGAATTATTGGAAAGGAATGAATTTGCTATACTGAAACTAGTGGGTGAGTCAGCCCATCATCCAGTGAACTAAGCAGTAAATAATATTGTATGTATACATATACGGTAGGTAGGTAGGTAGGTCATTAAAAAGCAACATCAGAAGATATAACAACAGAACACAAGTTCCATATCTCAGGTTTATTGATAATGTTCATTTTTTAACTCATTGAGAGTCATTATAAAAACAGTATTTACAACTTGTTTCTCTTTTTTAAGTTAAGCACACCAGAAAGATTGGAGGACAATCATTTTAATTTAATTTATTCAGAAGTCACTCCACTCAGTCTGCTCCCAAAACAAATTCAATGACATAAAAAAAGTATTGTTTACAACGATTACTTAGTGTTCTGAGGTACAAAACACACACACACACACACACACACACACACACACACACACACACACACACACACACACACACACACACACACACACACACACACACACACACGACCCGTCTGTCTGAAAGGACCAAGCTCTGTTTTTAAGATGAAGTGAGAGTCGCTCAGGAATGAAAGTTGTACCACGTGTGCCACGTGGCTGCGGCATGACTTTCTCGAGCTTCAACTCATTTGACCGAAGAAGGCGGTGACTTTAAAGTACAGAGTCATTGTCGGAGTCAAAAAAGCACACGGCTGACGTAACCCGGGGTGATTAACAGCGTTGCGCAACAGTGAAGTTGCCTAATGCCAGCGCAGCGCTGCTGGCCAAGCTAAAGTGCCTCTGATTTGCATCGTAGTATGTATCTGCCGTTGCTACATCGTTAACCACCATATTCGGGACAGGCATGGACTCATGGAGCAGAGATCATCAGCATCGGCACGGCAAAACCAGGAGTGGTGAAACACACACTGTTGCGCAAGTGTGTGAGTCATGCAGGATTCTAACCCTCATTCTATTGGCCCCGGAGAACCGCTCAGCTCTGTGGTTCCCAGAGCTAGCGGTGCTCTCTTGCACGGAGCCGTGGCCGGTACCGATCAGACCTGACGCGTTTTCATAGGCTCACGGGATGGTGCACCACCCGCCCGATGTGACGGGTCGGTTGTTGGTTTGGCTTCTGAGAGGTTGATTCTGCAAGGCAGAGGTCTGCCAGCATCAGTTATCAACACTATTCAGAGCGCTCGCGCGCCTTCCACTTCCTTCCTTTACGCGGCGATGTGGGGCGCTTTCTCTACGTGGTGTTACCTCAACCACGTTATCCCATCTCTCTGTGAGGTGGGAAGCGTGCTTGGGTTCCTTCAGTGTTTACTGTCAAAGTCTATGCGGCAGCCGTTTCGGCTGGCCACGCAGGATATGACGGAAAACCGGTTCTCAGTCACCCACTAGTCAAGAGATTCTTGCGTGGGGTTAGACGTGTTAAACCTGTTTTCTCGTGTGCTTACACCGCGTTGGGATCTTCCCACCGTGTTGCGGGGTTTATCCAAGGAACCTTTCGAGCCTCTGTCTCAAGCCCCTTTGGATGTTATTTCCTTTAAAACGGCGCTCTTATTGGTTTTGGTTTCTGCCAAACGTGTCGGTGAGTTGGCCGCACTGTCTGTCAGCCCGAGCTGCTTGTTATTGCACGAGGACTGCGTGCTTAGACCCAATCCTGCGTCCTTCCCCAAGAACATATTCAGTTCTTTTCGGTCGAGAGATATTGTGCTTAAGGCTTTTCACCCCCCGCCTCATACTAGTGAAGCGGATACGGAGTGGCATCTCCTGTGCCCGGTGCGGGCATTGGCTATGTACGTGAAGTGATCAATTGAGTTTCGCTCCACACAACAGTTTGTGTGTTATAGCGAAGCTGCCAAGGGCAGCGCTCTTTCTAAATAGCGTCTGCCCCGCTGGATATGTGAGGGTGTCTGCTTGGCCTACACTCTGCAGGGCTTAGCATCACCTTTGGGTGTTAGAGCTCACTCTGCACGAGGGATGGCCGCTTCGTCGGCCCTATTCAAGGGAATTTTGGTAGAAGACATTTGCGCAACTGCGTCATGGTCTTCCCCCGATTCTTTTTATTTGTTCCTACATGTTGGACATGTCCAGGGGCTCACTCGGCCACTCTGTGTTGGAGTCGGGCTCCCTCTCTACGAATTAGATATTGGTTTATCGTTCATCAGAGCCTGTTACGCTCGTGATGTCGCTCAGCTTCATTCTCTCTCCGCTGTCACCCGGTGGTGTTCCAGCGTGGGTACTGAGCTCAGGAGTGACAGGTTATTATTACTCTGATTAAGGTTCGTAACCGGCATTTTATATCCTGCCCTCTATTATTAAACATTGCACAACAGGTTTCCTCCTGTCGCCTCTTTGAGCGTAGGTAGGAAGGGCCTTGTTGCTCGTTGCTATTGGTAGCTTGGTTTTCTTCCTAGCTCCGCCCCTATGGTAGCGGACGTAGGAGAAGCCTTGTTGCTCTGCATTCCCCCTTTTTCATGTTCATTGACATACGGGTTGAGTCAGAGTTACAGACTCACTCTATTCTCTTTATCATCGCTTTGCGTGTTTTTAAGAGAATTCAGGGTTTCTTATTTAGCTGTTGTGTTTTGCACATCTTCGGCTTATTGAGTCTGATGTGCCCTGTGACACAGTCTTTATTTTTGTGACTTGGGTCCAGCAGGAGTACATTTATCGGGCTCCGCTCGCAGCTTCACCTTAGACCATAAGGCGAAGCCTAGATGGCGTAGCCTACGTGAAATAGAACGATAGTTATGTTATTATAACTCTAGTTCTATGATAGGCGTAGCCGTCTAGTTTCCCACCTGCTGTACCCTCCAAATGCTGAAAGAATAGCTTTGTTGATCTGAATAAACTTGGTGTCTCTCAGCGTGATCCTGCCTTGCGTCACATTGATTCCCGATCAATGTGCGCTGCACCACATCTGGTGACAGAAATGATAGAGAAAGAGTGCATAACAGTGTTTTTGGCTGGGTTGTGAGCAGTGGAGGGAAGCACAACATTACAGTTTTGATTAACTGGTTGTAAAGGCCTCTTCTTTGTATTAGAAACGAGCCAAATACCAACATGGTCTTAAGTGCATGGACAGTGTGGTCACAAGTTGATCCTCTTGGCTTTAGGAAGAAGGCTGGTTGTGATATCTACTGCCACTGCTCATGAATGTGGGGATAGTGGCGCAATTGATTAGTCTCCCACCCCGTAATACTGTTTTCCCACAATGGTGTGAGTTCGAATCCCGTACATACTTTTTATTTAAAAACGATTTATTTATTTTTCGTTTACAATTGTTGCTCTACGTGACACGTCTCCCCAAATAAGACTCCAGCTACGAATGAGATGGGTATGTCAACATTTTATTGAAAAACAAATCAAACAGGCATTCACATGGACAGCTACGTGTCTTTTCCTGTTTTCCAACAGCTGTCGTAACTACGACAACAACCGACGCATTTAGCTGAGAGTCGCCAGTTAACACGGTCACACGTTGAACCGTAACACCGGTCTTGTTTTTGTGAGTGATTTTTGGATGTTTGCTGTGCGTGATGCTGACGACGCCGTCCTTCCGTGCAGGACGGCGAGTCGCAAATCTGTTGCCTTTATCCTGAAATGATAAGAGATGTGGTCGCTGGTGTCTGTGTCTGCAGGAAGAAGACTGCCAGGCGACAGCATTTAGACAGCAGCGAGAGCGATGTGGACTCCACGTCTGGCCCGAAGAGACGTAAGGTCACTGCGCAACGGAAGACAAAGCCGAGGTATGAGTGGCCGTCGGTCCGACCCAACAGTATTTCACCTGGGACACCCTGGAGCCCGATCAGCCCCTTTTCTCGGTCTCAATGCTGCCTGTCCCTTTTTTTTTTCTTGTTGTCTGAGCCGGGCTCGGGCGCTTGCAGCGCCGCCGCCGCCGACCTACACCAGCCCGAGGTTTCGCTGGTCGACGCCGCCGAGCACGTCCTCGGACCCTGTCCCAGGACGCCCCTCTTCTGCTCCACTCCGTTGGCCTCACTGAGTGGAAGACCCCGCCCTAGACCCTCCGCGGCCGCGGCCCTCCCCCGCGGCACCGGGAGCCCTCTGAGCATTTTCAGTACATCCCAAGAGGACCCGGACTCGTTCCGCGCCCCCGTCCCGCTCCATCAGTCGGCCCTGGAAGACTCGCAGGCGGAGGAGCCCAGCCTGCTCTTCATCGGCCTGGCCCCAGGGAGCCGTGAGCCCACCGAAGCAGAGCGTCCCAGGCGCTCCTCCAAGAGAAGGTGCTCCTCGAAGGACGGCGTCGCCCCTCTCAACAACCCCGCCCAAAGAAAGATGGCGTCCAAGGCTCCCAGAGAGAGGCGGAAGAGGAGCAGGTCCAAGGACCAGGGGTCCGGGACGGCGAGGAAGGCGAGGAAGGCGTGCGTCAGCGGCCTGAGTGTGAGCCGCTGGAAGGACCAGAGCAATACCAGCGCGCTCCTGTTCCAGAGCAAAGCGGGGCCCCACGGGGGGGCCCCGCAGGCCAGGGACTGCAGCTTCACGGAGCTGCTCTCTGCGCAGCGGAAACCATCCAAGGTCAGAATATATTTTGGACCCGCATTTCTACCATTTCGAATGTTTTTTTGTAAAGGTTGCGTAGAATGAGGCATGCAGATGGTGCTCCATCCATGCTGCCATGCCGGAGAGCTCTCTGAGTGTGTGTGGTGGTGGCTGCTTTAACCTGTGCACACTGATTGCTCAATGTGCAACAGGTGTGCAACCCCAGAGTCCAATCAGTCTGACTCGGGCCAGGTGAGGCTGCTTAAACCAGCCACCATCCACACACTCCCACATCAGTGTTTTAAGAAGTGTTTTCACGATTGATTTTATATTTATTTGTTGATGTGAAGAATGCATTTCTGTTGTCATTTCTTTTGTTGCTTGAGATGTATTATTTCCTGCTTGGTGTATTTGTAAACCAAGTAAAATAATAAAGGTTTGCTACAACCTTCCCTGCTGAGAGGAATCCTTTAATGGCCGCCGAGGTCAGTGTTAAGGTTGACACTGCTAACATAGGATGAGCATTCACCATCCTGTGTTAGTAGGGAATACTTATATATAATAATATAATAATTCAGATTCACCATCATCATCCTACTCCATTCCCCGACTCTGGAAGACAGGATTATTGATGCAGTGTGTAGGCGAGGCTGGTTGTTGAGTAGTATGCTGAGCTGGTTTTAAATGGCTATGCTGCATTTGTCAACAAGACAGACCTTTTAAAAAAGCTTTGTGGAAACAGATCTATAACATGGAGATGGATAAATGCACGGCAGGACTCGAGCTCAATGCCATAATGCTCTTTAGCTGTGGCTTAGTGATTGGTCCGTTACAAGGATAGGATTCCTGTGATGAAACCAAATTGGATATAATATTAAGTAAATCATTGAACAAAAAAACAGTCCGGAGCTTTACATTTTTAGTTGTACATTTTGTACAATGTGAAAAACTTACAGAAACCCAGAGAACACTTGAGTCACAGGACGATAGCAAAGAGGGGGACCGATATAAAGACCACAACAGGATGCTGTGAACATGTATTGGGTACTTTTTGTAATATTGACAGTAGCTGTGTAACACATTAGTCAAGTGCTGTACAGTGGTTAAGTTGTGAGTTGAATAGAATAGTAGAATAAAACCCATTGGATCTAGCATGCATGATTCATACTGACCAAGAATTAAATATGCTGTGCTCGTGAAAATCTGTTCAGCGCTTTGTGTTCGTACAAATGAAAGGGGAGGAAAACAATATCGCTATATTTCATTATCAAAAAACATGGAGGTCGATAACACCCCTCAATAACATGCATAAATGTTTTCATAATCCTCAGTCCCTATAAAACTAGGCCATCCACCACCACACACACTCAGGGAGAGCTCTCTGGCATGACAGCACCATCTGCATGCTTCATTCTATGCAACCTTAACAATAAACCGGTTTTCAACATCACCACCCTGTGTCCATTGGTTTGGAGGAGCCCGAGGAAAGTCACCTAGGTGGAGTATGGAAGCCACCTAGGTGGCGTGTAGTATGGACATTGCTACAATATTGAGTACCAAAAAATATGTTTTAAGAAAATTTAAACCTTACTTTTGATTTTCTTTACAATGCTACTACTGTGAAAGTTTGAGTATTTGTTAAATATAGATTGAAAATATTTTTATTTTATTTTACACAACACAAAAAGCACCCCATGTACACTACATTTATTCAATGAAGAGTTGTTCAGCTTCTTCAAGGACCTTTACTATTTCCAAAACTCGCAGGGAAATGCCCTCTATTTCCTGCATCACATGTTCTGCTTCTCTGGTTAGATCCGCTACGGCAGTTTGGAATACCTAAACATAGTTTAAAAAAGGGATATACATTAGTAATATCATCTTACAGTAAAAATCTCCTTAGTATTGGAAATGTGTAGCAGAATTTCATGTCAAGCCAGAGGTAAAATAAGCCAGAGTAAAATAAAAAAGACCTACCATCACTTCTTTTCTCTGATTTTCACACGGTTGGGCAATGGCATCACCTAAAACTAAAACGTTCACCCAGTTATAACGGCCATTTTAAAAACAGCAGCAATTTGGTAACCTATACGTGTTCAAGTCCAAGCTCATGTATCTGGGTCAATGTTTCCTGCCACTAGGATAACGTGGCAGTCTTTCAGGCGTTTCTGGATATCTGCATTTTCCTTCTCCAGGTCTTTGCACTGCAGTCCTAGCTCAGTAACTATTTGCTGCAATACAAAAAAAAAAGAAGGTATTCAGACTAATGGTATCAATTGACATTTAGGCAACTTTAATGGAAGAATGCTTGTATTTGTTCATTGTAGATTGGTAAGTATTTCAATCTGGACCTACAAATGACACGGATTACTTGATTACTAGTCAATTGATCATTTTTTACTATTTGCACAAAAACCTGCAATACGAATTATCCAAAATAGGTACAATGAGCTAGAGAAGTTGTATTTAGTTTGTGAAGCCCTGAACGGGTAAAAACATTACACATTTGCTTTTACCTGGGACTCCGTGAGAATATTCTACAGTTGCTCATTTGAAGCCAACAAAAGCTGGTTTTGGTCCCTCAGCTCTGCATGTGGCCCATTTCTACTGGATGCTCTATCAAAGAGAAGTAATTCTCCATGATGTTTCATGATTACGTTTTAGTGAAAGGCACTTGGAAATACAATTGTTCATGACTCACCCTTTATCAACTTTAGCAGCATTTCTCCTGAAATTAGAAATAAACAAATAACTAATTTGCCAACCCGTTTCTATTTTATAAGATACAAGATGGTAATCGTCAAGATGTTTGTTGAGCTATGAACATAACAGTGTGGCAGGCAAATAAGGCCTATATCATACAATTATTAATAATGTGGAAACAGACTGTGCCCATATGTTAGTTTGTGGATTGGCCAATGATTGATCACAAAACTGAAATCCAAGATGCTGTTTAGTTACCTTTGTGCGTTCTCCTTTTGAGGTCTTACATTACCCCCTGGGTCTTTCTCTTTCATTTTGACAGGTTATGCAGCTGTAAATTATCCATAGAAATGTGTATAATAAATATATACAATACATACATTTACATTTAGACACTTCACAGAAGATAAAATACAAATGTAACGGACTTTCCATACGTGTACATTGGTGGATACCATTTTTCAGACCTTCTAAATAAAACTTCTAAATTGAAATCTGTAGTGGGAAAATGACTCAAGGCCCATCCTGAGGTCAGCTTGCTAAAACTAATTAATTTCGATGTGCACACTATAATGGCCTATCTGTCTTTTCAACTTTCTACCTCCCCACAGCTGTCTGTTTATCCTGTATTCCTGTATGGTGCTCTGTTCCCATATGAGAAACTCCTGAGCAAGCTCCCTTTTCCAAAACAATGTATCTGTGCCTGGCCTTGACTGTACACTGTCCCTAAACCAGGTGTCCAGTTTTAATTGGGCATCGAATCTGTTATAGACAGGCGCCATCTAGTGTCATATCTGAGATACTGTTTGCCCGACTTTATAAAAAGGCGTCCCTCCTGTCTTCGGGGCGCCCTTTCTCGAGAACTCTGCTCTGTGCGGAGTTTGCCTTGAAACTGTGTCTTTTATGTGCTGCAGCATATGAAATAAATCAACTACGGATATCCATTTGTCTTAGCCTTTAATCGATCCAGCCACCAGTCATCCAATTTTCCACAACAAATCTCAAAGATTTCCGTTCCGTTCTCAGTGGCGAGAACACCCCATCATTCGGAGATAGATTGTGATAAAATACATTTATGTACATGAAAATCGTCGACATTACTACTTTAACTAGGTGAAGAGATGTAACGTTATTGTGTCTGATAGTTTAACGTTAATGGTAAGCATAACGTTTCTACACATTACAGGAATTCACTAACGTTACCTCTGGGAATCTTTGAAGCCATTTCGGTTACTGAAATATGAAATATGGAAATATGAAATATAGAAAAAGACAATTAAATAAATGTAACATGTTGCTTGACATTTGGCGTCATTATTTTGCAACGATATGTATTATTGGAATTTAAACTCGGTGAAGAGATGAATAGCATCTCTATTGAGTTCGCTAGCTGCCTGAATTATGTTGTGCATTTCTGTCCTCAGTTGAGCTCGAACTTAACTCATTTTACAGATGTAACTTTATCAACATCCGTAGCAACGTAAATCGTATCATTAAATAACTACATGAATATGCCTACCGCAGATACACTGTGAGCAAAATTATAACAAATCCATACCTCTTTATTCTCTAATGCTAAGAAATGAGCTTCCAATTTGAAAAATGACCCCCTTATTCGGTCATATCCTGTTTGCCAAGAGCTTCCTGTATTCAAAACGTCAATTATTGTATAATTTCGTATTCAACCTAAATCCTTCGTATGAATTAGATTGAGAATATATACCGTTTTATTATCATGCACAGTTGAAAAGGGTTTTACAGCCTCCAACGCGAGTAATCGAGAACATTTAAATGCATCCATGTTCAACTGCGCATGTGTAAAGGTGGGCTTTTCAAAAACGTCCCCGTCAATGTTGTTCGGTACAGCCTGAAGAGTCATTGTGTTAAGACAAAGCGCACCTTTCTTTCCGACGCGTTGGACTTTTTAACATATGCAAGGTATAGTCATTATTTAGATTTTACTGGGGAAGTCAATGGCAGCTAGTTTTAGCACATAGCTGCTACGTGCTAAAGCTAAAGCTTTCCGCTTTAGCACGCATACTAGTTAGCGGTAGCGGTATTTTACTCTTTATTGATTCACTGCCTAAACTACAAACATATTTATGCAACAGTATGGTCACTAGTATAACTAAACAATTACGTTTGAACGAATATTTGTCAAATATGAATGATGTTTGATTGCTTTGTTGATGTGGCGTAACTTAATACATGCATTAAAGCATACATTTGAAACTGCATCATCATAACTTGTTATGGGTGTGAAACAAACACAAATCCGAGTTGGACACGTTTAGTTTGCATTAACGTTACTTTTTAAATTATAGTCGACTTAACCAGATTCAATGTTTTTCCCTTTCTCGATCTAGCTTTACAGTATATCGACATTTATAAAATAGTTTTGTTCAAAGTGGAATGGTTAAATGTTAGTTGTATCACCTCCTGTATGCATGGTGGGTGAGCTTATTATGTAATGGCTATCAAAGATATAACATGATCTATATTTCAGAATGCTCCCATTCTTTGGGATCTTCAGGGTCTCTTCAGGGTCTTTGTTAACTTTGAATTGCAAATGGCATTTCTGTAACCTTGATTTGTTTTTATTCCAATTGTAGATGGAGCCGCTTGACCCTCCAAAGAATATGTGAGTGACTTGTTAGCATGATTAAAAATGTACTACCAATGTTATAGGGTGATCATTTTTACAGTGTCACCAACATAACTTCTTTTTATGGAGTGAATTCCCTCGATCATTAGGATTTTGGTTTAAACTACAAAGACTCAAACTATGTAATTAAGATGTCATTTGTAGTCATCAGTACACTGGCATTACATTTGTTTAATAATTTATGTTGCAGTGCAAATGTTGGAACCTCCAGGCCCCGCACTTCTTCGGTCAGTTACAGATTTAAAATTAACCGTTTCTTTGTTCCTACTTATTATTAGTAGTATTATTATTAATAGTAATGCGCCACGGTCTTACACTTGTGTAAGAGCCACATTTCCCGTCTGGGATTGATATTATGGCTCTTGGCTGACTCTGTTAATGGTAAAAATAACTGATTATTTAATCTGTTTATTTTAATCTGTTGTAAGATTTTAAAAGCACCACGGACATCTGTCTATTTTGCTGACCAAGAGGATGTGGAAACTCCGGTAATGTAATCACTTATGTATCTGAAATGTCAACCAAACCATACAATTTTTTAATTTCTGAAATATAATTCTCACATGCTTGTTCTTTTTATGTTTCATCTTAATTATTTCATGAAGGGTAAAGTTGCCATGCCTGTGGAAAAGAGGAATTCAAAAAGAGTCAGTTTTGCACCTGCTATTGATGTTCTGCTATTTTCAAAGTAAGATCCATTAGCTTTCACTCAAATATTTTGTTAATCACAGTGCTTTTTCATGTTTAATTTTCATCTTCTTTTATTAGGGATAAGATCAATGGCTTGCCGGTCCGAGGTCCTCTACAAGACCAAAGCGGTAAGTATTTATTATGATTTAATTTGCATATCCCGGTTGAAGGGATCTTGTGTGTGTGTGTTTATATAATATATAGAGATAGATGACCATATCCTTGATGCACATTATACTAGCGGGAGCATGTTGAGCCATTTATGGCAGCACCATCAAAATGCAACTTTGGCCAGTGTGACGGGAGTGAAACCGGTGGGGGCTAAACCGAAACAGCAACTAACTAGCTAACTCTCTCTTTAACCTTCAACCAAATCAGGCCAATACAAGGGAATCACTAAAGGCTTGGAAGTGTTTGCTTGCTGTTTGGCTTGTTTAGTGTTAGTAGCCATATTCTATAATTGAAGACACATGATTTAAATACATGGTTAAATTTACGATGTATAGAAATTCATTTTTAAAGTAAAGATACACAATAGTAGCCTATAAATAGCGTACTGAATATACTGTTACAACATAACTTGAGCTGGACAAAATCATGTGAATGGCGGTTATGGATGGCAGTTATGTTTCACCGGATGGCGGTGAAACATAACTGATATAGTGTGCATTCACTCACCATCGCAACTGCATGGACGGCATAAGTTATGGGACAGCTAACTCACATTATCACGTATACTCTTTTCATTTCATTTGGGCGGACATTCATGTTAGGGCATAGACAAGGAACAGAGCATTTGATGCTATCATTAGCCTACCCTAGGTTTATATAGGTAAAGAAATATAGACAAATTAAATATCTCTACATTTATTATCGAACCTGCCCTGAGTTTAAAACAAATACATATAGTTGCCGGTCCGAAAACCGTGACCACAATAGCGTATAAGGAACTGTTACACCGTGTGTGCGTTTTCTTTTTTTTTTAGAGAGTGTTAGCTAAGATACATTTGTCATTGAGGCCTACTGTTTGCTCTCTCCCATTGCAGAATATATGTAAAGAATGATTTAGACCATGAGCTGGGCTGTTATATCTTAATTGAACTTATTCCTTAATTTCGCCTATCTTCTTTTCATAGCTGCAAATACTCCTGATAACAGGTAAGTTGACTTCTGCCTACTAAAGTACGTGTCAGATGATGTCACATCAACTGTTAACAAAACCATTCTATTGCATTAACACATTTTTGTGCTTTCTCCCATGTTATCCATTTAAAGAAACCCTATAGGTGTCATTGAAAAGGGGAAACAACCAATCACTGGTAGGTAGCCAAATTGAGTGAAATTGCTTTTACTTGCAATGATTAATACATCTTTGAAACAGTGCTGTTAATGTGGTCCTTTTCTCAATCCAAACGGTACATTTTAGACACGGAGAACTTGTTGTACGCTCCTTTGCAAACTTCTCAACAAAGAAAGGTGAGGTTTACATTTTTCAGTTTCTTTGTGATGTAATATCCACATTTCACTACTCTTAATCCAAAGTATGAACAACATCTATGTATTACATGGATCTAATGTTGATTTTTCCCTCAGGAGGGATTTATGGTCTGCAATGATGCAGAAGATCTCTATGGAGAGAAGACGATTATGTTGTCTGCTGATGATGCAGCTATGGATGTTACACAGAGTCACAGTGTGTTCATTAGCAAGGATTCAGACTTGCCCGATGAAGATGGTGAGATGCGCTCTACCTGTGCGAACATGGATTTCTTATTTTCCATGGACAGGGAGAAACCTGAGCCGTGCATTTTGCCTAAAATCACGTCCTCATCAGTGCACCGTATTGATCCTGAATTTGAAAAACGAGTCAGCTTATCTAAGACAACTGTGTCCAAGGACAACTCTATGCTGCACAACGTGGAACAAAATGCTCTAATGAGGCCTCATGACAAGAAAAATCAGGCACCAACCTTTATGACAACAAGGAGGGAGAATTTGCCACAGAAGACTGTAAAGATTGGGGAATCTTCTAATAGAGGTGTAGTACCTTCAGAAGACACTCAAGAAAGGGAGATGACAGACGTCTTCACTGGACATATCGTGGAGAATGCGACAGCTGCCGACTCTCTTCAAGGTCTCTTTCCAACTCTGGATTTGTACCGGCGTTCTGAGCACAGGGAACCTGTGAAGCGGGATGGTCGACAACAGTGCTTTGAAGCTCTGAATTGTTCTTTATCCAATCCCAACGACGAGTCTATGACCAAAATATCAGGTGCTGATCCGAGAAAATTTAGGTTAGGAGCACCGTCTCTTAAAATGGGGAACAGCCTGATCTCGCAAAATAAAAATGTGCAGCATATGTTGCGTCTTGAAGAATATGCCAACCACAATTCATCTGAATCTGATGACATGGACATGGCAAGAAGTCCGACTTTTGCTATTGACTCCAGAATCCGCCCTGCTGTGACTACGTTGACAAAGCAACAGGAAATAAGTCGGTCTTCTATTACAACTCCCTGCAAAACCAGTGCAGACTTTGAACATGATACGGACTTCACAAGGTGTCACACTGGGGTCATGGAAGCAAGGAATCTTGATTTGGGAAATATGGGAAATACAAATTTGGGAAATACAAATGCATTTGGGGCATCATCTGAATCAGCAGCAATGCAAAGCAAGAATGGTTCTGACCCAAGACAAGAAAACGGTTCTTTGTCGTGTGGATTAGAAAGCGCCCCATGCATTAAAGCTGCAGTTGATAAAACATCTTCTACCAAGTCTAGACAAATGAGATTGGCGGATCTACAATTTAAATTAAGGCGCATGCGCCACCTGTTTAATGAACCCACAGAGAAGTTTGCAGTAGACTATTGCGACGCACCCTTGTGTCAACCCAAATCAGCCTCAGACGGAATCTCTGATAAAACCCAGCTTCTGACTGCTCCACAACATAATCCTGAAACACAGACGACAGACAACGCAAACTATACACAACCAGAACAGTCTGCTGAAGCGTACCAACCCTGTGTAACTGCTCCACAACATAATCCTGAAACACAGATGACAGACAACGCAAACTATACACAACCAGAACAGTCTGCTGAAGCGTACCAACCCTGTGTAACTGCTCCACATAATCCTGAAACACAGACGACAGACAACGCAAACTATACACAACCAGAACAGTCTGCTGAAGCGTACCGACCCTGTGTAGCTGCTCCACATAATCCTGAAACACAGACGGCAGACAACGCAAACTATGCACAACCAGAACAGTCTGCTGAAGCGTACCGACCCTGTGTAACTGCTCCACATAATCCTGAAACACAGATGGCAGACAACGCAAACTATACACAACCAGAACAGTCTGCTGAAGCGTACCGACCCTGTGTAACTGCTCCTATAAATTTGAATAGAAAAAGCCTGACATCCAGAATGTCATTCGAAAAATGTTTGCCCAAACTCCCAGCTGACCCAAACAAGGTAAGCAGCAGTTGCAGGACGTCTGTGGAAGAACACGGAAATGAAGTAATCACACATCAGCTGAGCAGCAGCATGATTGACGACATTGTCGATGAAGTTCTTCCTAACATCAGCAGTGATGAGGATTTGTCCATGGTCACTGAGAATCCACAGTCCACCAATGAAGAGGATAGTTCACTTCATGAGCGTGAGGTGCAAGGTACGTCGGAGGAAGAAGTGTGGGAGCTGTCGCCTGGGCATCCCTGTGACTCCCGCGGCAAGAGACCTTCACCAGTAGATGGCAAAGACATGATAGCGAGAGAAAAAAGGAGTAGGATCTCTTTGAACAACATAGAAATGGTAGGTGAAGTAAATAGTCTGCATATATTTGTGTTTTTGTAATGGGCTTTATTGACCTATGCATCCCTATTTTTATGTGGTTTCCCCAGCCAAACCAGTCCCCAGAGAAAGGAAAGTGTATTGGCACATTTCCTTTGGCTCCAGCAGTCATGACACAGGCTATAGATGTATCTAACAGTACCAAAACAGCCCATCTCAGATCTGAAACGACATTTGAATCAAGTAAGTTCTTACTTAAACACTAAAGTGATTCTAGTTGACTGTCTGGTTAGCCTTGTCTCTCTCACACTCGTTTCATCCCTTTTCGATGTTGTGTTTTGAGTCTTTTTTTTTTCTCCAGCTCTTAAACAAAGCTTGTTTGAATCCCAGCTTGAAGACAATACCAATGATGTTCAGAAGGTATATCTACAATGTACAGAAAAAAGCGAAGCCATTTCTTCTTTCGGTAGTTATTTAATGATTTTCTCTCCTTAAATTCTAGAACATTGATGAAAGAACAACAGTGTTGGAGTTCTTTCAACTCTTAAACGTCGATTTTGTCATTCACAATCCTCGACAGAGCATTCTTCCGGGCAAGGTAATACTAATTTCTACCCATCGGATAATGACCCATATTAATACGCTAATGGCTATTAACAAAACGTTTTGACCCACTCATTTGCAGCTTACATCACGTCTGGGTCACACGCCAGAGGACCTGCTGAAAAACCGGCACATTAACCATCCCAAACAGAGAGTGTACGAGGTGGAACACAAGAAGCTTGCAGAGAACGTGGAGGGGTGGGTTTAATCTTGCACTTTGTTACCGAGCTGGAAGGAATTCCAGCGAATACGTTCTGATGTACGTTTTGGGTTTTCTGTGTGCCCAGGTTAAAGGCTCGAATGAAGGACCAAGCGAGACCTCTACACAGTGTCAACAAACCTCTCTGGGAAGAGTTGAAATGTTTTTCAGAGGACCAAGTACTTGCTTTATATTTCTCTTCTACTAATTAACATCTTCTAATGAGAGCAAAATTGCTGTGATTGTTTTTCCAAGTATCTAGAAATGCAGCAACTGAAACAGACTAACTTGGACTGTAGGAATGTGTGTGACTTGGTAAATTATTATTATTACTACGCATTAATCCTCTAGTACACCGGTCGATTCAAATGGAATGGTCGGTGCAGCAAAGTTATATATCAGAAGTGTTTTTCTTGACAGGCAAGTGGGTAGTTGAAGTGAGAATAAGGACAAATATGTATTTTATGTAATGTAATAACTATGGTGTGAATCTAATGTATACTTGTCTATCCTCAGCTTAAAGAATTTGGTTCAAAGATGAAGGAGAGAAGTAACTTTTTCCAGAAAAGAAGCAAGGCTCAGTCGCATGAAATGAAAGAGGCTCTATATTCAAATCTCCAACAGGCTAATCTGGTAAGGGGAGGCCATTCCTCTGGTCCTGTCCTCTGTGGCCCTTTTTACTATATTTTCACAGCTCAAACAAAACCAAAAGGTTGAAATGTATTTGTTACTTTCTTTCTTCTTAGGAGGAACAGCAGAAGTTGCGAGGGAAGATGGAGGAAGCAGATGAGATGCTAAAAGGTTTGGACAACTGCATCCAGGATCTAGAAACTGGTAACGAGACACTGAAGGAAATGCACAGTACATACATGAGCACAACGTCAGCCATTCAAGTCAATGTTGTCATGGTTAACTTGGTTATTGTTGTCTCCCAGAACTTGCAGCAGTTGAAGGAAACGGTTTGGATGACAGCAAACCGACTTTAAAGTCAAGTCTACTGGGTAAATTAAATGTAAAGATATCAAAAGATGTGTTAGGGTTAACCCTTTAAAGTCAAGTCTACTGGGTAAATTAAATGTAAAGATATCAAAAGATGGGTTAGGGTTAACCCTAACCCTAACCCTTTAAAGTCAAGTCTACTGGGTAAATTAAATGTAAAGATATCAAAAGATGGGTTAGGGTTAACCCTAACCCTTTAAAGTCAAGTCTACTGGGTATATTAAATGTAAAGATATCAAAAGATGGGTTAGGGTTAACCCTAACCCTTTAAAGTCAAGTCTACTGGGTAAATTAAATGTAAAGATATCAAAAGATGGGTTAGGGTTAACCCTAACCCTTTAAAGTCAAGTCTACTGGGTAAATTAAATGTAAAGATATCAAAAGATGGGTTAGGGTTAACCCTAACCCTAACCCTTTAAAGTCAAGTCTACTGGGTAAATTAAATGTAAAGATATCAAAAGATGGGTTAGGGTTAACCCTAACCCTAACCCTTTAAAGTCAAGTCTACTGGGTAAATTAAATGTAAAGATATCAAAAGATGACGTGAATTATTTATTTACATCAAGAATAGAAACAAATATTCCCCTTCTATTTGCAGGATTGGAGAATGTGACAATGGAGTTGGCCGATAAGGAAAGGTAATGTTGAATGTAATGTGATGTCGCATATTAATCACGTTGTTAATCCCTGCATTCATTAAAGCCTTTAATCCTACGAAAAGGCAACAATTATCCTTTATCAAAAAGACTATATTGTGTTCTCGACCAGTTTAGGTGTTCTATGGTTATATCAGCTATTTGTTTATTTGATTGAACCTTTATTTATTCAGTATATCTCTGATTGAGGTTAGGTACCTCTTTTGCAAGAGAGACCTACGAGCTGTCTATCTCTATCCATTTCTGTCTATTTCTATCTGATGTATTGCTATCTAAATGTAAATAATGCCTGCTTGTGTTTGCCTCAGACAAATGTGTGAAATGGAAATGCAGAAGAAGTGCAACACGGACCAAGTGAAAAGGCTTCAAACGGAGGTTCAGGATTTGAATAACCATATCATAATGCTGCACAGGTCAGCATACATACATTCATTTATTCATGCATTCACTCATTCATGGATTCATTCATATGCGCACACGCAAACTCATTCATTCTTTCACTCACTCCCTTTTTCTAACCGTGTGTTTCTCATGCTGACCAACCCCCATGCAGGCTGAATGAGTGGAAAGTAGCAGAGAAAAGGGCCAACTGTGATGTCTACTCCTTCCTCTATGAATCCATGCATTTAGAGGTGGTGTTTGATACGGGTGCCGGTAAGGAAGTCAAGTTGTTGGTGATGTCCGGCAGGAAAAACCCTATTATCGCGGTCCGTCACTTTGCATCAAAAGTCTGTTTCTACTCAAATGTAAAGGCAAAATATTTCTCTTTATCAGGTGAAGGACCCGATGAAGTCAATGAGAGGAAAATCTTGGACATCAATTTCAAGCTGGAATTAGATGGTGAGGGTGAAGGAAAATTATGTTTTACGTGTGATTTTGTTGATCAGACATAATGATCGTGTGTGTGAGTTTTTCTTAATGTTATTTTTGCTGAATGCTGTAAACAATAAATATCACAGATGACTTTACAATGAAAACTGAAAAATAAATATGGACACAAAATGTATATCTATAAAAACCCATTCCGGTATATAGACTATATCTTCCAGTCTTGTATTATTTATTCATGGTTTTTTGTTTCGGTCCAAACTAGAGGAGAAATCTGAGTGCCACGCCCGTCTTGTTCACACACTCCTGTCAGAGTTCACCAAGGGACGAAGCGATTGGGTGGAAGAATATCCCAGCAACCGATCGGTCCCTAAGGTAAGCCCTCAGAAAGCCTATTTAAAAATAGATCTATTTTGAGGATGGATATTTCTCTTCTCATGTTGCTGCTCCCCCAGCTGCTGCACGACGTGAGCCTGGTGGTGAGTCGCTGCCGGCTGCTGGGCGACGAGGTGCGGCTCCTGAAGACCTTGGGCGCCTTGAGGTTCAACATCCTGGACATGCGCTGTTTGGACATGCGGTAACCGCTCTTCTCCTCCTTTTTCAGTGGAAGAATAAAGAGAAACTCTCCTTTTGTCACAAGCACATATGGTATACATTGCCGCTGGTTTGTTGATTTATCACCTTCCATTGCAAGAATTACTTAAGCGTGGGTGCGTTCATCCAGGTGTCATAAGCGTACTCCTAGATACTTTCGATGTTTGCCGTTATTACCACATTATCTTGGCGTGACATCGGCCAACCAATTCGCAAATGGAAATTTCTGGAACCTCTGTTCATTTTCGATTGCCAAGGGTCGTTATCAACGGGCGCAGACCAAAGTGTCTCTGGATGTAATTGGATAGACCTACAACCAATCAGAGCATGCAATGTGTGACAGATTAGCGGTAGCCATCTTGGTTGTTTATGAAAATGCCTCAAAGGCGCTCTTATAGGGCACTGCTCTGTAAAGTCTTCATATTAAACAAACATACCCCCATATTATATTATATCAACATTTGGCATTGGCACGACCCGGGCCAGGTCTGCTGGAAATCTGTCTAAAGGGAAGGGGCGCCGAACGCATATGCTAGAGCAAATAAAACATGAGTGTGCAGAATCGTCTGGTTCCCGGGCTAAAATGATCTACCCCTAACTGATTTCTCTAAGCCGTCGACTCCAAGCTATGGACCCAGAAACGTATTTACTATAGTGTACTATAATAAAGTACTATATGTTGTCATTAACCGTTTACATTGCCAAATACATAGTGTCTTGGCCTTGTTTGCTTGTAAGGGAACTGTCCAGTTCCCTTGCATGCAAAGGGAAGGCTGTCCATCCACCTGTCAAACAGCAAGCCACATGTCCCCTCTCCTGTCTTTCCCCCTCTAGCGTTCACATCGTCTTCAGCAGCCTTGAGGCCATGGCTAAGTTTGAGCTGTCACTGGCGGTCACTATGGCTTACCCCTGTTGTCCGCTCCAATTGCAGGACTTCAAAAAGCATATTGGATCGACTACGTGAGTTGGATTTATGTTTTCTTCTGGAATTTGATCCTTATTAGATTGCATCATTTGATTTGTGTATATGTCAATGTGTTTTACGTGGCTTACTGCCTTTACAAAATGAATGCAGGTATTCACTCAAACCACATAATTGTAGTGTGTACGTGTCATTCCATCCCTCTTTCAACCCACTGTCTTGACTGTCACATTGTCCTGTCCTCAATAAACAAATCAGTATATTGTACATAAATCTACATTTTGACATGTGTTCTTTTATTTGCAGTGCGCACCGCATTGACGAAATTATGGTGTCAGTATCTCCAGGCAAAAACTACCTGACCAGAATCGTGAAGGCTATTCATGCTGCGGTGCTTTCATGAAGCCTCTACTGCTGTCCTCCTTCTCTTCGGGTCTTCTCTTCGTGTGTGTGTGTGTGTGTGTGTGTGTGTGTGTGTGTGTGTGTGTGTGTGTGTGTGTGTGTGTGTGTGTGTGTGTGTGTGTGTGTGTGTGTGTGTGTGTGTGTGTGTGTGTGTGTGTGTGTGTGTGTGTTTTGTGTTTGCATGCCACTGATCCCGTCCATACGTGTTCATTTTATAATACATTTTTCAGCTATTACAAATGTCTCGTTTATGTTGAACCTAACAAGGAAATCGATTACTAAAAACCTTTTTAGTCTTACATAAGTAACAAACGCCAGTCTCCACAAATTAAGGGAACAGCAATAGAAAATTATTGTCAATGTTGCACATGTTTACTAAAAAACCCTTGCATCTGAGAATGTGGTAGTTCTTAAGCACTTTGGATCTGCATTACTTCATCTACATAACAAATTCGAAACAAATTTCACTACAGATTATTAAATGTCAGCCACTCCTACATCCTTAGTCAAGATTTGTGGATCTACCCCAAATAAATCGAATGCAAGTAGTCAACATGAAAGTTTAGTTGGAGACCCCGCGCCTCAACAAAAGAAGCACTGCGGTGCCTGAAGTGATTCTTTAAGAGAGTGCTTCTCAATTATTTTCTGTTACGCCCCCCCCTAGGAAGAAGTCAACATTTCGCGCCCCCCCCAACTCTCCGCCGCGACTGTAAATAGTATCATTTGTCTATAAAATTGTTATAAGTACACCTCTGCATAACATTGTATCCTTATTAACATTAAAGAAAATAAAAAAGAGAAATATAGATCAACTTACAACAAAGAATAACTTTATTAACCATGTTTTTTAGTCTGTAACTGAAAAGACTTAAAGTGCATTAATTTGCCTGAAATAAAAATAAATAAATCCTTATTTAAACATTTTTGACCATTTGATACTGAAAAAAATAATAAAATATAATCAATAAATAATAAATTCAAATTGATCAGCAACATTAACTCAGGAGCACAATATATGAAACACTTTGACCTATAAAACAAAAATGAATAAAACAATTTGTGCTGAGGAAGTCAGGATTAATGGCTACAATGAGCACGTTTCGCAGTGCACAGCTTTTCGAAGTGGGGTTTGAAGCATGATACTGCAACTCTCAACTCCTGCTCAATGTTTAGCTGGGACCTGTACTTGGTCTTCAGTGCAGCAACAGCAGAGAAGCCAGTCTCACAAAGATAAGATGTTGCAAAAGGAAGAAGAATGCCCATGGCCCTCTGCCCTAAGAGTGGATACTGCCTCTCTACAAGCCAGAATCCACTCAGTGTCTGTGATGTGAACCTAAGTCTCAATTTGGAGTCAGACGTCATATCAATGAACTGGTCCTCCTCTGCAGAGCTGAAACCAGTTGGAGCTGGTGCATTGAAAGGATCTCTCACCCAGTCATATTGGGAACTTTTCAGGGAAGTACTTTTTAAAGAATCCCATCAGTGATGAAATATGCTCCTTAATATATGGAATAACTGAGGTGGCATCATAGTCAATAGTGTCAACAAATTCTTGCAGGTTCTCGAATGAATCAGTATTTCCTTCATCAAGTCGCCTGCCCCACATTGCAAGCTTTCGAGTGAAAGAGCTGATCTTGTCTGTGACCTGAGGGAGGTGTTTATCTTTCCCTTGAAGCTGTAGATTTAGTTAATTCAGCTTTCCAAATATGTCACTCAGGTAGGCCACTTTTGCCAGGAAGTTCTCATCACTAAATCTTTCTGCGAGGTCATACTTGTGCTCCTGCTCCGAAAACATTCTTATCTGCTCTCTGAGCTCAAAAACTCGGGACAAGACTTTTCTTCGTGACACCACCTTGCTTCACCGTGAAACAGCACAGCTTGATGTGATGATCAGCTCCCATCTCCTTAAAGGGTGAACGCCACAAGCTGACCAGCGATAATAACCATTTCAACTAAGGCCAGCGGCCACGCGAACAGATAAGCGCTTCGTTAGGAGAGATTCCGTGTTGGGGATATTCCTGGCAGAGTCAACGCGAGAATCAAAATGCGCAAATATCCGCATATCGATTTTATTTATATTTATGTATTCTTCTTCTCCCTATTCTTCCCATGGATGGTAAGGATCATAGCCATTTAGAGAGAAATAGCTAGAGAAATAAATGAATAAATAAATCTCTCAAAATAGCTCTGGTAAGGATGTTTTCGATGAGTGTTTTCTGCTTCTCGAGGTCGGATGATTCGGTTTATGTGTTTCTACTTCTTGTGCTGAATGTTTTCAATCATTCTGTAGTTAGTTCGATATATTGTAATTTTTATGTTTTCAATTACCTTCATAAAAAGCAGTAGCATATACTTAATATTAATATTACAGGTAAATATCCAATATAAATGTTGAATCTTTATTTCGATAAACAAGCAATATTGACTGGTTTACATTTTAAGAAGCATACCAACGTCTCTCATCTTATGCGGGGAAAACACACAGAGAAATAACCGCGGGGAAGTTCGTTTTAAGTTGGACATTCGACGGACATCCAGTCCGGATCCAGCCGCTTCTTCTACATCGGTTGCCCCCCGCACGAGCAGCAGAGGACGGTTAGCTCGCCTCCGAGCGCTCGCTAGTTAACCCGAGGGGTTTCACTTAGGGACCGTCAAGAAGTTACAGTTTGAGTGACAAAAAAATCGTTATTTACATTTCCTTCGTGGTGACTTGCTCATATTAGAGAAAATAATGATACATTTTTGTTTTACTAAATTGGTGTATTCATATATTTTAGATAAATATATTTAGATAAATATATTTAGATAAATATTTTAGATAAATATTTGATTAGAAATTTATTTCTTCAATAGCTCCCATTTCATGTGACCCAGTCACTCCTAATCAATACCATATATTAATACTAAACTGGACAAATAGGACCCACCTCTTTTTATTACATTTTATTGCTTTTTCTATTTTGTATGAATAACGTAATGGAGAATTCATCTTCTTTTCTATAGCTTCCAAGTCATGTGACCCAGTCACTCCTAATCAATAACATATATTAATACTAAACTGGACAAACAGGACACACCTCTTTTTATTAAATTGTATTGCTTTTTCTATTTGATATGACTAAAAAAAGCGTTTTATTTATTTAATTGGAGAACTTGACATTCAAAACAAGCAAAAATATAAAAGGGGGGAAAGAAAAAAGACTGAAAAATAGAAAAGGTTATTGTTGGGAGTGTGGAAATGATGGCGTTAGTTTATATACATTAAGTGTGTGGAGAGAGAGAAACAGAGAGAGAGAGAGAGAGACAGAGAGAGAGAGACAGAGAGAGAGAGAGAGAGAGAGAAACAGAGAGACAGAGAGAGAGATAGAGAGACAGAGAGAGCAGCATTTCTGCAGCCTGTGCGTGAAGTGTTATCTGCTATCGGGGACAAAGGATTCATTCCCTGGTCATACTTGGAGCGCAGCCTAGTTTGACAAGAACCTTTGAGGCCCGGCAATGCAGCCTTCATGACCTGTGTGATTGTGTTGTCAAACAACCACAACACAACCACACCCTGTATAACCTTCATGACCTGTGTGATTGTGTTGTCAAACAACCACAACACAACCACACCCTGTAAAACCTTCATGACCTGTGTGATTGTGTTGTCAAACAACCACAACACAACCACACCCTGTATAACCTTCATCACCTGTGTGATTGTGTTGTCAAACAACCACAACACAACCACACCCTGTATAACCTTCATGACCTGTGTGATTGTGTTGTCAAACAACCACAACACAACCACACCCTGTATAACCTTCATGACCTGTGTGATTGTGTTGTCAAACAACCACAACACAACCACACCCTGTATAACCTTCATGACCTGTGTGATTGTGTTGTCAAACAACCACAACACAACCACACCCTGTATAACCTTCATGACCTGTGTGACGATAGTGTTGTCAAACAACCACAACACAACCACACCCTGTATAACCTTCATGACCTGTGTGATTGTGTTGTCAAACAACCACTGGAGGGCAGAATAACCCAACCAAATATCCCAGAATGCATTTCGCAACGACGAAGGAGAAAACTCATAACTTAGTTATAATTCTGATCGATTTATTTCGCCTTTTTGTCTAATTTTCAAATTTTTGTCATTCATTAAACCAACGTCCACAACAACAACCTTTTCCCCGCCCCTGGCTTCTTAAATATAGGCTACATATCTGGGAACACTCCAAATATATAAATAGTCTGTGTACATTAATCTTTTTTATGAAAATGAAGAGGCAGGGTTTTGTTTTATATCATATTTCGTTTAATTGGGTGAAGATAACCGGACTAGTGCCAAGACGAGCTCGGAAGGCGCCGTCATCAAGTACGCCGAGTTTGTTCTCCCGAGTCGGACTTGCCGGTGAACTTCCAGGTGACCGTGGCTAGGGTCATCCAGGTGAAGATGGACCGTGGCTAGGGTCTTCCAGGTGAAGATGGACCGTGGCTAGGGTCTTCCTGGTGAAGATGGGCCGTGGCTAGGGTCTTCCAGGTGAAGATAGGACTGTAGCTAAGGTCTTCCTGGTGAAGATGGACCGTGGTTAGGGTCTTCTAGGTGAAGATGGACCGTGGCTAGGGTCTTCCTGGTGAAGATGGACTGTAGCTAGGGTCTTCCTAATGAAGATGGACTGTGGCTAGGGTCTTCCTAATGAAGATAGACCGTAGCTAGGGTCTTCCTAATGAAGATGGACCGTGGCTAGGGTCTTCCTAATGAAGATAGACCGTAGCTAGGGTCTTCCTAATGAAGATGGACTGTGGCTAGGGTCTTCCAGGTAGGGTCTGTCAGGGCCCCAACTGGGCAGATTTTGTTTAGATAGGTGAAATCATTTTGTGCAATCAGCATTGAACTGGAACCCGTTGCCATGAAAACACCTGACCCCTAAGAGATTGTGCCACAGGGCATGTCACCAGTTCATAATATGGCCAAGCTGATGATTGGTAGTTGTTATGGAAATCTCCATCAGACATGATTTTCTCAAGACAATAAGACACTGCAAGCTCTGTTATTATCTATAGTAACCATTTCATTTTGCACCGTGCTTATCGGCCTTGTGGGGGGGAACTGAGGCAGCCTGTGCTGATTCATAGCTACACCATGAGCTACTTTCTGTGATGGCCGAAGGGAGTAGGGCATCCTAATCTGCAGCTGGGCCCTCAAGGACGTTTCCCTGCTTCAACACTGGAGCGCGCCCACTGTTCAGGCCTCACTACAGCGCTTCAACCTTTGTATGCTTGACGTGCTGAGTGACGAGAGCGCAGACTTCTTCTCTTTCATACTATGTTTTTTACCCTTAATAAACACCGGGTTTATTCTGAGAAACGTCAATACAGTTCAAATAATTTCCACCACAGTTTTGATCATTCAGCTAAATGCATGGGTCCATGATTGTGGTAATTTAATTATGTTGGTATGCTCTTCTGGTGTGTTTCGAGGGCTACAGGTGGGAGATTATGAACTGACAGGCGTAAGATCCTAGATGTGTACATTGTTGCCGACTTTAGTTGAAAATGAAATAATAATAGTTGATCAGTAAATGCATTAAAGATTCCGTCCTGACTGTATAGGCTAGTTGATCTGATGTGTTGATCGTAGTGAATACACAGTGAACAGATGGTGAGTGTACTACGTGTGATTCTCCTAGAACAGTGGTCCCCAACCTTTTTTGTCCCACGGACCGGTTTAATGTAGGCATTATTTTCACAGACCGGCCTTCAAGGTGTGGCAGATAAATACAGCAAAAATAAAAGAACACGAATGTTAAGTGCGTAAAAAATACAACTCACCATTACGCTGAATCAGTTGCCTCGTTTGCTAGCTTGTCGCCACATATTCTGCAGAGCGGACTTGGTGCATGAGAGCCACCTGTTGCGATAAACCCGTATTTTAAGTATGACTCCTGGTATTGTCTGTTAAAATAAGCTTTCTTTTTCTTGGAGGTCGTAGGCTCCTCTTCTGGCTCCTTAGTTGGCCTTTTCCCCTTTGCAAAGAAGCTCTCCAAAGACGTTTGTTTTATACTCATTTTCGCTAGTTTGCTGTAACAAGCAATTTTTTTGAGTAACAAGCGTCTTGACGTGTCAAGAGGCGCAGGCGAATGTTACATCGGAGAAAATCCGGTAGTTTATTTTAAAAATAATACACCTTTCAGACTCTAATAATCAATACAACGGAAATTATATAAATTATTTATTCTTTCTGTGCGGCCCGGTAGCAAATGCCTCACGGACCGGTACCGGGACGTGGCCCGGTGGTTGGGGATCACTGTCCTAGAATACCTAAATACAACCCCAGGTAAGAGTGGTGAGGAAGTTGTCTGCCCTTGTGACAGGGGAGTAACAGTTCCAGAGGTAAAAGTCTTCACAAGGCAGCTCTAGGATCAGGCCAGAGCTTATCATTCAAGAGGTGTGGCAAGAATGAAACTGGTTTGGCTTCTTTCTCCGAGGCGTAGCCGTCGGTGTTGAGTCATATACAACCCGACACAACACTAGTTGAACTGCCTGATAAATAGCGTTGGTATTTTAACTCACAACGACTAAACATGCGTGACTTACAGTGAATCCTATTTTAGGTTTTATTGGCCACTTGTCAAATCAAGCAAATCTAAAACATCATGGGCATTTGCATTTATGACATTTTATGGACCGGATCAAAAATATATTCAAAATGGAAAATAATCTATATGGAAACATGAATGGTATAGCTGGGACACATCTTGCATTCTCCATTCATACAGCAAAGAGCAGACACACACCACAAGCCTTAGGATTGTAATGAGCGGTTTTATTCTAATAAAAAATACAGCCCATCTTTTTACATGACAAACATATTTACAAGATACTACACCTTTTAAGAATGACAGACAAGTCATTCTTCAGCCTCAGTTTAAAGGAGAGAGAGAGAGACCGCAGAACGCTGCAGGAGCGTGGCGGCACTTTGTTACAGGCTGGTTGTAGGTCTGCTGGTAAGAGTTCAACCACGCGGGCCGCAGACAAAGTTCAAAGTCAGCACATGCACCACCTCGCCACGCCCTCGCCTCCTCCTTTTCACATCCGGGGTGCAAACAGTGGCATCCGTCGTGACTTCTTACTTCTTAATGCCCCCCCACCCCACCCGCCCCCACCCCCTGGCCCTGACTTAGAGGGAGCTGCCCCCATCTGTGTCGCTGTCGTTGGGGGCGCCCGGTAGATGGGGCCCTTGGCCTGCAGGGCCGGCTCGTATTTGCGGAGAACTGCGGGCCTCACTGCTGTTGCAGATGCCGTAGAAGAAGTAGATGGCGAAACCTACGAGGCGGAGGCAGAAGACAGATGTAGTGGCAGAGTGGACCGGCACCGTGGACCGGCACCCTGCAGAGTGCCGGTCAACGGCCAGTGTGTGGCGTTCTGCTTTTAAGTGTGTGCCCACAAGCAAAGGCCATTGTCGGATTTAGTCAGCTCCCGTTTCTTTACTTCCTGCCGTCAACTAGCATACTACGAGACTATGGCGACACATTTCCTCGAAATATCACTACCTCAGGACCTCCGATACTTCTTTATAAAGAAGGAGTTTGCAGTGGGCGACTCTTACCGAGGGCCATCCAGACGGCGAAGCGGCACCAGGTGCTGATGTCCAGCTGCATCATCAGGTAGATGTTGACAAACACGCTGAAGATAGGCAGCCAGGGCAGCAGAGGGACCTGGGGGGGAGCCGCACACCAACGACACGGCTCATTACTGCCGCTCAAATGCCTTCATGCGCTGGGAGCTTCGTCGGGGGTGGGTGGTTTACCTTAAAGGTCAGCGCTTCTTTGCTCTCGGGCTGTCGCCAGATGATGAAGACGCAGACGGCGCAGAGCAGCGTCAGCACGACGCACACCGCCACCACCGCAGGGTCCGCCGCCATGAGCTCGGCGAGGTGGGTGGCCAGCACCGCGCACAGTATGGTGATGAACACCGCTGCCACACGGGGAACAAGTGTTAACCTGGTGCCCTTCCCATCCCCACCGTGCCCCCGTTCCTACCGTGCCCCCGTTTCCCACCGTCTCCCCGCCCACCAGCTCCACCAGCATCTCCGTCTGGCTGGAGGAGCCCTGGGCCGACGAGCTCAGGCTGCCCGGCTGGTACCTGGGAAGGATGGGAGTCCAGCGCTTAGCTCAAGCCATTGTGTGTGTGTGTGCGTGTGTGTGTGTGTGTGTGTGTGTGTGTGTGTGTATGTAGCGTTTCACATGTTGTCACGCTTCACATGTTCATTCCAAACTGCATTTGGCGCTCAGCTGTTACTTGTGCTTGATTCTATTTATGTTATCCTTTTCCAACTTGAGCGGCTCACTGCCGATGAACGACTTCCTCCGGGATGAATAAAGTACACCAAAAACCAGCGCCATAACCCCAAACTGTAGGGTGGAACCTTAAGTGTGAAGGCAGGTGATGCTCCGAGAGCCGCGGGAGACTAACCGGAGGATGAGGACGCAGATGGCCACCAGGGAGTATGCCAGCAGCGTGCCGATGGACATGAGGTCCACCAGGGCAGCCAGGTCGAACAGGAAGGCCATCAATGCTGCCGGAGACAACCAACAGAAACAAAGATGTGGCATTAGAAATTCAGAAAATGTACACCTCCAGGGGATCATTCTGTTCCGGTGCCACTAACATTTCATCTGGCCCCACCCCTCTGTCGCAGTATCGTCCTTTGTCACGTACCATCTATCTGTGGACATTCCTTTTAGCTCATTCATTTTATTCACACCACCTTTTTAGCCGGGTGTGTTAGCTTGAACTAACTTGTAGGTCGTGGTTCCAATGGCAGCGCTCGCACCAGCAACGCTCAAAACCTTCATAACCGCCCCCTCGCTACCTCCCTAGAACAAGTGTTTGGGGAGAACCCTAATATATCTGCTGTTCTATCTTCTTTACCAAGGAAATATTGACCTTTTTGGTCCCCGTCTAGAGCCCTTATCTCTATAAGCAGCAACTAAACGTCTAGATCCAGAATGTCCTCATGATAAGGATGGAGAAAATAGGATTGAAAGGGCGTCTGTAAGCCAAATGAAGAGCAACAGGAATAACCACACACTAAGCCCCAGATCAAATACTATAATACTAAATACTATCAAGCCAAACTCAGCGGTGTGTGTGGCGGCGTACCAGCCACGATGCCCGACACGATGGTGGCCAGCAGGGGGGTCTTGGTGCGCCGATTGATCTTGGAGAGGCCCCTGAAGAGGAGGCCGTCCTCAGCCATGGCGTAGATGACCCTAGGCATGGGGAACATGGAGCCCAAGAGACTTGGGGTGGGGGTGGGGGTGGGGGAAAGGCTTTATTAGTCACTTTATTGGCCCGTTTTGGGATACATGGCATTGGGGGGGGGGGGGGGGGGGGGGGGTGCTCGTATCATTCCAACAAACAACTTGCGTCAGCTACAACGGACGAATTGGGCACCGACCGTAAATGCGTGTATATCTTTGTCTGCTCATTCGGTCCCCCCCCCCCCCCCCCCCCCCACCCAACGAGCGTTTAGCGCCGAGACGAGAGGAGAGGCGGGCGTCTCACCTGGTGGAGAGGGCGCACAGGGAGCCCACGGCCACGATGTAGCGGGCGGGTGCCCAGCCCACGTGGCTGAAGGCCTCGGGGAGGGGGCTCTGCGTGTTGAGCTGGTAGTAGGGCATCATCATGGTGAGCGCCGCAGACACGCCAAATTAGGCGAAGAAACAGATGAGCAGGGAGGCCACGATGCCGATGGGGATGGAGCGCATGGGGTTCTTGGCTTCCTCGCCTGGGGGAGGGAGGGGGGGGGGGGAGAGCACATGATGATTAGATAGCTGCCTTTGGTCACGATGAATAAGAACGCAATGCCAGACAGCAGGCAGGGGTTGTCAAAGTTTGTCGTATAAAAAAAACAGGAACATGTGCGGGGTCGGCTTGGCTCAGGAGGTAGAGCGGGTTGACTTGAAACCGGAAGGGTTGCTGGTTCAATCCCCGGCTCCTCCCTAGCTGAGCGTCGAGGTGTCCCAGAGCGAGACACCTTACCCTGACTGCTCCCGACGCGCCGGCCGTCGCCTGGCGTGTTTGTCTCGGCTGTGTGTGTGTGTGTGTGTGTGTGTGTGTGTGTGTGTGTGTGTGTGTGTGTGTGTGTGTGTGTGTGTGTGTGTGTGTGTGTGGATAAAAGCGTCTGATCTAACGCTGATCTAAATCCATTTCCAGAGATTTGTGTGAGTACGTAGCCCAGCTATGTTGACTCCCCAGGTCAGAAAAAGGAAGGCGCTCACTTGTTGTGGCGATGCAGTCGAAGCCAACAAAGGCGTAGAAGCAGGTGGCAGCGCCAGACAGAATGCCGTTCAGCCCGAAGGGCGCGAAGCCGCCAACACCAAAGTCCTTCTTGACGCTGGAAAACGTGACGCTGGAAAACGTGGCGCAGGAGGGCAGCGTTAAAACACACACACACACACACACACACACACAGTTTTTCAACGTACATGCATTTCAAACCTCTCACGCTGACAATTCATAAAGCACACATTTCATTGGGATTCCCCCAAACAACGGTCACAACATGACTGGTATAGATTGCACAACTATATATATATAGATATACAACTGCATTAGGGTACACTACACCAGTGGTTCGCCACAACCCAAACCAGATATTCAAGGCGTGCCAGGGACTGATTATAAAAAATGCACAGAAACACATTATTACTAGAATATGTTATGAGCGGTTTCCACAATATTCCACTTCTAAGTCACAGAGACGAAGGAGGAACTTGCATTGTGTGGAATAATTACAAATTCATGAAGCTAATCCTAAAAGGTAATGATATTGCAAACAGGAAATACTTTCCGCACGTGTTTCACTAGCTGTAACCCGTGCGAGAAGAGAAATGTGTATTGTGCCGAGACATTCCAAGCAACCTCCGGCACACCTTGCCCTGCTCTCGGCAAGGTGCCCTGGTCTAGGCACACTGGTTCCTAACCACTTTAGGTTGGACTTCTGGCTTGGAACCAGTGCAACCACGCAACAAGGACTCGGCGAAAAGGTGCACGGGAGGCGAGAGGGCTACTGACTCGATGGGCTGTGTGCTGTTGCTACTGTTGTAGAAGCGCTCAAAGTCATCCTGCTTCAGGTCCCAGTTGGCGGTGTCGCCCTTCACGAACCCCGAGACGATGACAAAGCCCAGCACCACCAGGTTGATGCCCGTGAAGATCTTGTTCACCAACGCTGACTCGTTCACACCAAATGCCAGCAGGCCTGGCAGGAGGAGGAGGAGGAGGAGGCAAAGAGAGAGAGAGAGACAGCACCATGTCAATAACAGGAACAGCATGGCACGAGTTTCGTCACGTTTTCGCACGAAATATGTGTGTGGGCGAAGACTTTCAAAACGTGTTCTCGCTACGAACACCTTTGAAATATTCATGAAAAATAACGCACACTACACCAAACCAGTCTAGTCCAAAGTGTTGCCCGTTTGGCAGCTTTTCTTTAAACATTTTCCAGGATGTTGAGAAGGCCACTACAGGTAACTGAGAAAGAGAAGTGATTAGCGCCGAAGCCCCTCCGCTCACCAGTGAGCAGCAGGATGAGGATCAGGGCGAACAGGTCAGGGTACTCAGCCAGCACGTTTCCGGGAACCTTCATAGCCATGGCCACCTTGAAGAACCCAGAGATCTTCTGCTCCACCAGGTTATCCAACGTGGAGCTCCAGGCCCTGGCTACACTGGCAGTGCCTGCACAGACGACAGGTGACAAGATGGTGGCGATGAACACACGTACTCTGTAACAGACCCACAACCAAAACGCTGCAACCCAACGCGGAGGCTCCCCCCCCAGCTCACCGATCACGTAGGAGAGGATGAGGTTCCAGCCCGTGATGAAGGCCCAGATCTCCCCCACCGTCACGTAGCTGTATATGTACGCCGAGCCCGTCTTGGGGACGCGGGCGCCAAACTCGGCGTAGCACAGTCCGGCCAGCATGGAGGAGAGGGCGGCGATGAGGAAGCACAGGACGATGGCCGGGCCCGCCTTCTCCCGGGCGACCTCGCCGGCGAGCACGTAGACGCCCGCGCCGAGGGTGGAGCCCACGCCGAGGGCGATCAGGTCCAGGGTGGACAGGCAGCGGGCAAAGCGGGTCTCCTCTCCGTTGCAGTCCAAGGCCCGCCGACGGAGCAGCGCCTTGCCAAATCTGGCCAGCTGGTCCGCCATATACGCGGGACTGTGTGCCGTTTATATGGGGGTGTATGTGTGCCTCGTGGCCCGGGTTGGATTTTTGGATGTCTGTAAATGTAGAGGAAAAAGACGAGCTAAAGCTTGTAGGGCTGGCCGTGTGTAACTTGTTTGTACAGGCGGTACATGATGCAACGTCCCGGTGTTCATGGAGACTTTGTAGGCCTGACGAAACGCTACAGGGATGTTACACAGAGAGGCCCCCTGTCAAAACACAAAGACCCTCTACCACCTTCGGCCACATCTGGCCCCAACTATATTTTAATTTGCCAAAGTAAAACAAGGATCGCACCTCTGTAAAAGCAGAAACCCCAACCTAGACTTCTCAGGCCGCCCCCCCCGTGGAGCCAGGCCTTCAGACAGTTGGTGAGATGTTATTGCGACTGCCGGAGGTTGGATAGGGAGACGCCTGGGAAAGGCGAAAAGGCTTTCAAACCCTGATAGGAGTGTAGCAAACTAGCTTGAGTAAACAAAGAGAGAGAGAGCTTTATAACCTATTGGGTTCTTACAGTAAACAACATGCTGGAACACATTTTTCCACATCTTTTTTTACCAATGGAAGATGGTTAGGTCCATATCTTTCAGTGTATTTAAATTGATAACATTTTATGCTAGTGTTGCAATAATCAGTTTTCACCAAAATAATCCTTGACCACTGCATTGTAAAAGAAGAATGACCACCGCATCTGCACTCTAATGAGCAAAGAAACCAAAGACATTGATGCAAGAGCCAGAAAAGTAATGATGACTACGCCATGTTTAGTCTAAAAAGGCTAGACTTGCAGATATCTGCATTTTCGTTATTCAGCCCTCCGAAAAGGCTCACCAGGAAGCACGCAATGTCATAACTCGTGTTTCGTCTTTAATTTTATTTTAAATCAAATGACCACAGGTCATAAACCTGAAATACAACAAACAAATGACAATATATTATTCAAATATATAATATAACAATAATGTCAATAACGAAACCAAACAAGCCTGCAACATCGTTACCACCGCCACCAGAAACCAGCCGAGTGCTTTGAACAATTAGCACAAGACACTCGCTAGGTGTGGCTCGCACCCAGCGAGCTACAAGTTGCTCTCGGCTAACTTCCACCGACACAGTGAGGCAAACGTTCAGTACTTAAATATACAAGTGACCCAAACATTAATAATTGACTGTGTAAGTAGTTCCATACCAACGGGCTGTGCTCCGGATGCTTGTTTGCCGTGGAATGATTACCAGGTGCCGTAATTTTTGTCGTGAAGCTGCGCATGCGCACATAACGTAACATATCTAAACAACTTAACGACATCGTGAAGCTGCGCAAGCGCACATAACATAACATATCTAAAGAACTTAAAGAAATCACTCGTTCTCCATTTAATTAAACAGAGACCCATTTGCTTCTCTTTTTTAATTATATTTACATTCTGAGCTAGAAGTCTCAACAAGCAGTGACACCTTGAGAACATGCTCAGGAATGCAAGTCATTGTTTTCCTACCCCCAAAGGAAAAACAACCCCCAGGCATTTGGCCTTCAGGGATACAGTTAAAATAGGGCAAATGGCAATAAGGACAGAGATTAGGGCAAGACTGGACAAAAGGCTGCAACCAGAAAGTTTTACCAGCATATGTGTGCCGAATGGAACAAAGGAAGAATAAGACAGGGAGGGCCAAATTGAGCCACTGACAGAATAGGGTAGTGGGACAGAATTGGGACAAGGCTGGCACCCCAGCCCACCAGGCATGCAGCTGTGTTCACCTTTGGGAAGGAAAGGGAGGACACACACAGGCACTGACAGACAGACAGAAAGGGAGAGAAAGAGAGAGAGCACAGACCAGGTCTTCATACTAGGCCAATTAACTTTCATTTGGATGAACACAAGTGGTCTATAGACGTTATGTGGCAATGGAGGAAGGTTCCTAAAACACATTCAGCCACTGTATGCATAATCAGCACCGTTCACACCGAAGGCATCCATTACCGAAAGAAAACACTTTAAATGAATTGTTACTTTGACACTACCGCGCTCGTTCCTCAATTTGAGATGGATAAAATACAGGCTAATCTGGTCAAATGACAACACATACACTTACCAGATTGTGACAGTGAGAACACACACACACTCATAAAGAAAGACAAACACATGCAGGCGCCCACTCACACAACTCTTTCTCGGCACTCGGAAACATGATCCATTTGGGAAATAAATATACACGCAAACTCAGACAAACTCTCTCCTTCACACAAGAACACAGAGACATGCACACACATACACATTCACAGAGAAGCCATCCATTACTCCCTTTGCTGCTTGAGTTGTTAAGAAAGCACAAAGGCTTATGAAAGAGCCTCCTCCCTCTTTATGTCATTACTGCAGAAACCGTTCCTCTCTGGCTAAGACTTCTATTCCACACATATAATGAACCAGAAATGCGTCTGAGAAAATAACACATTCCATCAATTGTTTGCCATTGCTGCGCTTTTTTTTCTTTCTTATGCAAAGAAGGCATATCATTGTCAAATTAGATGAGAATTTCTTTCTTTCTTTCTGTGTGTGTGTGTGTGTGTGTGTGTGTGTGTGTGTGTGTGTGTGTGTGTGTGTGAGAGAGCGCGTGTTTCCAAAGTTTTGTGGAATACAAAAGTAGCTTTTTCAAACAGTTGAATTAGCAAACTTGTTTCAAGTGTGGCTCATGCGTCTGGGCTCACCTGACACTCAGGGATGAGGAGGAGGATGGAGGGTGCGGACGCTGGAGCTGAAGACGGTGGTGATGAAGAGGAGGCGGTGCGAGACAAACACAATGGTGGTGTTCACATAGAGACAAAGAGGGAGAGATTTGTATTGAAACTTTTATTTTGTTTATGCTATGAAAAACAAAGCACATTTTGTGCTTTGGCAATGTTAATGTAAGTTCTCCATGCCAATAAAACCCTTTGAGAGAGAGAGAGAGAGAGAGAGAGAGAGAGAGAGAGAGAGAGAGAGAGAGAGAGATACTGCTGCCATTGAAACCTTTCATAAATGGTAGCGAAAAATAAAATAAAGAAGGGAAAGGATGATTTAGGAGGAGATGAAGGAGGAGGAGGAGGAGATGAACTTACTATTAATCAAAAATTATGATAGCTAGGGGAAAGAAGGAGCATCTAGGAATAATGTTAAAACGATATTGAAAGAGACGAGGAAAGGGGGGGACACGCTCGCGTGTGGGTCTGAGAGAGCTCACCTTGTCGGACAGTGGTCCTGGGGAGTCCCCCAGTGTGTGGAGGTCTGGGGGGAGTTGTGTGTGTGAGTGTGGCGGGGGGGGGGGGGGGGCTGATTTAATCTGAAACTGTCCCAAGTTGGGGCTGCTCTCCTGGTTTAGAAAAAATATGAAAGCATGATGATAGATGATAGTTTTTCCATATAATGACTTGGCTCTAGCAAGGTTAGGTAAGGGATAATGACTCAATGCCGCCACCTAGCGGCACAAAAGGAAAATCACGGGCACACGACTTTTAAATTAAAGAAAACTACTGCTGCCATTTAAACTTTTCCTAAATGGTTGAGAAAAATAAAATAAAGACGTTCTTCAGTTATCATTTATTTATTCAAGTGCACTGTACTTAAAAATATAGTAATTATTACTAAAAATACTATTTATTCAAACTTAAAGTTATCATTTTTATGTACTTACTTATTACAATAGTACATATATATGCTGCTGACTGAAAGGAGACACCTTGTTGACGGTGACGTATTCTTTTAAGGCAGTGGCGCTGGCGTTCAGAAATGAGCGCTTTGCACTTTATCCTGAATGTAAAAACAGCACTGTCGATCAAAAGTGTTCTTCGTTACGATGCCTTACAGCGTTATAATGAGTAAAGGCCTTTCGACGTTTTTTTTTTTTTACTTACAAGTTTCTCCAAGTGTGAACGACCGTCGCTTGTGGAGGGCAGCCATGTTGGATCGATTTCTCTGTCAACGTCGTTCAGGGCGGAGCCGCAACGTCGTGACGTCAATGACGTATACAAAATAATAATTACAATTTCATAATAATTAATTATAAATAATTAAAAATAATCATTTAACTAGAGGTGTTTACTCAGACCTGATGAGCCACGTAAACATATAAGTAGGTTACTCGTTAAGAGAATGAAATAGTTTTAAGTTCTAGCAACCATGCGACAGATTTTAATTGTAGTGTTCGCAATCTTTATAAGTTAGTAGTACTGTTCAGGTTTACAGTGTACAGAATAACCGCCATACTATGACATTCACGCGCTTTCTTTTGATCTCGCTCTTGACGCTCTTGATGAAGGCGCCCGCCCCGTCGACCAATGAGAAGACCAGGACGATGCGCGGTGGGCCTTTGAACTGGTCACGGGATTTTGGGGGCGAGGGGGGAGGGAGCGGCATTGCGCCACTGAAGAGGCAGTAGCCTGTAGTTCCTGTAGAAGCACGGCGGGCCTCGGGACGAAGCACCCGACAGCAACCTCTGTTTTTCATTTGTCATCCTGTATAATTATTCATGTCTGCTTTCATCAAAGTCCACACGCAACAGGAAACAATTCATGATAGCTGGCCATTTATACTTTGTTTTGAGATTACATTATGGACAAACAAATGTTTGAGGAGTTAAGGGAGTTCCTCATCAAAAGAGAGTTTCCTAAAGAAAGTGACAAAAAACAGCGCTTCACTATTCGGCGACGAGCCCAAAAGTACTGCATCGATGGTAGGCCTAAAGTAGATATTTAATCCATTAAATACATCATTTAACAATAATGCATAAACCTTTGAGAAAATACTGCATATTAGCCTACATTAGTAATGTTACCATTGCAATTCATGGTAAGAGAGGCCTGTAGGCCGAATTAGACAAGGCTTAAAGGGCTCTCAATAATTGCTATCCTATCTTCAGATGGTGAATTGTTTTATGTCAGACATAAGGGATCTGACAAAGAGGATTGAGTGAAAGTTGTCTGTGGGGCGGCTGAGGCCGACTCATTATTGGAAGAATTTCACACCAGTGACATTGGCGCACACTGCGGCCAAATTCGGACTAGGAACGTGATTTCTCAATGGTTCTACTGGCCTGGTCGGCCTCAGCCGACATTGATAATTGGGTATGTTTTTGCTTTCATATTTAACCTTTAACTTCCATAGGTATCACCGACATGACCTCAAGCTTGGCACGGATTATAAACCAATAAAGGTTAACATTCCATTTTTGTGTGTTTTGATCACTGTTCCTTTTTATAGTAGATGGGAGGAGCATTCACCCTGTTTCCAACATATTTCATGTGTGAATAACATAGTAATTGTTTCGTCTTTTTGTCTTTATTTTCAAACAGACCAAAGTTCCATTTGAACTTGTAGGCATGGACCTAGTTGGTAAGCTGGTCATGACAGACCAGGGAAACCAGTACATCTGTGTGATGGTCGACTACTGTACCAGATGGTCGCAGGCCTATGCCATCAAATCTAAATCCACAGCAGAGGTTACACAGTGCATACTAAAATCTGTGTATCAATTTAAAGTGCCACAAAGAATCCTCACTGATCAAGGAAAATAATTTGTCAACAAAGTATGTATTTCTATTGCTATTTTAGCACACATTTGAACTTTGAACTTGCACATTACTAGTCATTTCAAATGAGTACTTAATTAATTGTAACAGTGGGTTTAAATCGTTCTCTGCACCATTCATTCAGATCAACACCAAAGTGTGCCAAGTAATGGGGATCAGAAGGCGTCTCTGTGCCCGGTACCCCAGACCAATGGGTTGGTGGAGAGGTTGAATGGGACCATACAGAGATGCATTTTAGAACTAGATCAATGTACATAGTTCGGCCTTGTTTCAACTGTTAAATTATCTAAGAAACAGCATTTAACATACTCAAATAAAAGGGTTAAATGTAAAATAATACAATTATATACATTATATGAACATTCAACTTTGTTTAATCGCAGCAAAAAGCATGTTTCCTAGTGCTGGAATAACCTGATTTAGTGCAGAGAGAAAATGAGTAAGAACCGAGCTAACACGGAGAGCACCTGTCTGATGGAACCAAGGGCTACGGTGGCCGATAGGGGACAAACACAAGGGAACGCAACAACTTTTAGAGAATTTTAAACAGCAAATATAAAGTTGCTTTTTGTTTACAACTACAATCTTTTTTATAATCTTCATTATCAATCTAATTTCAGGTCTCAACAAATTGTCTATGAATTTGTCAATGGTGGTCCTGGAATGGCCCAAGACAAATCGAAATGCAATAAACGAGCCATTTGCCAAAGGCAAGAACACATAATCTACTGCTACAATGCTATGACTAACTGCCCAGAAAACAGTAACTAAAAGCATGTTGATCCACCGTCAGAGATGCCGAAGTGCTGCCGGACTTTGTTAAAGCCTCTGAAGCTGTCCTTCAAGGCTTGACTCATCATGGGTGTTAAGGTTACGACTAGGACCCAAATGCAAGACACGGAGACGAGAAGGGAGCGGGTTCAAAACTGGATTTATTATCACTCAGGCAAGGGCAAGGCAGGCGGGTAGTCAAGCAGGCAGTAGGCAGGCGGGGAGTCAGGCAGGCAGAGGAACGTAGGCAGGCGGGTGGTCAGGCTGGCGAGGTTCGGCAACGAGGAAAGCAAGCAGGCAGGCAGGGACTAAGCAACAGGCAGGTGGTCAGGAAAGCAGAGGTTCGGCAACGGTAGGCAGGCAGGCAGGGACTAGGAACAGGTACAGGAATTGGAGTAGGAATTGGAGTAGGAGCAGGAACAGGAACAGGGGCAGGGGCAGAAACAGGAACAGGGGCAGGAACAGGAACGGGAGTGGGACCCGTAACAGGAACAGGAAAGTCTAAATGGCGGGGACGAAGTTACCGACAAGAGGTTAAACAAAACTACGAACTAGCACCGACTCTGTGGAGAGCCAGTGCTAAAATACTGTGGAGGGTGATTGGTAATTGTTGGCAGGAGTGTAGACTGGAGTGCACGTGGTTAATTGATGACGGGAGCACGAGGTGTAATGGAGGCTGGGTGCCACCAGATGGCGGAATTGGACAGAAACACGGGAGAGGGTGTAACAATGGGGTTAACATCGGCACAGAGCAGGCCCCAAGCTCTTCGGAAAACATGGAATGGAGTGGATGGTTTATTGACAAAAGGTGCATCAATCATTAAGACTTTAATGAAATAACCTTGTTAGCACCGTTTTAATGTGAAAATCCCCATACGAGGGAAGATTTGTAATGATAGTGTAATTAACATAAAAAAGCCTTTTTGTCATTGCATGTGTGAAGACTTTGATTAAATTTCTTGAATACCAGCTTTATTGTGTTGTCATGTGTTAATGCCGAAGCTATGACGATTTTTAATTAAACAGTATTTTTGTTAACACTTCATCTGTGTTGTTTATATTAAAAGAGGTGATTTACAAAATGTTCTACAAAAGCGGAAAATAAACGACAACAGACAACATGACTCCATTGTTTTCTGTACTTTTTTATACTCATTTTGCATCCAATTTAGAGTGATGAATAATTATTCCTATCCATATTACTAAGTTCTGCGCACTCCACTTGTTGCCTCTGTCCAGCATCTCACAGGCCAAATCATCTAACCCTAACTAATCTATCAGTTAGATTAACTAACCCTAACCCTATCTCACAGGCCAAATCATCAGGCTGACTCCTGTACTTACTGTCAGCGTTGGGGTTCAAATGTACAGAATTCTCTGTAGTGTACGTTTAGCTTTAACCACAAGGTGAGCCAGGACTTGAAGAATGAACGCTCTGTGCTTTCCTCCTGTGAGTGTAACTCCCGCTCTGCTCTGACACTGATCTACGGCCAAATGGTTGTTCTTCAAAGAGTTGAGGACAGTGAAAGCCATGGAAACATTGTTTTTTCAAATGCAACTTTTACTTGGCATAATTTTCTTGAAAAACAAATGTATATGTAACATACAAAGTCCAACTGTACACTTTCAAACTCCCGTTGGCGAAATGTCCAGAACCATTCCAATAAAACTGAAAGTCCTTAAATAACTATATATATATATATATACATACAGTTTCGTAAGAACACACGAGTGTCATCAAACTTCCATAAACTGCAAACAATCAATTTCTTCTATGAAAACGGTGCATGAACCAGTGTGTGTGTGTCTATGTGTGTGTGTGTGTGTGTGTGTGTGTGTGTGTGTGTGTGTGAACAGCGTACATCTCCCTCTTCCCCGGGCAGCAGGGGATCTTGCCTTTCTTGTCCAGGAAGTAGATGACGCTCCCCAGGACGGCCAGCAGCAGGAGGGCCAGGATGATCACAACCACAACAACCACCACCACCACCACCACCATCGCCTTGGCTACAAACACACGCATACAGGTGCACGCACGCACCATCACACACGCACGCAAGCAGACGCAGGGATGGAACAGAGACAGATGATGCGGTGTTAATTGGCTTCTCGCCACAATGTGCTGATCTGAGCGGAGGAACAGAAAGAAGAGGAAGAAGTAGCAGTGTGAATAACGGCCAGCCCTAGTGCCGCTTTAAACAAAAGCAGCCAGAGATGATGTTGTGTTACTGTTGATCAGTCGTGCTATGTCCCAGCCAGGCCTCTGGGGGGAGACGGCGCAGAGCCAGGGCTTTTAGAAGGGTTTCTAATACGTGTATTTCTACAGTTGCCAGTCTAAACGATGTTGATTAGAAACCTTTAGACACTTGGTCTGAGAAAGTCGATGGTCTGGACTGGATGTTAAAGCTCGTCTGCCCACTGGAATGAGTTAACTAGTCACTGGAATGAGTTAACTAGTCACTGGAATGAGTTAACTAGCGCTGGCCGCGTTTGTTTTCGCTGTTTGCCAAAGTAACACCTCCTGTAACACATGACTGGTCTAACCAAAGTAACACGCCTCCAGTAACACATGACTGGTCTAACCAAAGTAACACGCCTCCAGTAACACATGACTGGTCTAACCAAAGTAACACGCCTCCAGTAACACATGACTGGTCTAAACAAAGTAACACCTCCTGTAACACATGACTGGTCTAACCAAAGTAACACGCCTCCAGTAACACATGACTGGTCTAACCAAAGTAACACCTCCAGTAACACATGACTGGTCTAACCAAAGTAACACCTCCAGTAACACATGACTGGTCTAGAAAGAGCTGTAGAGAAAGGGAGACGCCCCGATAACACAGATTTAAGCTCCTCCGTTTTCTCATTTTAGAGCATTGATCGATAGATTGTAATCGCCATATTGAGACTCCTATTGATACAATAGTCAGTTCCATCCCTCTCTTTGACTTTTTATCTTAACAAAAGCAGGTTTGGATGTATTTAGTCAGCCGTCTGAGATGTATGGAGATAGAACAGCCTCCGTTCTCCTCGTGAATTCAGAACCTTGGCACAGAACAAGGATGAGGGGAGGGATTCCATGGTGTTGTTCCCCAAGAGAGCTCTGTCTTCATGACGGTTACCACCAGCAGCCTCCATCATAACGCCAGCCAATGTTTAGGAAAGAAACCAAACATGTACAATAGTTGTAATGAGACGCTGCGGTCATGCATGAGTTGTCCAGTGTATTCCTGACGGGCTAGTGAGAGGCTGTTTAATAGTACGCCAATAAATACTATCCCTGCAATTCTTCAGCATTGTACAGAGAATCTGTAGGAAAAGGTGAATGCACACGTCCTAAAAACATTGTTAATAGTATACACGCAACAATTAGCATTCGGTATCATGAATTTGTCCCACAAAAACAAACCACAACATTAAATTAGGAGGCAAACGTAGAACAAATCAGGGGAAAAAGAATTGTAGCTTGTTGCGGGAGTCTGTTTGGACTTTCCTTCCAGCATCACACAGAATATTGAATCCCTCTGGGGCCTTCCAGCAGGGCTGTGTGCTGTGGCATCGTGTTAAAGAACCATGAGTCTTTCATTCCCAGCGTGCTACAAACCCTCCCGACCAGCTGACCCACACCATCGCTCCGCTGCAGACCCAGAACCATTAAGAGCCCTGTTTCTCCTTCTGTCTGTGGGTTTGAACTGGAACAAGGGAGAGGTGACCCAAGGTGCTTCTGACCTGGAAGCTTTAGGGTTCATGTGGAGAGCGAGGGCGGCGGTGGAAGAGAGGAAGAGGTTTTCTTAGGTGGGGAATAAAAGAGGACAGCTTTCAGGAGAGGGGAGCCATGCTTACCGGGACAGTTGGGGACGGTGTGGATGTGGCCAGAGGAGCTGTGAATCACAGGCAAAATCACACTTAGAACGGACTGGCCATCCACCGCTAGCCTAGATACACACAGAGCTCTCTACTTCTGATGTGGACTCCCTATCCCTTCCCCCTGAAAAGGTCACTGCTGTCATTTTCTGCATTTCTTATGTCTCATATTGTTTTTATGTATCTATTTAACATATGGCCCCATGACAACCCCTGCTGGGTTTCAATTGATTCTGCAGCCACCACCATACATTTGTTTAAAGTTTAAAATGTTAAAATACACCTTGTTAAACTGCACTCTGCAAAATGTAGAATATAATTACAGAACTCTTCTTAATACAAGTCCTTTGCTCATCGGTGGCAAACAAACATCCTATCCTTCAAGCTATCTGTCCACTTTCTGTTCGTTTATTGACCCTAATTGACCCTTTTCACAGAGGGGTCATCGTAGGACACACACAGGTCGCACTCACGACACGAATTCTGGCTCTGCTACTTGTACCAGGGCACAAGTAGCTTATCTTCTCCAGCTTAGTCTGCTTCCCCTGCCCTGGTACAGCAAAGCATCCCACCCATGATCAGTGTTATGAGCGACACCTGTGTGTGTCCTACGATGACCCCTCTGTGCACAGGGGGGTCTATGGGGACACGTACGCTGGACGATGATGTGGACGGAGCCCGTGGCGTGAAGGGCCGGCAGGGCCGGCACCGTCACCTCACACACGTACTCCCCGGCTGTGGCGGAGGTGGCATCCTCCAGGGTCAGTGTGTGTCCTCTCCCCACCTGCTTCCCGTTCTGCAGACACACACCAAACACACGGGCACGTCAGACTCAAGTTATTGTCTCAAAAAAGCGATTCACATAAAAATAACTTGTAGGAGGGTGCTGACATTTATTTTGTGTATTGCTGTAGTTATACACAGCATTTCAGGTATTGGCGCTTAGCTTAGCATTCATTGACATTTCGCCCGTGTCATCGATCTTTGAGCGATGGTTACCAAACCGAACACATTTTCCTTATGAAGAAGAAGAAAGATAATAACCTTGTACCACACAGCAGTGGTTTCCAGAGAGGACTGAGCGTTGCACGTGGCCGTGAGACTCTGTCCCTTAATCAAGACCGCTAAATCCCTGGGCATCACCACCACGGGGTCCAGATCTGCACACACACACACACACACACACACACACACACACACACACACACACACACACACCACACACACACACACACACACACACACACACACACACACACACACACACACACACACGCACACACAAATAACAGGGCATGAGAAAGGGCATGAGAAAGAAACATAAGCATGACTATGAGCGCTTTCCCACCTAGCTGGTTTGGGGAGTTTGTTGTGAACGCAGGCGCGTTTCCCTCCCTAGCTGTGTTCCTTTGGGCGTATGTGGGCAGAAATAACATTGACTCTAGGCAGCTTCACAGGCTATAACATGCATCAACAAGACTGCATTTGTAGTTACACATCCACGCACTTGATGAGTTTGATACGTTGTGGCAACCCGGTTCCACTACTCGGCAGTCTCCGCCCCAATGAACACAAACCAGAAGTCAGTTTGAAGCCAAAAACGGCGTTTTTATTGAACAGGTAAATAATAACCAGTTAGGCCGTGCCTAGCGCCAAACTAATTAAGTGAAGTTCGGGGGTCCTCTCCGGGGACGGTCAGGTACATCCGTCGGGGGTTCCCGTGGACCCTCCGGTCATTCGTGAGGAAAGTCCACTTATCGTCCGCGGTCGGTGACTGCCGCACTCCGGGACACTCCTCCGTGTCGCTGCCGGCCGTACTCTTGGTCGTGTGCCTGCCGAGGGGTCTCCTTCCCTGTATTGTCGGCAAGGGAACTCCTTCTTGTAGCGCCGACCGAACTCCTTCGGGGATCGCGTCTCTCGTTGACGCCGAGGAATCTCCTCCTCGTGGCGCAGAGATTCCTAGTCTCGCGACTCTCTTGCGTCTTTCTCTGTTCTTCTAAGCCACGCCGAGCGCCGCTTATATCGCCGTCTCCTCCGTCGACCCAGGTGTCGCCCATTTCTCTGATTGCCACCTCCGATCATGGACTCCGGTGTGCAATCTTCCGGAGAGCGGTGGTAGATTCCACTTACCACCGCTCCCCTGAGCCACCTGGGGCGCTGTCCCGTGGCCGGGTTGCCACACTCCTCCACCCTTTGATGAAGGCCCGGCCTTCTCCAGACCGCCCATAGGCAGGTGTCGCCGGGGGTTCCCGTCACCCTCTTCGGAGGTCTCCTCCTGGGAGGATTGGGCCACAGGACCCCGTAGGCGGGTCGGACGGCGCGTCTGTCTCGTCTCTGGTGTGGTCGGGGCAACCGGATACCCGGCCCGGGGTTCCAGAGCCGGGGTAGTATGGGGTAGTCTCTCCCTGGACATTGCCGAGCGATATGGCCCGTCTGGCCACAGCTGAAACAGCGTCGCTCGTCTCGTGGCTCCAGGGAGGGGCGCGGTGGTCTCTGCGTGGAGGGACGTCTCTGGGGGTCGGGTCCACGCCCGTCGCTCCGGTACTCCTCTGCCTGGCCTGGGTCGGCCGAGCCGGCCTCCTGGGCCCTCCTTCGCAGCTCGGCCAGTTGTTGGTGGCTGCGCTCCAGCCGCTGGTGGCTGCGCTTCAGTCGCTGGTGGCTGCGCTCCAGTCGCTGGTTGCGGCGGGCCAGGTCCTGCATGGGGGCCAGCCGCTCAGCCAGCTCGGCGTTGGCCGCCCCCAGCTGTCGGCAGCGGGACGTCTCCCTCTCCAGCTGCACCCGCAGGTCATTGTTCTCCCTCTCCAGGCGCTGGGAGGTACTGCGCTCCGCCGTCAGCTCCACGGTTCTCTGGTTTACCTCGCTGGTCCCGGCCTCCAGCTCACTCCGCAGAGCCTGGAGGGCAGCGTCCTTCGAGCACAGCTGGGCCTGGAGTTCTACACGCTGGGCACTGGCGTCCGCACTGCTCTGTTCTCCCAGCAACTCTCTCTGCCTCAGCTGCACCGTCTCTGCCTGCAGGCCACCTAGCTGCCGCTCCAGTGCCGCGATGGTCTGTTCGCTCTCTGTGCTGCAGCAGAGTGCTGCCTGTAGACGTTCGTCCATGGCGCTGACCTCCTCATCCTTCTGCTGAACCTGGGATTTAAAGTCGTCAACCGTTGACTCCAACATAGTCTGCTCGGAGGCCAGCTGCCTCAAGGCCTCCACATCCCTCTTCAAGGCCTGGTTCTCCGCTCTCACGGCCTGGAGTTCCTCCTCCTTGTCGGCCACCTCAATGAGGCCGGTTTTTAGCAGGTCCTCCACCGTCTTCATTCTCTCCTTGAGCATGTCCAGATCCTTGACGTGGCGGGCCTTCTCCTTCTCCATGCAGTTCCTCTGCTCCATGAAGTCTGCCACCTTGCCCACCAGCTCCCGGCTGCGCTTCTCGGCCAGCTGCACGCGGGCCTCGCTGTCGTCCGGCAGCTGCACGCGGTCCTCCCGGAGGAGGGCTATGCTTCGCCTCCTTGATACGGTCGCCATGGCTTGGCTCACTGCTGGTGTTTCCTGGTGATCTGTTCGGTCGCTCCGTCTGGGTTCTCTACTGTTCGGTGGTGTTCACTGGGGGACTCCGTAGCTGGGTTGCGCTGCCCGCATCCTCCACCATATGTGGCAACCCGGTTCCACTACTCGGCAGTCTCCCCCCCAGTGAACACAAACCAGAAGTCAGTTTAAAGCCAAAAACTGCGTATTTATTGAACAGGTAAATAATAACCAGTTAGGCCGTGCCTAGCGCCAAACTAATTAAGTAAAGTTCGGGGGTCCTCTCCGGGGACGGTCAGGTACATCCGTCGGGGGTCTCGGGGACCCTCCGGGGGGGGGGGGGGGGGGGGGGGGGGGTCATGTCGTGGGGAAAGTTCCACTTTATCGCCACGGTCGGCGACTGCCGCACTCCGGGACACTCCTCCGTGTCGCTGCCGGCCGTACTCTGGTCGTGTCCAACACCTCCTTCCCCGTTATTTGTCGGCAAAGGATACTCCTTCTTGTAGTGCCGACGAACTACTCTCGTGGATCGCGTCTCTCGTTGACGCCGAGGGAATCTGTGTTGACACATTATATGGACTACCGCGCATCTTTCTCTGTTCTTATAAGCCACGGACGCAGCGCCGCTTATATCGCCGTACATCGTCGAACAGGTGTCGCCACTTATGATTGCCTCATCCCGATCATGGACACCAATCTTCAAGGTGAGTCTCACGTGTGAGATCCACTTTAACACCGCTCCATGAGCCACCTGGGGCGCTGTCCGTGGCGGGTTGCCACAACGTTTTTAAGTAGCAAACATTGAGCCATTTCCGCTTGGTGTTTGTTTGTCAAAAAATTAAACCCCAACCCAAACGATTAATTGAGAAAAGAAATTAGAAAAGTGGGTACTAGCCCAAAAATAAAGGGAAAATGTAAGTAGTTTAAGTTTTTTTTTATTAGTTTTTGAAGTATAGAAAGACGTGGAAAAGCAAAAACACAGTATCTTGTGGAACCCCGTGGTGCTATACCATGTAAAATCCGTTTTTTTTGTGGTTTTTAAGAAGTAAACATATTTAAAAGTATAGCCCTGTGGACCTTCCAAAAAAAGTGGGGCCATATATATAGGTCAGTGTGTTGTATTCAAACTCTTACAATGCACAGTCAGCCGCATGCAAATGTCTCCCATGCTCTGGCACGTGATTGGCTGGCCGGAGGACGACACTGGTAGACTCCGCTGTCCTCTCCGTGTCACCCCGGACGGGACCAGAAACGTCCCCACTAGAACCCAGGTCCACCTCTAGTTCCTGGCACAAACACACACACACACACACACACATCACAGATGATGTTAGTGTGTATTTTCTTGAGCACACAATTAGAGCTAAGCCTGTATGTATCATCTCACGCATGCTCAGACATTTTGAAGGTCAGTCCACTTTCATTTCAATAAATAAATAAAACATGTGTGTGGGAACAGATTTCCTCTGTTAAGCCTTGTCAGTGTGATATCAGGGCCCTGAGAGGGCTCTGAGGCACCCAGCCTGGAGCTGTGGGGTCAGGGCCCCCGGCTGCCAGCCACTTTTTCTCATGGACCCCTCCATTCCCTGTCTACGCCGGGGCCAATCAGAAACATTCCCATGTCCCCTGTTAGTGGGGCCATTTCTCTCTTTGTGGGAGGGGGTGAGAGAGAGAGACAGAGGCAGTTAGGGCCCTTCCATTCTTACTTGTTCTCTGTTGAAGATAAAGGGTGGCAGGGGGGTTGGCGTTGCCAATGGCAACGAAGCTCAACAGTGTCCCCCTCTTTCACCAGACCTGGCGGAGATTCCCTTAAACAGCTCCACCATGGTGGCGGGTCTGGAAACACACACACACACACACACACACACACACACACACACTTCAGAGGGCTTGTAAAGTCACTTTATGGGTCAAGTTGTTATTTAATGCTTTTTTTGCCTGTGCATGTCACGGTCATCAAAATGGACTTCAATTAAACCAAGAAAATCTAGAAATCTATTTTGTGTTGTGTTTGGAAAATCTTAACTGCATGTTGAGTATTTTTAACAAATGGTGTCACAAAACAATTGTAATTGTATGTAATTGTCACTAAAATGTCCTTTAAAATAACGGCAACTGAAAAAAACACAAACTGAACCCAATTTGTATGCTGAAAAAAAGTGCAAAGAAACCTTCCACATTTTCCATTCAAACATAACCCTTGTAAAGGTCCATCCAAAGGGCTTCTAATCCTCCTACTGCTCTCACAGTGGACGGTGATGTTGATGTCCTGGACTTGGCCGTCCCTCACGGCCCCGGGACCAAGTAGCTGACCTCGCAGGTGAACCATGCGTCCTGGTCCTCCTTCACCACCTTGTACTGCAGCTCACTCTGCACCGTGAAGAACCCTCCGGCTCCTGGGTCGCCAGGGTCACCATGTTCACGTCTGGGGAGGGGGGCACCACATCATCCCATGACAACCCTTTCCTCATAGGAAAACCCAACGTCTTCATTGTTGATCCACTTCTCCACTACCTGCCCCTTCCTGGAGAATATCCCTCCTAAATGGCATCTCTGCATATCTCAGCTTGTGACTCAGTGCCTGTGATTTACCCCATTCATGACAGCCATCTCATTGGACATGTGACATGTGTTTGTTTTATGTGGACATTCTAATAACAAATCAATATGCTTGTCCAACTTTTCAGGTTATAAAATAACATGATCATAATGCCCACGTGTTCAGACCCATTGTAGAGTTTTGATTATTATATTACAACAATTCAATTCCAAAGTATATAACAAATCATGTCGTCACTCATTTAAAGATTAGGTTTATCTATAGCCTTAGCCTTAGCCTTAGCAAGCAAATTCAACGGTTTTGAAAAAGAAAAACATCTAAATTATGTGAAAAGAGTGAATCCTTCAGGGACCAGAAGGCGTACCACTAGCCCAGGGGGGGGACTCACGTCATGAGCCCGGGCCACCAGGGAAGGTGCGTTCGGTAACCAGGTAATGTTGGGCTTGGGAAGCCCCTCGCCTCGCACGACGCCACCTGAAACCGGTTTCACAAGGAGAGAGTCTCACCGCCGTGCGATGCCACAACGTGAAATGCTCATGAAACTCAAAATAGCTTTCTAAAATGTATTAAGAGCTCTCTCTCTGTGGTACAACACAGAAACCACCAGCTACAATCGGACCGCAGTAAGCGCCATATTAAATAAGTAGCTAGGTTTTGTTATGAATACTTCAGGAAGTCATTTGGTTCATTTATGTCACTATGGATATTGAGAGCTGGGGAAAAGCAGAAGATTACTGGTGGTGATAGCAGATCCCTGTAGAAGGTCATATCACAACATTAGCCCTCGCTGTGGCAGGAACTGACTTTTGGGCTGAGCGGACATAAACCCACCTTAGACAAGGTCTCATTGGTCACAGATATTCCCGTAAGGACCCCCTCAATCACTGGGGGCTGTGGTGGAGCTAGAGTGGGAGAAAACCATTGAGCTAAAGATGAAAACATCTGCTCACATTTGAACTTTTTCTGAAGAGGACATATTGTCTCAGATTGTAGTAACAGATTGTAATAACTGAATCATAGCATGTCAACCACATTTGTAGCACGACACCTAGCAACCATTTCTGTCCATTCGGCAAGTATAAGTACATCTGCAAACGTGTTACTTCTTTCTCCTAAGTAAGGCCGTACACAAGATTGTCTCTAAAGTAATGGTTTGCTCAGCAACATGGATGCGACCAAAGATACCCAGATTGCTGAATAAAAATCACAAAAGCGCAGGGGAATGAAAAACAAGATTTCCTTGCTCGTCAAGGTGGTGATATCGTCCTTCGCGGAGGGCGTTCTGGTTCCCTGTGTGGGCGTGCCTCCAGACCCCTACTCACCAAACACCTGGAGGTGGGTCCTGCCCTCGGCGCTCCCTGACCCCAGGCCGTTCACCTGGCAGATGAATAGGCGCTCGTCGGACAGGCGGACGTCCCGCAGCGTGAGCACGGACCTCTGCTGGTCCGAGGTGACCTGGATACGCTCGCTGTACTCTGTGTTCCTGTCCACCATCTGCTGGTCGTTGTTGCCGTAGAAGATGCGTTGGCTGCTATTGGTCAATTTCTGGTGGGCGGGGGAACAAGGAAGCCACCGTTCATCCTGTCCTCTACTCTCCTTCATCCTGTCCTCTACTCTCCTTCACCCTGTCCTCTACTCTCCTTCACCCTGTCCTCTACTCTCCTTCACCCTGTCCTCTTCTCTCCTTCACCCTGTCCTCTACTCTCCTTCACCCTGTCCTCTACTCTCCTTCACCCTGTCCTCTACTCTCCTTCATCCTGTCCTCTACTCTCCTTCATCCTGTCCTCTACTCTCCTTCACCCTGTCCTCTACTCTCCTTCACCCTGTCCTCTACTCTCCTTCATCCTGTTCTCTACTCTCCTTCATCCTGTCCTCTACTCTCCTTCACCCTGTCCTCTACTCTCCTTCACCCTGTCCTCTACTCTCCTTCATCCTGTCCTCCACTCTCTCCATCACTCCAGATTCAGGTAAAGAGAAGTACAAATGAAATTGAAAAGAGATGAAATAGAATGAAAATAAATGATGTGTGAGAGATCACAGAAGGGGAAAAAACAACAACACAAGAGCCAGAGCGGGGTTTTGGCTCTTGGCCGTACTCACCACCATCCACTGGATCATGAACAGGCTGGGCTTGGCATTGTCAGTGAAGTTGTAATGGCAGGGGATCTGGACCATGTCATCCTTATACACCTCCACAGTGTCATTCATAGTCAGCTCCACTTTAGCCCACACTGTGGAATACACACACACATCACATGTTATCGTGTTCAGTGTTCTTCTCTTGTGTAGTGTGAGTGTGTAGTATAAAGTGTGTAGTGTGAGTATATAGTGTGTGTACCTGGTCATCCCCAGAAGGTGTGTATTGTGTTATATATCATGCACGTGTGTGTGTATTGTGTTGTATGTCATGCACGTGTGTACCTGGTCATCCCCAGAAAATGACCAGGTGGTTGTATTTCCAACACAACCAACGGGGGAAGAAGATGTGCTTCAACACAACCAACAAGGGAAGAAGATGTGCTTCAACACAACCAGGGAAGAAGATGTGCTTCAACACAACCAACGGGGGAAGAAGATGTGCTTCAACACAACCAGGGAAGAAGATGTGCAGCCTTACCTGTCTGGCAGTGGCTGGAGCTCCAGCAGCGGTAGTTGTAGTTGTGGTTGAACATGGTGCGTCCACACTGGGGGCGGTTCTCCACGACACCCGGGCACACATCGCTGCACTCCTGCTTGTTCCCTCTGATAAAGTTGTTGAACTTCGTGTCCATGATGAGCGACCAGTCCACCGTGTCCACGTAGCACAGCTTGGGGTTATCTTCGATCCAGACGGCCCCTTGCGGGATGCTCCTCAGGTTGTAGAGGCCCACGTCCTTCAGGTCAGGCATCTCCAAGATCACCAGGGCGTAGTTGAGGTTACGGCCACGGATGACGCTGAGGTTGGGGAACAGCGTGCTGAGGCTGTCCAGGACAGAGACGCGGTACAGCAGCAGGTATTCTGTGATCACGGTCAGCTTGGGGAAGCTGAGCGAGCGCAGCAGCTCCTGGTTGGCTCTGCTGTTGATTAACTGGATCAGGAGGTAGCCTTCCACCACCGTGCAGTTCTCCAGCCGCTGGAACTCGCTGATGTAGTTGGTGATGTCGATGCTGGGGCCACAGACTGGTGTGAGTGAGAGAGAGGAAGAGTGAGAGTGAGAAAGAAAGAGAGAGAGAGAAAGACAGAGAAAGACAGAGAGAAAGAGAGAGACAGCGAGACAGAGCGAGAGAGACAGAGAGAGACAGGGAGGGCAGGAGGGAGGGGGAGAGAGAGAAGGAGGACGGACGCCATTAACCAACGGAAGGCCATCACAGCCTTCATCCAACCTCAGCTGATGACCACACGTTCACCAGAAGACACGTTTCAACAGGGGCCACCGTCAGTAAATCACCGTCTACGTACCTTCTCCGTTGGCGGACAGACCCAGCAGCAGCACCAGCAGCCAGCAGAACAAGGTGAACGCATCTCCCTCCATGAGACGCCTCGTACCTGGCCGACCCATCCTCACCAGATATCTAGTGTGTAGAAACTTGTTCAAAAGTAGAGAGGAAAGCCTTTTTAATGACAAAGAGGAGGAGATGGAGACTCATCCTCACCAGATATCTAGTGTGTAGAAACTTGTTCAAAAGTACAAAGGAAAGCCTTTTTAATGACAAAGAGGAGGAGATGGAGACTCATCCTCACCAGATATCTAGTGTGTAGAAACTTGTTCAAAAGTAGAGAGGAAAGCCTTTTTAATGACAAAGAGTAGGAGATGGAGAGGTGTGCACTTGTTTTTACAATAACGTCGTTTCTTTAATGAAAATACTCGTGCTGTTGACCCAAAACGTTGTATGACGCTGACAGCTAACAGCGTGTGGCTTGCTAGCAACAACGGGAAAGCATATGCGAACTCCAAAGCAGTGTTATAAACGCAATAAGCATTGTTTGATAATGGCGTACGCGTGTTCCATGTCTTTAAAGTGGGTAAACACCACAGCGCCAAGTCGTTGTGGTGATTCGCTGTTTTTTATTAGTCTAATAAACTACGCAGCATCTGACAGACCAATAAACCAAACGAAACACTGGCAAAATAAAGTAGCAATATGGTGTGTTTTTGTCCAGAGTCGCTCCACGAGCTCTCTCCATCAGCGGTCACTGGTCGGGGGCGTGTCCCGCGGTCTCGCGCTGCCTCTGCCTGGGAACCATTGCACTGACCTAGTTGTTTCAGGATTCCGTTTGAGGCGTTTAAAGTAGCTTCAAATCACGACGCATCGAGAGGAACCACACACCGGGTCACAAGCAGGGTTAACTCTTCAACATAAGCCATAGGACAAAGTGTCCTATTTTCCAACTTGGAAATGTCGATGGAACAAATGTTCTTATACAAGTACACGTTGACTTCCTGGTACATTTTCACAAGTGGTGACACATACATCTTTCAAAATATGACTATTTAACAGTGACAGTGTATGTTGACAGGTTGTTGGCTGGTTAGCGGTTTGTTGAAATCAACCGTGACTGTGGTTTAAAAACATTTGTTGCACAACGACCACAAAATCCCTCGCTAGAATAACAACGAGCAGCCTAGCCTGCAAGCTAACTCCACAGCCTGCACCGTTTCCCTAACGAAACAGCCAAGTTACGCTTGGTAAAGTTGTCAAATCCAATGGCGCCGACTGTTTACTCACTTTAGAACAGCAACAGAAACGTCTTCCTTCGTGTTAGGCCTTGTATATGTTCCTATATTGATAACTATTAGGCAGTATTAAATGGAATCCACGCGCAGAGCTCTGGGTTTGTTGTTTTTCTTCTTCCTGACGGGTTCCTGGAAGGCGCGCGACTGCTGTGTCACGAGGTGCAGTGTCCACCTATGACATCGCTGAATGGTATATTACCAAATATATGCTCTTTACAAATATATTAGCCTACATGTTATTTATATGTGTAAATTAATTAGCTCTTGTTTTTATTTATATAAATATATAATATTATAATACTATATGAATATGGTTTTCTTCATATTGAGTGATTGTATATTTGACTGACCGCTGATCAGGGTCAGCAGTGTCATCAATAAATTAAAGTCGCTTTGTAGAATGGAACCCAAATTGTATCCATACCACAATATGTCCAAACTACACCGCTAAAATAATCCCTATTACTGTCCATAATAGAATCGATGTGCATCCAAGCTAGTTTGGGTTTAGGACACTCACAGCCTGTTGTTAGGAGTGGTGTCTGGGTCCAGGCTGAGGCACGGCCCAGTGTAAAATGGCTGCTGATACCGGTGTTTTCCTACAGATATGACCACCAAGTCAGATTAAACTCCTGTTCAAGGTAATCAATCATTTTTGGAGGAAATGAGCACATATTTAGCGTATGGCTTGTTTGTAGCTGGAGGAGCGACTGCACAGACGGACTCAAGTGGCGTTGCTGCTTCCTGTTTTCATTCTGCAGCTGGTTAAGAACAATGGGATGGCTGACACAATGAGGGGGTTGATAACTGGGTCCCGACACTGCAATACACTGCAAGTGTCTTTCTGTCCTTCCTTCTCGGTCTTACACCCCCACCATACAGAGTTGGTTGTGCTAATCTTCACAAATACTGGGACGTTTGTTGTTTTTTAACAAATGTGCATTTTAAGTAGCATTACAACACATGAATGTGCCGTTGTACAAAGACTTACCGATTTAAATAGTCTGAAAAACTGATGCGAGGAATGGATTTAGGTTTTAGTGTTCACTACCGTTCTCGTGGTCATCTCTGTATCATCTAAGGACATGTTCAGTCGAACTCTGATTATCATTGTATAAGAACTTAACAGCAGTAGGTAAAAACCCCAACTAGCAACTAAATGGCTGCAATCTGCCGCCGCTCCAGGACCTTTACGCCACCAGGACTCTGAAGCGTGCAGGAAAGATTGTGGCTGACCCCTCCCACCCCGGCAACAATCTCTTTGAGCCACTCCCCTCTGGCAGGAGGCTGAGGTCCATCAGGACCAAAACCTCTCGTCACAAGGACAGTTTTTTCCCCTCCACCACTAGCCTTATTAACAAGGCCCGGAAACCACCCTGACTCTTTCCACACCCCACCCCTGGCTCTACATGCCACTGTACTTAATCTGCTCTTGTACATCTAAATTGTGTGTATATATTTATTTATACATATATTTATACTTATTTTGTTTGTTCTGTTTAATGTGCAATAGAGAACGTGACATGCACCTACATCACCAAGACAAATTCCTTGTATGTTTAAAAAGCGTACTTGGCAATAAAGCTTTTCTGATTCTGATTCTGAATATTTAGACTCAACAAAATGGAGTCTAAACATTATTGTTTTTGTTTCCTGCATTAGTATAAACACTAACACGAACAAAGAAGAGAACTAAACAGCTTTAAGATGAGGCCGACAGAGCCCTTTTTTAATCTTGAACCCACTTCAAAACAGCTCTTCTTTTGTGCTTGTCTTCTTTCCTTACCAAATATATACACCAAATATATACACCAAATATATTCACCAAATACACCAAATATATACACCAATACATCAAATATATTCACCAAATACACCAAATAACACCAAAGTACACAAAAAAAATGAGATATGTCGGTCGGTAAGCCCTTTTAAGAACCTGCTCCACCCTGATGATGTCACAGGTTCAAAGTGCAACAGTGGCGCCCACCACAACCCCACAAGAAGCTGTACCCGAGGTACCCAGCAGAGGGCCAGGGGGCGTAGGGGTACTGCTCCAGGTCCCCCCCAGCGAGGCCGGCGTAGTGGCTGTATATGGAGTTGTAGTCCGGGTAGTGGGGGGCCAGGGCGGCCAGGGGGTCTGGCTGGAGCATGGCCTGGGGGTAGACGTACTGCTGGGCCAGCCTGCAGGGAGAGAAGACCCTTACAGAGGTCACCTCCTACCTTCACATAATAGAGGGATCATGATTTACAGTTTAGCAGACTCTTTTATCCTACTTCTACTGAGTTGATGTCATTAACGAGCCGGTAGGGGGTTCCACGTTGCTCAAGGATGAGTACAGGCAGACTGTGGAACCCCAGGATCTTTACAACACTTTATTCGTTATGATCATTACTAGTGCCTGTTCAAAATGGGCCGACTGCTTGGCCTTCGGTATCGCTGCTTGCAGCTTTTCCAGAACCGCTCATCCAAACAACTTCACTTCCTTGGGTCCTCAACAATCCACCCGCCAAGTGTGAAGTCGATCACGTTGGGTTCATTTAAAATGGGAATTGTTCCGTTTGTTGTCATGTACATACATCTCAGACAGAGGACATTACTCTAGACTCACATCAAAATATGAAGAATATGAGTTGACCTCTCCAAAACGAAAAGACTAAAAACATGGCGGTACCTCAAGGGCCTTTCTAACTGGAGGGGGGCTGCGATGGGGACCCCCCCAATGCCCATCACTGGGCCAGGACAGGACAGGGACTGGTTGGGCTGACCCTGGTGCTGGTGGAAAGGGCCCATGTCCCCAGAGCCACCTAAACACACAGAGGTACATGGTAGATCCACACTGGGTTTTTACAACACCATCTGAAGAGTTATTGTAGAACTGCAGCAAAGTCCAGTTCATTGGTCCAGTTGAAGTATGTTGTAACAAAGGAGGAACAATAAAACAAAGATATCAAGTGTGATTAGCATTTAGTGTTTTGTGTGTTTAGTGCTAAGTGTACTTGCTGTGTGTAGTGTTTGGTGTGCTTAGTGTACTTTGTGTGTAGTGTGCTTAGTGTACTTTGTGTGTAGTGTTATGTAGTGTGCTTAGAGTACTTGTGTGTAGTGTTATGTAGTGTGCTTAGAGTACTTGTGTGTTGTGTTATGTAGTGTGCTTAGAGTACTTGTGTGTAGTGTTATGTAGTGTGCTTAGAGTACTTGTGTGTAGTGTTATGTAGTGTGCTTAGAGTACTTGTGTAGTGTTATGTAGTGTGAGTGTGGTGTTTATCACATCATCAGCACCACACGTACCATCCATGGCTCCTCCCACCATGGCTCCTCCCAACATGGCTCCTCCCACCGTGGGCATGCCATCGTTGTAGTCCATGGGCGGGCGGATCACGGAGGGGTGTCCCGCGGAGCCTATGGGGCTGGCACTGGAGCGGGGCATCCCCCGCTCCCCGGACCCTCCCATCGGGGACCCCTGGGGAATCCTGGCCCGGTTCACTGGTCCTGTGGAGACAAAACAGCAGTTCAGCTCAAGCTGGGACCCAGCAGGACTGGATAGAGCTGGACATAACTCCTGTTATAGCAGAGCTTCTCAGGGGGGGACCCCTAGATTCTGGGGGGGACCCTTTCACCCAGCTCATCTGCCATCGGACTTAAGATGATAATCTTAAGTGTGATTCCTGAGTTCAATTCAACCTCTGAGAACGCATGCTATAGAAAGGGAGAGGGGGAGGAGGTGATAAGGAAAGGTCCCCTGCTTGATGAGCAGGGGACCTCCCGGACGCGGCTCTGTGGAACGAGCCCCCGACCCCTGACCCTGACCCCTGACCCCTGGGGCAAGACCTGGGCTCCCTCCAGTCACAGTAAACACACATATATCATCATCTAACCCTAACCCCGACCCCTGGGGCAAGACCTGGGCTCCCTGCAGCCACAGTAAAC
>JACYXH010000268.1:65000-93607 GCA_026745465.1 Lota lota | reverse complement strand
CCTCATTTTGATAAAAAAAAATCAGCACAAATTGTTTTATTCATTTTTGTTTTATAGGTCAAAGTGTTTCACATATTGTGTTCCCGAGTTAATGTTGCTGATCAATTTGAATTTATTATTTATTTATTGATTATATTTTATTTTATTTTTCAGTATCAACTGGTCAAAAAATGTTTACAGTTTAAATATGGATTAAAAAAAATCAGGCAAATTGATGCACTTTAAGTCTTTTCTGTTACAGACCAAAAAACAATGTTAATAAAGTTATTCTTTGTTGTAAGTTGATCTATATTTCTCTTTTTTGTTTTTTTGTTTTCTTTAATGTTAATAAGAATACAAAGTTATGCAGAGGTGTACTTATAACAATTTTATAGACAAATGATACTATTTACAGTCACGGCGGAGAGTTGGGGGGGCGCGAAATGTTTATTTCTTCCTAGGGGGGGCGTAACAGAAAATAATTGAGAAGCACTGAGTTAACCCTGCTTGTGACCCGGTGTGTGGTTCCTCTCGATGGGCCTTGATTTGAAGCTACTTTAAGCTACTGGTCAGCGGCGCAATGGTTTAGTAGTGCAGACCAGGTGAGTCCCGCTCATTTCCAATGTGAACGTGTGTAGTTTGGATTTAAAGACATGGAACACGCGTACGCCATTACCAAACAATGCTTATTGCGTTTATAACACTGCTTTGGAGTTCGCATATGCTTTCCCGTTGTTGCTAGCAAGCCACATGCTGTTAGCTGTCAGCGTCATACAACGTTGTGGGTCAACAGCACGAGTATTTTCATTAAAGAAACGACGTTATTGTAAAAACAAGTGCACACCTCTCCATCTCCTACGCTTTGTCATTAAAAAGGCTTTCCTCTCTACTTTTGAACAAGTTTCTACACACTAGATATCTGGTGAGGATGAGTCTCCATCTCCTCCTCTTTGTCATTAAAAAGGCTTTCCTTTGTACTTTTGAACAAGTTTCTACACACTAGATATCTGGTGAGGATGAGTCTCCATCTCCTCCTCTTTGTCATTAAAAAGGCTTTCCTCTCTACTTTTGAACAAGTTTCTACACACTAGATATCTGGTGAGGATGGGTCGGCCAGGTACGAGGCGTCTCATGGAGGGAGATGCGTTCACCTTGTTCTGCTGGCTGCTGGTGCTGCTGCTGGGTCTGTCCGCCAACGGAGAAGGTACGTAGACGGTGATTTACTGACGGTGGCCCCTGTTGAAACGTGTCTTCTGGTGAACGTGTGGTCATCAGCTGAGGTTGGATGAAGGCTGTGATGGCCTTCCGTTGGTTAATGGCGTCCGTCCTCCTTCTCTCTCTCCCCCTCCCTCCTGCCCTCCCTGTCTCTCTCTGTCTCTCTCGCTCTGTCTCGCTGTCTCTCTCTCTCTCTTTCTCTCTGTCTTTCTCTCTCTCTCTTTCTTTCTCACTCTCACTCTTCCTCTCTCTCACTCACACCAGTCTGTGGCCCCAGCATCGACATCACCAACTACATCAGCGAGTTCCAGCGGCTGGAGAACTGCACGGTGGTGGAAGGCTACCTCCTGATCCAGTTAATCAACAGCAGAGCCAACCAGGAGCTGCTGCGCTCGCTCAGCTTCCCCAAGCTGACCGTGATCACAGAATACCTGCTGCTGTACCGCGTCTCTGTCCTGGACAGCCTCAGCACGCTGTTCCCCAACCTCAGCGTCATCCGTGGCCGTAACCTCAACTACGCCCTGGTGATCTTGGAGATGCCTGACCTGAAGGACGTGGGCCTCTACAACCTGAGGAGCATCCCGCAAGGGGCCGTCTGGATCGAAGATAACCCCAAGCTGTGCTACGTGGACACGGTGGACTGGTCGCTCATCATGGACACGAAGTTCAACAACTTTATCAGAGGGAACAAGCAGGAGTGCAGCGATGTGTGCCCGGGTGTCGTGGAGAACCGCCCCCAGTGTGGACGCACCATGTTCAACCACAACTACAACTACCGCTGCTGGAGCTCCAGCCACTGCCAGACAGGTAAGGCTGCACATCTTCTTCCCTGGTTGTGTTGAAGCACATCTTCTTCCCCCGTTGGTTGTGTTGAAGCACATCTTCTTCCCTGGTTGTGTTGAAGCACATCTTCTTCCCTTGTTGGTTGTGTTGAAGCACATCTTCTTCCCCCGTTGGTTGTGTTGGAAATACAACCACCTGGTCATTTTCTGGGGATGACCAGGTACACACGTGCATGACATACAACACAATACACACACACGTGCATGATATATAACACAATACACACCTTCTGGGGATGACCAGGTACACACACTATATACTCACACTACACACTTTATACTACACACTCACACTACACAAGAGAAGAACACTGAACACGATAACATGTGATGTGTGTGTGTATTCCACAGTGTGGGCTAAAGTGGAGCTGACTATGAATGACACTGTGGAGGTGTATAAGGATGACATGGTCCAGATCCCCTGCCATTACAACTTCACTGACAATGCCAAGCCCAGCCTGTTCATGATCCAGTGGATGGTGGTGAGTACGGCCAAGAGCCAAAACCCCGCTCTGGCTCTTGTGTTGTTGTTTTTCCCCTTCTGTGATCTCTCACACATCATTTATTTTCATTCTATTTCATCTCTTTTCAATTTCATTTGTACTTCTCTTTACCTGAATCTGGAGTGATGGAGAGAGTGGAGGACAGGATGAAGGAGAGTAGAGGACAGGGTGAAGGAGAGTAGAGGACAGGGTGAAGGAGAGTAGAGGACAGGATGAAGGAGAGTAGAGGACAGGGTGAAGGAGAGTAGAGGACAGGGTGAAGGAGAGTAGAGGACAGGATGAAGGAGAGTAGAGGACAGGATGAAGGAGAGTAGAGGACAGGGTGAAGGAGAGTAGAGGACAGGGTGAAGGAGAGTAGAGGACAGGGTGAAGGAGAGAAGAGGACAGGGTGAAGGAGAGTAGAGGACAGGGTGAAGGAGAGTAGAGGACAGGGTGAAGGAGAGTAGAGGACAGGATGAAGGAGAGTAGAGGACAGGATGAACGGTGGCTTCCTTGTTCCCCCGCCCACCAGAAATTGACCAATAGCAGCCAACGCATCTTCTACGGCAACAACGACCAGCAGATGGTGGACAGGAACACAGAGTACAGCGAGCGTATCCAGGTCACCTCGGACCAGCAGAGGTCCGTGCTCACGCTGCGGGACGTCCGCCTGTCCGACGAGCGCCTATTCATCTGCCAGGTGAACGGCCTGGGGTCAGGGAGCGCCGAGGGCAGGACCCACCTCCAGGTGTTTGGTGAGTAGGGGTCTGGAGGCACGCCCACACAGGGAACCAGAACGCCCTCCGCGAAGGACGATATCACCACCTTGACGAGCAAGGAAATCTTGTTTTTCATTCCCCTGCGCTTTTGTGATTTTTATTCAGCAATCTGGGTATCTTTGGTCGCATCCATGTTGCTGAGCAAACCATTACTTTAGAGACAATCTTGTGTACGGCCTTACTTAGGAGAAAGAAGTAACACGTTTGCAGATGTACTTATACTTGCCGAATGGACAGAAATGGTTGCTAGGTGTCGTGCTACAAATGTGGTTGACATGCTATGATTCAGTTATTACAATCTGTTACTACAATCTGAGACAATATGTCCTGTTCAGAAAAAGTTCAAATGTGAGCAGATGTTTTCATCTTTAGCTCAATGGTTTTCTCCCACTCTAGCTCCACCACAGCCCCCAGTGATTGAGGGGGTCCTTACGGGAATATCTGTGACCAATGAGACCTTGTCTAAGGTGGGTTTATGTCCGCTCAGCCCAAAAGTCAGTTCCTGCCACAGCGAGGGCTAATGTTGTGATATGACCTTCTACAGGGATCTGCTATCACCACCAGTAATCTTCTGCTTTTCCCCAGCTCTCAATATCCATAGTGACATAAATGAACCAAATGACTTCCTGAAGTATTCATAACCGAACCTAGAGCTACTTATTTAATATGGCGCTTACTGCGGTCCGATTGTAGCTGGTGGTTTCTGTGTTGTACCACAGAGAGAGCTCTTAATACATTTTAGAAAGCTATTTTGAGTTTCATGAGCATTTCGTATGAGCGGTTGTGGCATCGCACGGCGGTGAAGACTCTCTCCTTGTGAAACCGGTTTCAGGTGGCGTCGTGCGAGGCGAGGGGCTTCCCCAAGCCCAACATTACCTGGTTCCGGAACCACCTTCCCCTGGTGCCCGCTCAAGGACGTGAGTCCCCTGGGCTAGTGGAACTCCTTCCCTGAGGATTCCTCTTTCACATTATTTGATGTTTTTTCTTTTCAAAACCGTTGAACTTGGCTAGGCTAAGGCTAAGGGCTATAGATAAACCTAATCTTTAAATGACGTGACATGATTTTATATACTTTGGAATTGATGTTGTAATATATAATCAGAAACTACAATGTGTCTTAACACAGTGGGCATTATGATCTTGTTATTTATAACTGAAAAGTTGCAAGCATATTGATTTGTTATTAGAATGTCCACATAAACAAACACATGTCACATGTCCAATGAGACGGCTGTCATGAATGGGGTAATCACAGGCACTGAGTCACAAGCTGAGATATGCAGAGACGCCATTTAGGAGGATATTCTCCAGGAAGGGGCAGGTAGTGGAGAAGTGGATCAACAATGAAGACGTTGGGAGGTTCCTATGAGGAAAGGGTTGTCATGGGATGATGTGGTGCCCCCCTCCCCCAGACGTGAACATGGTGACCCTGGCGACCCAGGAGCCGGAGGGGTTCTTCACGGTGCAGAGTGAGCTGCAGTACAAGGTGGTGAAGGAGGACCAGGACGCATGGTTCACCTGCGAGGTCAGCTACTTGGTCCCCGGGGCCGTGAGGACGGCCAAGTCCAGGGACATCAACATCACCGTCCACTGTGAGAGCAGTAGGAGGATTAGAAGCCCTTTGGATGGACCTTTACAAGGGTTATGTTTGAATGGAAAATGTGGAAGGTTTCTTTGCACTTTTTCAGCATACAAATTGGGTTCAGTTTGTGTTTTCAGTGCCGTTATTTAAAGGACATTTTAGTGACAATTACATACAATTACAATCGTTTTGTGACACCATTTGTTAAAAATACTCAACATGCAGTTAAGATTTTCCCAAACACAACACAAATAGAATTCTAGATTTTCTTGGTTTAATTGAAGTCCATTTTGATGACCGTGACATGCACAGGCAAAAAAAGCATTAAATAACAACTTGACCCATAAAGTGACTTTACAAGCCCTCTGAAGTGTGTGTGTGTGTGTGTGTGTGTGTGTGTGTGTCCAGACTCCGCCACCATGGTGGAGCTGTTTAAGGAATCTCCGCCAGGTCTGGTGAAAGAGGGGGACACTGTTGAGCTTCGTTGCCATGGCAACGCCAACCCCCCTGCACCCTTTATCTTCAACAGAGAACAAGTAAGAATGGAAGGGCCCTAACTGCCTCTGTCTCTCTCTCTCACCCCCTCCCACGAAGAGAGAATGGCCCACTAACAGGGGACATGGGAATGTTTCTGATTGGCCCCGGCGGTAGACAGGGAATGGAGGGTCCATGAGAAAGAGCTGGCAGCCGGGCCCCTGACCCCACAGCTCCAGGCTGGGTGCCTCAGAGCCCTCTCAGGGCCCTGATATCACACTGACAAGGCTTACAGAGGAACTCTGTTCCCACACACATGTTTTATTTATTTATTGAAATGAAAGTGACTGACCTTCAAAATGTCTGAGCATGCGTGAGATACATACAGGCTTAGCTCTAATCGTGTGCTCAAGAAAATACACACTACATCATCTGTGAATGTGTGTGTGTGTGTGTGTGTGTGTTGTGCCAGGAGCTAGAGGTGGACCTGGGTTCTAGTGGGGACGTTCTGGTCCTGTCCGGGGTGACACGGAGAGACAGCGGAGTCTACCAGTGTCGTCCTCCGGCCAGCCAATCACGTGCCAGAGTCATGGGAGACATGCGGCTGACTGTGCATTGTAAGAGTTTGAATACACACACACTGACCTATATATAATACCTCTATAGTATAACATTTACTGTGTGACGAGTAATACATCCTGTAGTGGCACGTACCTCGTTGCTTATAATTCTTCTTTGCCACTTTTTGAAGTCAGTCTATACTTTTAAATGTTTACTTCTTAAACACAAAACGTATACATGGTAAGCACGGTCAAAGAACTGTTTGCTTCCACTTCTCTAACTTCACACTAAAAACTAACTACATCCTTATTTGGCTCTTACACATCCTATTCTATCTCACCTATCGTTGGGTTGGTTTAATTTGAACCAGTGGCTCATTTGTAGTCACAATGTTACACGTTCACTCTGAGTGGTGTGTGAGAGTGGTGTAACGTAGGGGATTTAGGAGCGGACCAAAATGTGTCACCAAGCGGAATTGTGTCAATGTTTGCTACTAAAACGTTGTGGCAACCCGGCCACGGGACAGCGCCCCAGGTGGCTCAGGGGAGCGGTGGTAAGTGGAATCTACCATCGCTCTCCGGAAGATTGCACACCGGAGTCCATGATCGGAGGTGGCAATCAGAGAAATGGGCGACACCTGGGTCGACGGAGGAGACGGCGATATAAGCGGCGCTCGTCGTGGCTTAGAAGAACAGAGAAAGACGCGAGAGAGTCGCGAGACGAGGAATCTCTGCGCCACGAGGAGGAGATTCCTCGGCGTCAACGAGAGACGCGATCCCCGAAGGAGTTCGGTCGGCACTACAAGAAGGAGTTCCCTTGCCGACAATACGGGGAAGGAGACCCCTCGGCAGGGACACGACCAAGAGTACGGCCGGCAGCGACACGGAGGAGTGTCCCGGAGTGCGGCAGTCGCCGACCGTGGACGATAAGTGGACTTTCCCCACGAATGACCGGAGGGTCCACGAGAACCCCCGACGGATGTACCTGACCGTCCCCGGAGAGGACCCCCGAACTTTACTTAATTAGTTTGGCGCTAGGCACGGCCTAACTGGTTAATATTTACCTGTTCAATAAATACGCAGTTTTTGGCTTTAAACTGACTTCTGGTTTGTGTTCACTGGGGGGGAGACTGCCGAGTAGTGGAACCGGGTTGCCACATATGGTGGAGGATGCGGGCAGCGCAACCCAGCTACGGAGTCCCCCAGTGAACACCACCGAACAGTAGAGAACCCAGACGGAGCGACCGAACAGATCACCAGGAAACACCAGCAGTGAGCCCAAGCCATGGCGACCGTATCAAGGAGGCGAAGCATAGCCCTCCTCCGGGAGGACCGCGTGCAGCTGCCGGACGACAGCGAGGCCCGCGTGCAGCTGGCCGAGAAGCGCAGCCCGGAGCTGGTGGGCAAGGTGGCAGACTTCATGGAGCAGAGGAACTGCATGGAGAAGGAGAAGGCCCGCCACGTCAAGGATCTGGACATGCTCAAGGAGAGAATGAAGACGGTGGAGGACCTGCTAAAAACCGGCCTCATTGAGGTGGCCGACAAGGAGGAGGAACTCCAGGCCGTGAGAGCGGAGAACCAGGCCTTGAAGAGGGATGTGGAGGCCTTGAGGCAGCTGGCCTCCGAGCAGACTATGTTGGAGTCAACGGTTGACGACTTTAAATCCCAGGTTCAGCAGAAGGATGAGGAGGTCAGCGCCATGGACGAACGTCTACAGGCAGCACTCTGCTGCAGCACAGAGAGCGAACAGACCATCGCGGCACTGGAGCGGCAGCTAGGTGGCCTGCAGGCAGAGACGGTGCAGCTGAGGCAGAGAGAGTTGCTGGGAGAACAGAGCAGTGCGGACGCCAGTGCCCAGCGTGTAGAACTCCAGGCCCAGCTGTGCTCGAAGGACGCTGCCCTCCAGGCTCTGCGGAGTGAGCTGGAGGCCGGGACCAGCGAGGTAAACCAGAGAACCGTGGAGCTGACGGCGGAGCGCAGTACCTCCCAGCGCCTGGAGAGGGAGAACAAGGACCTGCGGGTGCAGCTGGAGAGGGAGACGTCCCGCTGCCGACAGCTGGGGGCGGCCAACGCCGAGCTGGCTGAGCGGCTGGCCCCCATGCAGGACCTGGCCCGCCGCAACCAGCGACTGGAGCGCAGCCACCAGCGACTGGAGCGCAGCCACCAGCGGCTGGAGCGCAGCCACCAACAACTGGCCGAGCTGCGAAGGAGGGCCCAGGAGGCCGGCTCGGCCGACCCAGGCCAGGCAGAGGAGTACCGGAGCGACGGGCGTGGACCCGACCCCCAGAGACGTCCCTCCACGCAGAGACCACCGCGCCCCTCCCTGGAGCCACGAGACGAGCGACGCTGTTTCAGCTGTGGCCAGACGGGCCATATCGCTCAGCAATGTCCAGGGAGAGACTACCCCATACTACCCCGGCTCTGGAACCCCGGGCCGGGTATCCGGTTGCCCCGACCACACCAGAGACGAGACAGACGCGCCGTCCGACCCGCCTACGGGGTCCTGTGGCCCAATCCTCCCAGGAGGAGACCTCCGAAGAGGGTGACGGGAACCCCCGCGACACCTGCCTATGGGCGGTCTGGAGAAGGCCGGGCCTTCATCAAAGGGTGGAGGAGTGTGGCAACCCGGCCACGGGACAGCGCCCCAGGTGGCTCAGGGGAGCGGTGGTAAGTGGAATCTACCACCGCTCTCCGGAAGATTGCACACCGGAGTCCATGATCGGAGGTGGCAATCAGAGAAATGGGCGACACCTGGGTCGACGGAGGAGACGGCGATATAAGCGGCGCTCGGCGTGGCTTAGAAGAACAGAGAAAGACGCAAGAGAGTCGCGAGACTAGGAATCTCTGCGCCACGAGGAGGAGATTCCTCGGCGTCAACGAGAGACGCGATCCCCGAAGGAGTTCGGTCGGCGCTACAAGAAGGAGTTCCCTTGCCGACAATACAGGGAAGGAGACCCCTCGGCAGGGACACGACCAAGAGTACGGCCGGCAGCGACACGGAGGAGTGTCCCGGAGTGCGGCAGTCACCGACCGCGGACGATAAGTGGACTTTCCTCACGAATGACCGGAGGGTCCACGGGAACCCCCGACGGATGTACCTGACCGTCCCCGGAGAGGACCCCCGAACTTCACTTAATTAGTTTGGCGCTAGGCACGGCCTAACTGGTTATTATTTACCTGTTCAATAAAAACGCCGTTTTTGGCTTCAAACGGACTTCTGGTTTGTGTTCATTGGGGCGGAGACTGCCGAGTAGTGGAACCGGGTTGCCACAACGTATCAAACTCATCAAGTGCGTGGATGTGTAACTACAAAAGCAGTCTTGTTGATGCATGTTATAGCCTGTGAAGCTGCCTAGAGTCAATGTTATTTCTGCCCACATACGCCCAAAGGAACACAGCTAGGGAGGGAAACGCGCCTGCGTTTACAACAAACTCCCCAAACCAGCTAGGTGGGAAAGCGCTCATAGTCATGCTTATGTTTCTTTCTCATGCCCTTTCTCATGCCCTGTTATTTGTGTGTGTGTGTGTGTGTGTGTGTGTGTGTGTGTGTGTGTGTGTGTGTGTGTGTGTGCAGATCTGGACCCCGTGGTGGTGATGCCCAGGGATTTAGCGGTCTTGATTAAGGGACAGAGTCTCACGGCCACGTGCAACGCTCAGTCCTCTCTGGAAACCACTGCTGTGTGGTACAAGGTTATTATCTTTCTTCTTCTTCATAAGGAAAATGTGTTCGGTTTGGTAACCATCGCTCAAAGATCGATGACACGGGCGAAATGTCAATGAATGCTAAGCTAAGCGCCAATACCTGAAATGCTGTGTATAACTACAGCAATACACAAAATAAATGTCAGCACCCTCCTACAAGTTATTTTTATGTGAATCGCTTTTTTGAGACAATAACTTGAGTCTGACGTGCCCGTGTGTTTGGTGTGTGTCTGCAGAACGGGAAGCAGGTGGGGAGAGGACACACACTGACCCTGGAGGATGCCACCTCCGCCACAGCCGGGGAGTACGTGTGTGAGGTGACGGTGCCGGCCCTGCCGGCCCTTCACGCCACGGGCTCCGTCCACATCATCGTCCAGCGTACGTGTCCCCATAGACCCCCCTGTGCACAGAGGGGTCATCGTAGGACACACACAGGTGTCGCTCATAACACTGATCATGGGTGGGATGCTTTGCTGTACCAGGGCAGGGGAAGCAGACTAAGCTGGAGAAGATAAGCTACTTGTGCCCTGGTACAAGTAGCAGAGCCAGAATTCGTGTCGTGAGTGCGACCTGTGTGTGTCCTACGATGACCCCTCTGTGAAAAGGGTCAATTAGGGTCAATAAACGAACAGAAAGTGGACAGATAGCTTGAAGGATAGGATGTTTGTTTGCCACCGATGAGCAAAGGACTTGTATTAAGAAGAGTTCTGTAATTATATTCTACATTTTGCAGAGTGCAGTTTAACAAGGTGTATTTTAACATTTTAAACTTTAAACAAATGTATGGTGGTGGCTGCAGAATCAATTGAAACCCAGCAGGGGTTGTCATGGGGCCATATGTTAAATAGATACATAAAAACAATATGAGACATAAGAAATGCAGAAAATGACAGCAGTGACCTTTTCAGGGGGAAGGGATAGGGAGTCCACATCAGAAGTAGAGAGCTCTGTGTGTATCTAGGCTAGCGGTGGATGGCCAGTCCGTTCTAAGTGTGATTTTGCCTGTGATTCACAGCTCCTCTGGCCACATCCACACCGTCCCCAACTGTCCCGGTAAGCATGGCTCCCCTCTCCTGAAAGCTGTCCTCTTTTATTCCCCACCTAAGAAAAGCTCTTCCTCTCTTCCACCGCCGCCCTCGCTCTCCACATGAACCCTAAAGCTTCCAGGTCAGAAGCACCTTGGGTCACCTCTCCCTTGTTCCAGTTCAAACCCACAGACAGAAGGAGAAACAGGGCTCTTAATGGTTCTGGGTCTGCAGCGGAGCGATGGTGTGGGTCAGCTGGTCGGGAGGGTTTGTAGCACGCTGGGAATGAAAGACTCATGGTTCTTTAACACGATGCCACAGCACACAGCCCTGCTGGAAGGCCCCAGAGGGATTCAATATTCTGTGTGATGCTGGAAGGAAAGTCCAAACAGACTCCCGCAACAAGCTACAATTCTTTTTCCCCTGATTTTTTCTACGTTTGCCTCCTAATTTAATGTTGTGGTTTGTTTTTGTGGGACAAATTCATGATACCGAATGCTAATTGTTGCGTGTATACTATTAACAATGTTTTTAGGACGTGTGCGTTCACCTTTTCCTACAGATTCTCTGTACAATGCTGAAGAATTGCAGGGATAGTATTTATTGGCGTACTATTAAACAGCCTCTCACTAGCCCGTCAGGAATACACTGGACAACTCATGCATGACCGCAGCGTCTCATTACAACTATTGTACATGTTTGGTTTCTTTCCTAAACATTGGCTGGCGTTATGATGGAGGCTGCTGGTGGTAACCGTCATGAAGACAGAGCTCTCTTGGGGAACAACACCATGGAATCCCTCCCCTCATCCTTGTTCTGTGCCAAGGTTCTGAATTCACGAGGAGAACGGAGGCTGTTCTATCTCCATACATCTCAGACGGCTGACTAAATACATCCAAGCCTGCTTTTGTTAAGATAAAAAGTCAAAGAGAGGGATGGAACTGACTATTGTATCAATAGGAGTCTCAATATGGCGATTACAATCTATCGATCAATGCTCTAAAATGAGAAAACGGAGGAGCTTAAATCTGTGTTATCGGGGCGTCTCCCTTTCTCTACAGCTCTTTCTAGACCAGTCATGTGTTACTGGAGGTGTTACTTTGGTTAGACCAGTCATGTGTTACTGGAGGTGTTACTTTGGTTAGACCAGTCATGTGTTACTGGAGGCGTGTTACTTTGGTTAGACCAGTCATGTGTTACAGGAGGTGTTACTTTGTTTAGACCAGTCATGTGTTACTGGAGGCGTGTTACTTTGGTTAGACCAGTCATGTGTTACTGGAGGCGTGTTACTTTGGTTAGACCAGTCATGTGTTACTGGAGGCATGTTACTTTGGTTAGACCAGTCATGTGTTACTGGAGGCGTGTTACTTTGGTTAGACCAGTCATGTGTTACAGGAGGTGTTACTTTGGCAAACAGCGAAAACAAACGCGGCCAGCGCTAGTTAACTCATTCCAGTGACTAGTTAACTCATTCCAGTGACTAGTTAACTCATTCCAGTGGGCAGACGAGCTTTAACATCCAGTCCAGACCATCGACTTTCTCAGACCAAGTGTCTAAAGGTTTCTAATCAACATCGTTTAGACTGGCAACTGTAGAAATACACGTATTAGAAACCCTTCTAAAAGCCCTGGCTCTGTGCCGTCTCCCCCCAGAGGCCTGGCTGGGACATAGCACGACTGATCAACAGTAACACAACATCATCTCTGGCTGCTTTTGTTTAAAGCGGCACTAGGGCTGGCCGTTATTCACACTGCTACTTCTTCCTCTTCCTTCTGTTCCTCCGCTCAGATCAGCACATTGTGGCGAGAAGCCAATTAACACCGCATCGTCTGTCTCTGTTCCATCCCTGCGTCTGCCTGCGTGCGTGTGTGATGGTGCGTGCGTGTACCTGTATGCGTGTGTTTGTAGCCAAGGCGATGGTGGTGGTGGTGGTGGTGGTTGTTGTGGTTGTGATCATCCTGGCCCTCCTGCTGCTGGCCGTCCTGGGGAGCGTCATCTACTTCCTGGACAAGAAAGGCAAGATCCCCTGCTGCCCGGGGAAGAGGGAGATGTACGCTGTTCACACACACACACACACACACACACACACACACACACACACACACATAGACACACACACACTGGTTCATGCACCGTTTTCATAGAAGAAATTGATTGTTTGCAGTTTATGGAAGTTTGATGACACTCGTGTGTTCTTACGAAACTGTATGTATATATATATATATATATAGTTATTTAAGGACTTTCAGTTTTATTGGAATGGTTCTGGACATTTCGCCAACGGGAGTTTGAAAGTGTACAGTTGGACTTTGTATGTTACATATACATTTGTTTTTCAAGAAAATTATGCCAAGTAAAAGTTGCATTTGAAAAAACAATGTTTCCGTGGCTTTCACTGTCCTCAACTCTTTGAAGAACAACCATTTGGCCGTAGATCAGTGTCAGAGCAGAGCGGGAGTTACACTCACAGGAGGAAAGCACAGAGCGTTCATTCTTCAAGTCCTGGCTCACCTTGTGGTTAAAGCTAAACGTACACTACAGAGAATTCTGTACATTTGAACCCCAACGCTGACAGTAAGTACAGGAGTCAGCCTGATGATTTGGCCTGTGAGATAGGGTTAGGGTTAGTTAATCTAACTGATAGATTAGTTAGGTTTAGATGATTTGGCCTGTGAGATGCTGGACAGAGGCAACAAGTGGAGTGCGCAGAACTTAGTAATATGGATAGGAATAATTATTCATCACTCTAAATTGGATGCAAAATGAGTATAAAAAAGTACAGAAAACAATGGAGTCATGTTGTCTGTTGTCGTTTATTTTCCGCTTTTGTAGAACATTTTGTAAATCACCTCTTTTAATATAAACAACACAGATGAAGTGTTAACAAAAATACTGTTTAATTAAAAATCGTCATAGCTTCGGCATTAACACATGACAACACAATAAAGCTGGTATTCAAGAAATTTAATCAAAGTCTTCACACATGCAATGACAAAAAGGCTTTTTTATGTTAATTACACTATCATTACAAATCTGCCCTCGTATGGGGATTTTCACATTAAAACGGTGCTAACAAGGTTATTTCATTAAAGTCTTAATGATTGATGCACCTTTTGTCAATAAACCATCCACTCCATTCCATGTTTTCCGAAGAGCTTGGGGCCTGCTCTGTGCCGATGTTAACCCAATTGTTACACCCTCTCCCGTGTTTCTGTCCAATTCCGCCATCTGGTGGCACCCAGCCTCCATTACACCTCGTGCTCCCGTCATCAATTAACCACGTGCACTCCAGTCTACACTCCTGCCAACAATTACCAATCACCCTCCACAGTATTTTAGCACTGGCTCTCCACAGAGTCGGTGCTAGTTCGTAGTTTTGTTTAACCTCTTGTCGGTAACTTCGTCCCCGCCATTTAGACTTTCCTGTTCCTGTTACGGGTCCCACTCCTGTTCCTGTTCCTGCCCCTGTTCCTGTTTCTGCCCCTGCCCCTGTTCCTGTTCCTGCTCCTACTCCAATTCCTACTCCAATTCCTGTACCTGTTCCTAGTCCCTGCCTGCCTGCCTACCGTTGCCGAACCTCTGCTTTCCTGACCACCTGCCTGTTGCTTAGTCCCTGCCTGCCTGCTTGCTTTCCTCGTTGCCGAACCTCGCCAGCCTGACCACCCGCCTGCCTACGTTCCTCTGCCTGCCTGACTCCCCGCCTGCCTACTGCCTGCTTGACTACCCGCCTGCCTTGCCCTTGCCTGAGTGATAATAAATTCAGTTTTGAACCCGCTCCCTTCTCGTCTCTGTGTCTTGCATTTGGGTCCTAGTCGTAACCTTAACACCCATGATGAGTCAAGCCTTGAAGGACAGCTTCAGAGGCTTTAACAAAGTCCGGCAGCACTTCGGCATCTCTGACGGTGGATCAACATGCTTTTAGTTACTGTTTTCTGGGCAGTTAGTCATAGCATTGTAGCAGTAGATTATGTGTTCTTGCCTTTGGCAAATGGCTCGTTTATTGCATTTCGATTTGTCTTGGGCCATTCCAGGACCACCATTGACAAATTCATAGACAATTTGTTGAGACCTGAAATTAGATTGATAATGAAGATTATAAAAAAGATTGTAGTTGTAAACAAAAAACAACTTTATATTTGCTGTTTAAAATTCTCTAAAAGTGGTTGCGTTCCCTTGTGTTTGTCCCCTATCGGCCACCGTAGCCCTTGGTTCCATCAGACAGGTGCTCTCCGTGTTAGCTCGGTTCTTACTCATTTTCTCTCTGCACTAAATCAGGTTATTCCAGCACTAGGAAACATGCTTTTTGCTGCGATTAAACAAAGTTGAATGTTCATATAATGTATATAATTGTATTATTTTACATTTAACCCTTTTATTTGAGTATGTTAAATGCTGTTTCTTAGATAATTTAACAGTTAAAACAAGGCCGAACTATGTACATTGATCTAGTTGTAAAATGCATCTCTGTATGGTCCCATTCAACCTCTCCACCAACCCATTGGTCTGGGGTACCGGGCACAGAGACACCTTCTGATCCCCATTACTTGGCACACTTTGGTGTTGATCTGAATGAATGGTGCAGAGAACGATTTAAACCCACTGTTACAATTAATTAAGTACTCATTTGAAATGACTAGTAATGTGCAAGTTCAAAGTTCAAATGTGTGCTAAAATAGCAATAGAAATACATACTTTGTTGACAAATTATTTTCCTTGATCAGTGAGGATTCTTTGTGGCACTTTAAATTGATACACAGATTTTAGTATGCACTGTGTAACCTCTGCTGTGGATTTAGATTTGATGGCATAGGCCTGCGACCATCTGGTACAGTAGTCGTCCATCACACAGATGTACTGGTTTCCCTGGTCTGTCATGACCAGCTTACCAACTAGGTCCATGCCTACAAGTTCAAATGGAACTTTGGTCTGTTTGAAAATAAAGACAAAAAGACGAAACAATTACTATGTTATTCACACATGAAATATGTTGGAAACAGGGTGAATGCTCCTCCCATCTACTATAAAAAGGAACAGTGATCAAAACACACAAAAATGGAATGTTAACCTTTATTGGTTTATAATCCGTGCCAAGCTTGAGGTCATGTCGGTGATACCTATGGAAGTTAAAGGTTAAATATGAAAGCAAAAACATACCCAATTATCAACGTCGGCTGAGGCCGACCAGGCCAGTAGAACCATTGAGAAATCACGTTCCTAGTCCGAATTTGGCCGCAGTGTGCGCCAATGTCACTGGTGTGAAATTCTTCCAATAATGAGTCGGCCTCAGCCGCCCCACAGACAACTTTCACTCAATCCTCTTTGTCAGATCCCTTATGTCTGACATAAAACAATTCACCATCTGAAGATAGGATAGCAATTATTGAGAGCCCTTTAAGCCTTGTCTAATTCGGCCTACAGGCCTCTCTTACCATGAATTGCAATGGTAACATTACTAATGTAGGCTAATATGCAGTATTTTCTCAAAGGTTTATGCATTATTGTTAAATGATGTATTTAATGGGCCGAGTGGCTGAGTGGGTGGTGAGCAGTGGCTGTCAAATATTGTGATCCTGTTAACTTGTTTGTCTGTGGTCTGTGGATAGACGACTATGAGCAGAAGATAATTGGCAAAAATAAAAGCTGGATCAGAATGACATTCAAATAAGAAAGTGAATAACAAAATATTTGTTTAGCGTTTTGTCCCACTGTTGGACCACTTGGATTCTCTCTAGTATAACAACCCATTTTGTGGCGCCATTTTTAGATGTCATCGTATTTTGGGATCAAATGCTGCACTTCACGAGCGATGGGAATCTTTTAAATTCTCTCATGGGAGAATGGAGTTAGCTTGCTTCATTCGAGGCTAGACACTGTTTTGATTTGACCAACTTTAGTGATTGTGAATCTGTGGATAGCAACCGAAACATTTGTTTTGGTCGCACACCATTTTGATCTTGATTTCTGTTGCTCGGCCAGCTGCTTCTACAGTCTGAGTTTGAAAGAAACAGACGACCAAGAGAGACAAATATACAGCGTCACTCCGTTTGTAGGCTCACAAACCAAACGTTAGATCAACATCTTAAGTGTGATGGAAGTCCAAATCTGGGTGAACAGGGCCACTCTTTCTTTCTCTTCATACTTTTTTTCGACCAATCATGTGGTTGGAGGCAGGGATCTGCAAGTGCATAATTGTTTGCAAACACAAACTTGGCAATTAAAAGGTTTCACATCAACACCGTGTAGACGGGCCACTGTAGAAATACACTTATTAAAATCCCCTTCTGAAAGCCAAATCCACTCGCGCAAATTGGTTTTCTTTTGGCAGGATATCTCAGTAACTAAACGTTATACGTAACTCCGAATCGGAGACAACTCTGTTTGCAACCATGTACGACAACGTTGTAGATAGGAGAAGAGAGAGAAAAGACAAACAGAAAGCATGGCAGCCACGTACACCATCTGCTGTGTGGACACAAACCTACAGGCGCGCGTGCGCTCGCTCGCACACGCACACACACACACACACACACACACACACACACACACACACACACACACACACACACAAAATCACAACACTCGCAAGGAAAGTGATGTCATTTTTTAAATCCATTCATCCATGTCCATGTAATCGATGTGCCAAACTTGTTCCCTAATTTACATGACTTATGTTTGCACCCTCTGTTAGCCATTCTAATTTCTGTACTGGAAAAACAACGTTTATACCAGCAAATTCATTTTTACATTTTCTATTCTCCATATTTATAGTCCATTTGTTCATCATCTATATCATAAACAATAATACGATCAAGCCTCTGCTATTGTAATTGGTTGATTTCATGGGATATACAATGGGAGCCACATACACAAATGTGTTGGGTCGTCCTTAGTAAAATAATGATCGTGCCTGTTTGATTGCCTGTGAGCAATCATCCTTTCCCTTCTTTATTTTATTTTTCGCTACCATTTATGAAAGGTTTCAATGGCAGCAGTATCTCTCTCTCTCTCTCTCTCTCTCTCTCTCTCTCTCTCTCTCTCTCTCTCAAAGGGTTTTATTGGCATGGAGAACTTACATTAACATTGCCAAAGCACAAAATGTGCTTTGTTTTTCATAGCATAAACAAAATAAAAGTTTCAATACAAATCTCTCCCTCTTTGTCTCTATGTGAACACCACCATTGTGTTTGTCTCGCAATGCCTCCTCTTCATCACCACCGTCTTCAGCTCCAGCGTCCGCACCCTCCATCCTCCTCCTCATCCCTGAGTGTCAGGTGAGCCCAGACGCATGAGCCACACTTGAAACAAGTTAGCTAATTCAACTGTTTGAAAAAGCTACTTTTGTATTCCACAAAACTTTGGAAACACACGCTCTCTCTCACACACACACACACACACACACACACACACACACACACACACACACACACACACACACACAGAAAGAAAGAAATTCTCATCTAATTTGACAATGATATGCCTTCTTTGCATAAGAAAGAAAAAAAAGCGCAGCAATGGCAAACAATTGATGGAATGTGTTATTTTCTCAGACGGATTTCTGGTTCATTATATGTGTGGAATAGAAGTCTTAGCCAGAGAGGAACGGTTTCTGCAGTAATGACATATAGAGGGAGGAGGCTCTTTCATAAGCCTTTGTGCTTTCTTAACAACTCAAGCAGCAAAGGGAGTAATGGATGGCTTCTCTGTGAATGTGTATGTGTGTGCATGTCTCTGTGTTCTTGTGTGAAGGAGAGAGTTTGTCTGAGTTTGCGTGTATATTTATTTCCCAAATGGATCATGTTTCCGAGTGCCGAGAAAGAGTTGTGTGAGTGGGCGCCTGCATGTGTTTGTCTTTCTTTATGAGTGTGTGTGTGTTCTCACTGTCACAATCTGGTAAGTGTATGTGTTGTCATTTGACCAGATTAGCCTGTATTTTATCCATCTCAAATTGAGGAACGAGCGCGGTAGTGTCAAAGTAACAATTCATTTAAAGTGTTTTCTTTCGGTAATGGATGCCTTCGGTGTGAACGGTGCTGATTATGCATACAGTGGCTGAATGTGTTTTAGGAACCTTCCTCCATTGCCACATAACGTCTATAGACCACTTGTGTTCATCCAAATGAAAGTTAATTGGCCTAGTATGAAGACCTGGTCTGTGCTCTCTCTCTTTCTCTCCCTTTCTGTCTGTCTGTCAGTGCCTGTGTGTGTCCTCCCTTTCCTTCCCAAAGGTGAACACAGCTGCATGCCTGGTGGGCTGGGGTGCCAGCCTTGTCCCAATTCTGTCCCACTACCCTATTCTGTCAGTGGCTCAATTTGGCCCTCCCTGTCTTATTCTTCCTTTGTTCCATTCGGCACACATATGCTGGTCAAAGTTTCTGGTTGCAGCCTTTTGTCCAGTCTTGCCCTAATCTCTGTCCTTATTGCCATTTGCCCTATTTTAACTGTATCCCTGAAGGCCAAATGCCTGGGGGTTGTTTTTCCTTTGGGGGTAGGAAAACAATGACTTGCATTCCTGAGCATGTTCTCAAGGTGTCACTGCTTGTTGAGACTTCTAGCTCAGAATGTAAATATAATTAAAAAAGAGAAGCAAATGGGTCTCTGTTTAATTAAATGGAGAACGAGTGATTTCTTTAAGTTCTTTAGATATGTTATGTTATGTGCGCTTGCGCAGCTTCACGATGTCGTTAAGTTGTTTAGATATGTTACGTTATGTGCGCATGCGCAGCTTCACGACAAAAATTACGGCACCTGGTAATCATTCCACGGCAAACAAGCATCCGGAGCACAGCCCGTTGGTATGGAACTACTTACACAGTCAACACAGTCAATTATTAATGTTTGGGTCACTTGTATATTTAAGTACTGAACGTTTGCCTCACTGTGTCGGTGGAAGTTAGCCGAGAGCAACTTGTAGCTCGCTGGGTGCGAGCCACACCTAGCGAGTGTATTGTGCTAATTGTTCAAAGCACTCGGCTGGTTTCTGGTGGCGGTGGTAACGATGTTGCAGGCTTGTTTGGTTTCGTTATTGACATTATTGTTATATTATATATTTGAATAATATATTGTCATTTGTTTGTTGTATTTCAGGTTTATGACCTGTGGTCATTTGATTTAAAATAAAATTAAAGACGAAACACGAGTTATGACATTGCGTGCTTCCTGGTGAGCCTTTTCGGAGGGCTGAATAACGAAAATGCAGATATCTGCAAGTCTTTTTAGACTAAACATGGCGTAGTCATCATTACTTTTCTGGCTCTTGCATCTATGTCTTTGGTTTCTTTGCTCGTTAGAGTGCAGATGCGGTGGTCATTCTTCTTTTACAATGCAGTGGTCAAGGATTATTTTGGTGAAAACTGATTATTGCAACACTAGCATAAAATGTTATCAATTTAAATACGTAGAAAGATATGGACCTAACCATCTTCCATTGGTAAAAAAAGATGTGGAAAAATGTGTTCCAGCACGTTGTTTACTGTAAGAACCCAATAGGTTATAAAGCTCTCTCTCTCTCTTTGCTTACTCAAGCTAGTTTGCTACACTCCTATCAGGGTTTGAAAGCCTTTCCCAGGCGTCTCCCTATCCAACCTCGGGCAGTCGCAATAACATCCCACCAACTGTCTGAAGGCCTGGCTCCACGGGGGGGCGGCCTGGGAAGTCTAGGTTGGGGTTTCTGCTTTTACAGAGGTGCGATCCTTGTTTTACTTTGGCAAATTAAAATATAGTTAGGGCCAGATGTGGCCGAAGGTGGTAGAGGGTCTTTGTGTTTTCACAGGGGGCCTCTCTGTGTAACATCCCTGTAGCGTTTCGTCAGGCCTACAAAGTCTCCGTGAACACCGGGACGTTGCGTCGTGTACCGCCTGTACAAACAAGTTACACACAGCCAGCCCTACAAGCTTTAGCTCGTCTTTTTCCTCTACATTTACAGACATCCAAAAATCCAACCCGGGCCACGAGGCAAACATACACCCCCATATAAACGGCACACAGTCCTGCGTATATGGCGGACCAGCTGGCCAGATTTGGCAAGGCGCTGCTCCGTCGGCGGGCCTTGGACTGCAACGGAGAGGAGACCCGCTTTGCCCGCTGCCTGTCCACCCTGGACCTGATCGCCCTCGGCGTGGGCTCCACCCTCGGCGCGGGCGTCTACGTGCTCGCCGGCGAGGTCGCCCGGGAGAAAGCGGGCCCGGCCATCGTCCTGTGCTTCCTCATCGCCGCCCTCTCCTCCATGCTGGCCGGACTGTGCTACGCCGAGTTTGGCGCCCGCGTCCCCAAGACGGGCTCGGCGTACATGTACAGCTACGTGACGGTGGGGGAGATCTGGGCCTTCATCACGGGCTGGAACCTCATCCTCTCCTACGTGATCGGTGAGCTGGGGGGGGAGCCTCCGCGTTGGGTTGCAGCGTTTTGGTTGTGGGTCTGTACAGACACGTACAGAGTACGTGTGTTCATCGCCACCATCTTGTCACCTGTCGTCTGTGCAGGCACTGCCAGTGTAGCCAGGGCCTGGAGCTCCACGTTGGATAACCTGGTGGAGCAGAAGATCTCTGGGTTCTTCAAGGTGGCCATGGCTATGAAGGTTCCCGGAAACGTGCTGGCTGAGTACCCTGACCTGTTCGCCCTGATCCTCATCCTGCTGCTCACTGGTGAGCGGAGGGGCTTCGGCGCTAATCTCTTCTTTTTCTCAGTTACCTGTAGTGGCCTTCTCAACATCCTGGAAAATGTTTAAAGAAAAGCTGCCCAACGGGCAACACTGTGGACTAGACTGGTTTGGTGTAGTGTGCGTTATTTGTCATGAACATTTCAAAGTTGTTCGTAGCGAGAACACGTTTTGAAAGTCTTCGCCCACACACATATTTCGTGCGAAAACGTGACGAAACTCGTGCCATGCTGTTCCTGTTATTGACATGGTGCTGTCTCTCTCTCTCTCTTTGCCTCCTCCTCCTCCTCCTCCTCCTCCTCCTCCTCCTCCTCCTCCTCCTCCTGCCAGGCCTGCTGGCGTTTGGTGTGAACGAGTCAGCGTTGGTGAACAAGATCTTCACGGGCATCAACCTGGTGGTGCTGGGCTTTGTCATCGTCTCAGGCTTCGTGAAGGGCGACACCGCCAACTGGGACCTGAAGCAGGATGACTTTGAGCGCTTCTACAACAGTAGCAACAGCACACAGCCCATCGAGTCAGTAGCCCTCTCGCCTCCCGTGCACCTTTTCGCCGAGTCCTTGTTGCGTGGTTGCACTGGTTCCTAGCCAGAAGTCCAACCTAAAGTGGTTAGGAACCAGTGTGCCTAGAGCAGGGCACCTTGCCGAGAGCAGGGCAAGGTGTGCCGAAGGTTGCTTGGAATTTCTCGGCACAATACACATTTCTCTTCTCGCACGGGTTACAGCTAGTGAAACACGTGTGGAAAATATTTCCTGTTTGCAATATTACCTTTTAGGATTAGCTTCATGAATTAGTAATTATTCCACACAATGCAAGTTCCTCCTTCGTCTCTGTGACTTAGAGGTGGAATATTGTGGAAACCGCTCATAACATATTCTAGTAATAATGTGTTTCTGTGCATTTTTTATAATCATTCCCTGGCACGCCTTGAATATCTGGTTTGGGTTGTGGCGTGCCGTGGCCCCAAACCGGTGGCGAACCACTGGTGTAGTGTACCCTAATGCAGTTGTATATCTATATATATAGTTGTGCAATCTATACCAGTCATGTTGTGACCGTTGTTTGGGGGAATCCCAATGAAATGTGTGCTTTATGAATTGTCAGCGTGAGAGGTTTGAAATGCATGTACGTTGAAAAACTGTGTGTGTGTGTGTGTGTGTGTTTTAACGCTGCCCTCCTGCGCCATGTTTTCCAGCGTCACGTTTTCCAGCGTCAAGAAGGACTTTGGTGTTGGCGGCTTCGCCCCCTTCGGGCTGAACGGCATTCTGTCTGGCGCTGCCACCTGCTTCTACGCCTTTGTTGGCTTCGACTGCATCGCCACAACAAGTGATCCAGTGCAGTCCAGTGGTCCAGCCACCTCCTCCTAACCACCTCCTTCTAGTGCCCAGTCACCTCCTCCTGGGGTCCAGCCACCTCCTCCTAACCACCTCCTTCTAGTGCCCAGTCACCTCCTCCTGGGGTCCAGCCACCTCCTCCTAACCACCTCCTTCTAGTGCCCAGTCACCTCCTCCTGGGGTCCAGCCACCTCCTCCTAACCACCTCCTTCTAGTGCCCAGTCACCTCCTCCTGGGGTCCAGCCACCTCCTCCTAACCACCTCCTTCTAGTGCCCAGTCACCTCCTCCTGGGGTCCAGCCACCTCCTCCTAACCACCTCCTTCTAGTGCCCAGTCACCTCCTCCTGGGCTCCAGCCACCTCCTCCTAACCACCTCCTTCTAGTGCCCAGTCACCTCCTCCTGGGCTCCAGCCACCTCCTCCTAACCACCTCCTTCTAGTGCCCAGTCACCTCCTCCTGGGGTCCAGCCACCTCCTCCTAACCACCTCCTTCTAGTGCCCCGTCACCTCCTCCTGGGGTCCAGCCACCTCCTCCTAACCACCTCCTTCTAGTGCCCAGTCACCTCCTCCTGGGGTCCAGCTACTCTGCACTCTGTCCAGTTGCTTTCTCAGAAACATGGATATTTCTGCAGTTACTGCAATTAAGATGGTATGCTTTGATTGAGTCGCTTTGTACAAAACCATCTGCTGAAAGACTAAATGCTAGCACTAGCTCACAGCTCCCGACTACTACTATCGTCTCTCTCCCTCCCGTATACATCTTTGAAAATGTGTCAAGACAAGAGCTAGCGTTATGAGCGTGAAATAAGCGCTATATATCCCAACAGGATACGTACGCCTGTCTTCCAGTATCCCAAGAATACTGGAATACCCCCCCCCACGAGAGGGGGGGGGGGGGGGGGGGGGGGGCGCCTGCGACCTCGCCAAGATGGCCGCCGGGAGACTAACTGCACAGAACTCTACAGGGTTCCTCACCATCTGGCAGGAAGAGACGCTCGGAATATTGCACTCCAACGGAAACTCTCCACCTGAAGTTCCTCCTCATCAGCTGAGTGGGAGGAGGTGAGGAGGAGGGGGAACAGAGGTGAGGAAGAGGAGGAGGGGGAGGGAGAATAGAGGAGGAGGAGGAGGAGGGGGAGGGAGAATAGAGGAGGAGGAAGTGAAGAAGGTGGAGGAAGTGAAGAAGGTGGAGGAGGAGGAGGAGGAGGAGGAGGAGGAGGAGGATACCCTAACCACAATGATAATGCCACAGAGAGGGGGTTTAAAGAAACACCAGACGAGTAGACGCACTGCAACATTGTGGAAGACACAGCAGGTAGAGATACAGGTCAGGAGTACCATACGTTACCTGGCAGACAGACGGAGAGACAGACAGACAGACACACAGGCAGGCAGACCAACGATAAGTCGGACAGGCAGGTTAATAGTCAGGTCAGTGCATGCGTTGAAAAGTTGCATGTGCGTGTGTGTGTGTGTGTGTGCATGTTTAAATTTGATGTGCAGACACTTGCCAACATTAACCCACTCTAACCCAATCCTCTCTCGGTCTCTATTTATATCATGCTATCATACTCTCTCTCTCTCTCTCTCTCTCCCCCCTCTCTCTCTGGCAGCCTGGTCTCTTAGCTGCAGCAAAGGGGGAATATGAGGGGAACACACAAACACACACACACACACACACAGTAACTGTAGACCGCCGACTCAGCATAATCATTACACTCAAATGCTGACACTTTACACTTTTGTGTGCGCGCGCACACACACACACACACACACACACACACACACACACACACGCAGCCTCCTGTCAGAGCAGATGTAGTGGGGAGAGAGCCAGAAAGTTAGACGTTAACAAAAGAAAGCACAATAAAAGTTCTCTCTGGTGACCCATTCAGACTGTTCCAGACTGTTCCATACCGTTCTAGACTATAAATGCATATTCAGCATGGGGGGGGAAGGGGGGGGTATACGCTTGTGCATGTGTGTCCTATTGTGTGTGTGCGTCAAGGCATACATGTGTGCGTACTTGATTGCATTCAATGCATGTGTATATATACTATACGTGCATTCAATGCGTGTGTGTGTGTGTGTGTGTGTGTGTGTGTGTGGTCAGCTCCTATGGCCAAACGAAGCCTCATCGGCTTGGAGCAGCTAAGGCCGAAAAAGGCCATTTGCAGCCAAAAAGCCCCAGTTCGGAGGCATATGGTGGGGCGCTCCCGTCAGCCATGATCCTGTCGTCTTCAACCTGCCCCACGAGAGGCCCCACGAGAGGGCCCTCTCTTCAACCTGCCCCACGAGAGGGCCCACGAGAGGGCCCTCTCTTCAACCTGCCCCACGAGAGGGCCCACGAGAGGGCCCTCTCTTCAACCTGCCCCACGAGAGGGCCCACGAGAGGGCCCTCTCTTCAACCTGCCCCACGAGAGGGCCCATGAGAGGCCCCACGAGAGGCCCCACGAGAGGCCCCACGAGAGGGCACACGAGAGGGCCCACGAGAGGCCCCACAAGAGGGCCCTCTCTTCAACCTGCCCCACGAGAGGGCCCACGAGAGGGCCCACGAGAGGGCCCACGGGAGGCCCCACGAGAGGGCCCTCTCTTCAACCTGCCCCACGGGAGGCCCCACGAGAGGGCCCTCTCTTCAACCTGCCCCACGAGAGGGCCCACGAGAGGGCCCTCTCTTCAACCTGCCCCACGAGAGGGCCCACGAGAGGGCCCTCTCTTCAACCTGCCCCACGAGAGGGCCCACGAGAGGGCCCACGAGAGGGCCCTCTCTTCAACCTGCCCCACGAGAGGGCCCACGAGAGGGCCCACGAGAGGGCCCACGAGAGGGCCCACGAGAGGGCCCACGAGAGGGCCCACGAGAGGGCCCACGAGAGGGCCCACGAGAGGGCCCTCTCTTCAACCTGCCCCACGAGAGGGCCCATGAGAGGCCCCACGAGAGGCCCCACGAGAGGCCCCACGAGAGGCCCCACGAGAGGGCCCACGAGAGGCCCCACGAGAGGGCCCACGAGAGGCCCCACGAGAGGGCCCACGAGAGGCCCACGAGAGGGCCCACGAGAGGGCCCTCTCTTCAACCTGCCCCACGAGAGGCCCCACGAGAGGGCCCTCTCTTCAACCTGCCCCACGAGAGGGCCCACGAGAGGGCCCTCTCTTCAACCTGCCCCACGAGAGGGCCCATGAGAGGCCCCACGAGAGGCCCCACGAGAGGCCCCACGAGAGGGCCCACGAGAGGCCCCACGAGAGGCCCCACGAGAGGCCCCACGAGAGGGCCCACGAGAGGGCCCACGAGAGGGCCCACGAGAGGCCCTCATGGGGAGGTGTCTCGCAGGTTAAATGCCCTCACCTGCCGGGGAGTCCAGATCCTGTGGTGTGATTGGTGCTGCCACCGGCAATGACCGCAGCCAATGAGAGCGCAAGACACTGCGCTCTCATTGGGTGCAGGTCGTCGCCGATGTGGTTTTTTGGAGGCGTACCTTCTCGTGGGCGTTTTTTTTGTGACTAAACGTAGTTTGGGGACCAGACAGACTCCTCGGTCGGATTACTCCTTGTGCAACATCTGAACGCTGGCAGGTTGCTAGGACGACCACAGAGGCACACAGGGCCATCAAACGAACAGCCTGCAGTTAGCACAACCACAACACACACACATATCCATTACACACACACACACACATCCATTACACACACACACACACACTCACTCCGGTTACAAACATATAACATATATACAATATTAATGAGGCAAAAGGTACTCTGTGAATGTTCCACATTGAACACAAATGGCAACAACGTGAAATGTGCCGTGGGCTCATGATGCAGCCGAGCAGTTTAAAGAGACACAGACGACCACAGAGAACACAGTCTGATCAGCTGACCCCAGAACATTCAAATCCTACTCAAATCCAGTCAGCAGATGATACGCCTAACAACACGGAGAGCCCCGCCCCCAGACACACATCGCCCTCGGCCGATTGGCTCCGGGCGCGAGTCTGTTGGGAATCCAGTTCGCCCTGTCTCTCCAGGCTAGGCCAGGCTATGCTACGCTAGGAAGCGATGGAGAGAATACAGCTAACTTATGCTAACCTGAGGGCAGGGCTCTTTAGGGAGTAATTGAGCTTGTCGCTAGTGACGGTTTGAAAAGATACTTATTTAAATTGTGGCGTCTGTGGGGGAATTTTACAGGTGGAATACAACTTTAGGTTTATTACATGGCTATATACGTAGTCTTTTGAGTTTTCGCACCAAATAATACAACTCTTTGAAACAGTATGAATGTTTTTGGGGGGGGGGGGGGGTAATTCTTTTAGTGTATATTTTCTTCCACTGCAGTTGATTTAGTGTACAGACTGAAGACTGAGCGTGTGCAGGTGCACCGGGTGCCCTGCAGGCGTTTGGACAGCAGTGTGAACACCGTGCGATGCTAGCTGTGTAGCTGCAGTCCCGAGCCCCTCTAAACACAGCCTGATCCTTGTTCGAACTGACCAATAGTGGACCGCCGGATAACCATCCATGACAGGTCGTTGGCAGTGTGTTTCCGAACATTAGCTTGCAGGGCTGGAAAAAAAACGTGTCGCTAGTCAAAGTCTCTCTCTCCTCCCCCCCCAAAGAACAGATCAGAGGTCACATGACCTGGGCCAGCCTGTAAGGTGAGCCACCTTGAGCACCTGGCTGCTGTTCCACAGAACAAACATGACCTGAGTGGGTATCAGTCAGGTCACCAGCCAACCACCACGACATCAGTCAGTACACAAACCAGTCACCAGGATATAAGTCAGTAAACAAACTAGTCACCACGAGATCAGTCAGTAAACAAACCAGTCACCACACCACGAGATCAGTCAGGTAAACAAACCAGTCACCACATCACGAGATCAGTCAGGTAACAAACCAGTCACCACACCACGAGATCAGTCAGGTAACAAACCAGTCACCACACCACGATATCAGTCAGGTAACAAACCAGTCACCACACCACAATATCAGTCAGGTAACCCACAATATCAGTCAGGTAACAAACCAGTCACCACACCACGATATCAGTCAGGTAACAAACCAGTCACCACACCACGATATCAGTCAGGTAACAAACCAGTCACCACACCACGATATCAGTCAGGTAACAAACCAGTCACCACACCACAATATCAGTCAGGTAACAAACCAGTCACCACACCACGATATCAGTCAGGTAACAAACCAGTCACCACACCACGAGATCAGTCAGGTAACAAACCAGTCACCACACCACGATATCAGTCAGGTAACAAACCAGTCACCACACCACGATATCAGTCAGGTAACAAACCAGTCACCACACCACAATATCAGTCAGGTAACAAACCAGTCACCACACCACGATATCAGTCAGGTAACAAACCAGTCACCACACAGCGATATCACCCCCGCCGCACCTGACTACAGAATGGAAGGTGTGCGCTAGGCGGTTTGTTTACCGCTGTTGTCTGTTTTAATCAGAGGCCAGCTCCCACCTCCATCCTCCCCACCTGGTCAGTCATGTAACAAACATTCGACGAGACAGCTCTCTCTCGTGTCTCTAAATGTCTGGCAACTGAAATGTGGAAAATATACTTGGCCTTGAGAAGCCTCCGTCGATCTTGGTGGGCGATGATAAATGACTTCATGGGAGCTGACAACGGACAAGGATGGGCATGAAGAAGGTGCACTGGCTTCCTTGGCGGTGCTTACGTCAGGCCTGCAAAGACTCATGTGTACTCCAGAGGCCACTCAAGCCTACACCTCCTCAGCTGCGTCACACCCCGCCACACCTGACCTAACAGAATAGAGAGGTGTGGCCGCTGGCCGGTGTTTACCGCCGGTGTCTGTCTATTCAAGAGGACCACTCCCACCTCCACCTCCCCACCTGTTGCGTCACACCGCGCCGCCCACCTGAGCCCTACAGAATGGAAGGTGTGGCCGCTGGCGGTTGTTACCGCGTGTTCTGTTTACTCAGAGGCCACTCCCACC
>JACYXH010000268.1:0-60000 GCA_026745465.1 Lota lota | reverse complement strand
TCTGCAGACATCCTCATGTCCATGAGAAAGACCGGGACATTTTTTTCATCATACGCTTCTGTGTGTGTGTGTGTGTGTGTGTGTGTGTGTGTGTGTGTGTGTGTGTGTGTGTGTGTGTGTGTGTGTGTGTGTGATGTCTGCTTACACTGTTAACGGTTCCATAGTTAATTAAATACTTATATCTGAATTTCACTTGAAAGAAGAGCAGTTCAATAGATATCAAAGTGTGCTCTAATCTTAATCAATACAAGACGAGGCTAGCAGGAATCCAAGCTCTGTGTGTGTGTGTGTGTGTGTGTGTGTGTGTGTGTGTGTGTGTGTGTGTGTGTGTGTGTGTGTGTGTGTGTGTGTGTGTGCATTCCTGTTGCAAACTGCTGTCCTCCTACTCAAAATATTCCACCTCCAACTAGCCTACCGTCTCTGGATATCCTCATCACACACTCTTCTAACGCTGAGGCAATAAACGGTCCAACTCTGACATGATATCAAACAGACGTCCCTTTAAAGTAGCCAACTCTATCTGAACTACCACGGAAACTAGTCTATATGTTTGATGCTGCGTTAGTGGCGGACGCCTCTGCCCTCTGATATTATAGTGGTCGTCCCTTTCTATCGGCATCTCTTCCTCCTCTACCTTCAAACGCCTTCCCCCGGTAGCAGCAGCTCAGCCTAGCGATGACATAATTACAGAAACCAGAGAGCTTTCAAAGTACAAAAAAGACAAGTAGGGGAGAACGTTTTCCAACTGCAGCCGAGAGGGGCCGAATATGACCATCTTTTGGTCAAACCACAGCCCTGGGCTACTCTGATCCCACCGCGGTTCTCTCTCTCTCTCTCTCTCTCTCTCTCTCTCTCTCTCTCTCTCTCTCTCTCTCTCTCTCTCTCTCTCTCTCTCTCTCTCTCTCAAACGCGCACGCAGTGAAGTCTGTGAAACAAGCGGGTCACAAAATGTAACACTCATTCTTAAAATCAACACATCGGCATTCTCAGCCATACAAGTACGTCACTCAGAGAAGTCTGACACACGACCGCTTTTTCTTACTGCACCGGGTTGATTTGACAGGGCAATACATTAAATCCCTATAACATAACATAACATAACATAACATAACATAACGTGTAACCATTCATGGTATGGGACTGAAAGGGAGACTATCCCGACGTGGTGATCAGGACACGACATAACGATAATGGATGCGTGGGGCGACAGGCGCGTGGCTTTTAATCCACGTCGCATTACGTCGGGAGGTGGGTGACAGGAGGGGCGCGCGCGCTATAAGGGACTCAGACGGGACGCAGTCAAGCGCGTGGCGGACATCTGTTGCGCTGGATAAGTGGGCGTACTGTCCCAATTTAATTGCCTATACCCCCCTCCCCCGCCCCACTATCACCAACCCTATCCCACCGGAGACGCGGCTCAGCCGATATCCGCCGCTCCGGGATCTTTCCAAACAGGATATTCGTATTGGCTTAGTTAAGCGTCTATTCCAACACTGCGGGGCGATGCTGCCTGTTTCTCCCAGGCGATAAAGTTTTTGGAGCACACTTTGAAGAATGTACCTTGATTGGTAGCCCCCCCAGCCTACCAACACAGTTAAACAGAGCCACGCAGCAGCTAAATAATGGCACTGGGTCGATTTTAGCTGGCCGTTATGTGTTCATTATTCTGCACATTCGATCAGAAGTAGCCCACAGTCCCGTTGGGTCCACACTGGGTCCTCCATAAGCCCGACCAGTGGCCCGGCACAGTGCAGACTACTGCATTATAATAGACGCCAGGGGCTAACACACACACACACACACACACACACACACACACACACACACACACACACACACACACACACACACACACACACACACACACACACACACACACACCCTTTTAAACACCCTTTAAGCTCCTACAAGCCTCACCTTTCTCTGCTGCTTCTCCCAGGGGGGGTCCAGGAGCAGGTCCTCCTGTTGCATGTACACCTGGTCGTCGTCATCGTCATACGGATCCATGTCGCCGTGTTTTCCGTGCGTCTACGGTACGGACGTGTCTCTTCGCTGTCCTTCTCTGTTCTGTAAGCCGGTCCTCCTCGGCGAGGTGGTGACGCTACACGGCGACAGGGCTTCACAACGCTACGCGCTCGAGCGTAGTGTGTGGATGCAATTAACGGTCCACCCCCGGGCTAACACACCGCGACGTCTTGCTGCCTTCTCTTCCCTCACCCCTTCTGGCTCTCTCCGCTCGGCTCTCACAAGAGCTCCTGCACTCCCCTGCCCCGCTTTTTCTAATCTTGCCCGTTTTGTTTTTCTACGGGAGTCCACCGCCACCACTACGGAAGGCTGTCCGTGTAGGCAGGTCTAGCGAAGCGGTGAGCGACGAACGCAAAAACTTTGCTTCAAAGAAATTAAACCAATAGCGGACGCGGCGCGTTGATTGGCTGCGTGGGAGCCACAAGACCCGCCCCTCTCGAAATGAATTGGCCTGCCTCGCTGTCGGCGGCCGGGCTTGTTAACGTAGGTTGACCGCATAGGTCGGCCGAGCCAGGCATCGATAGTTTGATTGGTTACGTGTTTGGGGAAATTTATTGAATATCAAATATAAAAATGCAGCTTTTACACCCAACCATTCGACACTCTCAGGTGGGTGGTTAAAGCAGATCTGGCCAACCGATTTTATTTTTTAATAGATGAAAAGTATTGGTTGTGTTATGCGCAATATGTGTCACATCACTGGTGTAACGACATGTATCCTATTTGCAAGGATTTGGATGCTACCTGATATTTGTAGATCCCTGTGTGTTTATTAGCAGGATATCCTGGTGTTGATGATGGACCAGCTTATGGATCTGTTTGAAGTGACCCAGCAAGGTGTGGACATCATTCCAGGAGGCTCTGAAACTTAAGGTTCGAGGCGACGCATCATCAGCAGCATTTGCAGGGGTGGCGATCTCTCTCTCTCTCTCTGCCTTCTATGGTATACCCACATATTTCTCTCTCTCTCTCTCTCTCTCTCTCTCTCTCTCTCTCTCTCTCTCTCTCTCTCTCTCTCTCTCTCTCTCTCTCTCTCTCTCTCTCTCTCTCTCTGTCTCGCTGGCACGCTCACCCGTGCACGCGCGCGCGCACACACGCGCACTCACACACACAGACAGGAAGGGAAAGATACAGACACGGGATAGCCCCGGCACAAAGTGAGCGCTCTACCATATATGGACAAACTTCCAACGGCGAGCGTTTGGGAAAGTGATGTCACGCATTGGACAAGATGATCACAGGGTTCTAACGTCCAGTGGGCGGGTACCTTTTGCCGTTACCAACAGCAACAGGTACCCGCCCACTGGATGTTCAGATCAGCGATTGGTTGGTCACGGAGAGAGGCCCCGCCCACTGTACGTTCGAACCCTTGGATCTAGCAAGTCAAGTACCCGTTGAACTCCGCACAGAAGCGGTTGACTCAACAAAATAAATAAACAGAACAACGTTGACATGGTGATTGTTGAGAACATTTAGAATGACGTTTTTTGCGTCAATTAAATACTATATTACAGAATCACCAGATAGGCTACCTTAAGGTAGGCCTAACTACATCAAAAGTTATGTATTTTTAGCCACGGGCCCTGATACAGTTGGATGGATGTCAAGGTATTCGAGTAATTCAGGGTGGAAAAAAACTATTATGGCTACACTCTCCTTGAGTTTAAACGTAGAATAGGCTTAAACCTTATATTGTACATTAAAACTGCAACGCAGGTCTCGAGGGAATAACAACAGCTGGATGATAGGCCTGTATAGTTCTGCAGGCCTATCTCTCTTCCTGCTGCTATGTCAACATATTGGAGGCCTATCATGCGCGGCAAACATTTCCCTAACCACAGGAAGCTGTGTCAGGACTTGCCTTAAACTATGATAAGTAGGCCTACCTGCGGGTACGCGGCTGATATGATCAGTGCTGCTGGCGGTGGTAAAAAAAAAAAAAAAGGACCAATCAGTATTCACCGCCTGTCGAGGCTCGGCCGTGCTGAACAATACAGGCCTGTAGCACGACTGGGCAGCGCCAGGTGTGAATACAGCCTGCGTATGAATTCCACAGCAAGGTGTTAGGAGAATAACAGAACGAGCATGTTCACCATTTCCTGGATACATGGCGACAGGAAAGGTTTTGAAAGCCCCGTGAGGGGGTTTTATTTCTCGTAAATGCGGTTTATGTTCCTATACTAGTTTACTAAGCAGTGAGGGGTGATTCTGTTAACCGAATGTAATGTATATGTGGTGGATTAATACTTGAAGGGGCCAACATGTAAACCTATAAGCCTTGAACACGCCGCCAGTGCATTATTAACGCGTGATAATATGCAGTGGGCACAGACGGCGGTGCTAATGTAAACAGTGCTAACCCCGCGCGCCGCGGACAATATTCCCATTCACATGCTAGTCCCACGGGAACCATGGAGCTCAAATGAAGGCGTCCGCTTCCTGCAGATAAGTGACGGTCTCAAACTCAGTTCGTCCCACACTGTTGTGTATGTGTGTGTGTGTGTTATGTGTGTGTGTTTGTGCACGTAATGTGTGTGCTGTGTGTATTATGTGTGTGTGTGTGTGGGGGGGGGGGGGGGGGGGGGATTTGCCGTGTGTGTGTGTGTGTGTGTGTGTGTGTGTGTGTGTGTGTGGAGGGGTGGTATTTTCACCAGAGAAAAGCAGGCTACCACTACCACCAGTCTGTGTGTTTGCACGTTGGAAGGCGAGTGGTCCTGCTTCTTATTGGCCAATTGGCATTACTTTCTGGGCGACCACTATGACATCATCATTGCCAGCCCCACGTCAACAATCCTCAGTGTTCAGGAATGCGATGTTGTCTGAGGGGGGCGTGGCCTCCGCAGTATTCCATATATGGGTGTTTAGTTCAGTGTGTGGTTGGGCTCCATCCAGGACTTTAAGTTAAACTTCAGTCAAGACCCCTGCCGTGAGGTCAGCAATGTGGTGTCATGCTCATGAGCGACTAATTCAACAGATCCTGTATCAATAGCTATCGCGGAATTATACGATACGCATTATTGATCGAATGATCAGGAAAGTGGGGGCAGGACACATAGTGTTTATGGTGTTTGACTCCCAGCTGGTTGTGGGTTCGATCCCCAGTGTCCGTAGTCTACCTGTAGGCATCCTTGAGCAAGATGCCCCCTAACCCCTCCCTGCTCCGATAAAGACATAGACTCTTAGACTAACACAGCCGTGTTGAAAGGAATGACTGGCGATGGAACACTGACCAAGCAGTTGAAAAATACTTCAATAACGACCAACAGAATTCTCAAAGTGTCAAAGCAGTGTCGAGGAACTTTCTCCCGTCGTGGGTTTGGGCAAGCAGGTTGCCATAAGCTACGGTCTGAGAAGCCCTAGGAGACGAGACGGTTAGCTCTACAGTGGCGAGCAGAGTGAGCGGGTTTCACATTTAGCTGGTGTGCTGGCTGCAGTCACACTACAAATGCTAAGAACTAACATAAAACCCTTCAGTTGGGGAGATAAGAGCCACCTCTAGGTGGCGCAATAGATAAATACATATTTACAGAAAATTCACTGTATAGTCGAAGAATATATATTTTGTATTGCTTGTATTTCGATTTTACCAGTATTTACCAGGCAGAAGGACGCGTGGCCTTCCTTCAGCCCATGTGTAGACCACTGTATACAGGAGAGTCATCCACACAACAAACCCTTGGCTTCACAGCTGATGGTCACTGGACTCAAGACGGCGAAAGAAGAAACCGAGCTGGCACAAAGACTGACACACGAGGCAAGGCTTGGTCATCTCAATCTTTACTTCGAGAATAAAAAGAAGTTAACAAAAGGCAACATCTCTCTCTCTCTCTGTAACCAGCAGTGTTTCCCCCCTCATGCATCCAGCAGTGGCATAGCGCCGCTGCTGGATTACCAGCGCCACTGCAATCAGCCATGCAAAAAAATATAAAGTATACATATGTTTCAATCTACATATCAGAGGTGCCCCTTCTGCGACCAGCAGTGCAGCAGTAGCACGACTTAAGGCTCAGTGTCGCTAAAGGCCAACGTCCACTGATGCCGATCCGACCAATCCCAACCGTCAAGGGTTAGTCACCAATCGCGTGTGGCGTCACGTACGCCCGTGTGGCATCACGTACGCCCGTGTGGCGTCACGTACGCCCGCGTGGCGTCACGTACGCCCGCGTGGCGTCACGTACGCCCGCGTGGCGTCTCGTACGCCCGCGCGGCGGTCTCGTACGCCCGCGCGGCGTCACGTACGCCCGCGCGGCGTCTCGTACGCCCGCGCGGCGTCTCGTACGGCCCCGGCGCGGCGTCACGTACGCCCGCGTGGCGTCACGTACGCCCGCGCGGCGTCCGGTGACGACATGGAGGAAGATGGCTGTGAACACTTCGTCGGGATGCGACCGTTGACCCTGCGACCCCAGGTGGACAGGGACTTTGGAGGAAGAGGAGGGAAAATCAGGCCGGAAGCGTATCAAAAATAAATCACACTTCTACTTTAGATTCTGCCTCAGCGAGTGGTCTACAAAAGTATGTGAAGGTTTTAAAACGTTATTGGAATAAACGCCTGTAGTCTTGAAACAGTCTGGGTCTTTCTCGCTGATCGCACATCTTAAAGGGGAACCCTCAAGCTCAGCGATCATCTCATACAAATTTATTAAAAAATTTTGTTCTGCAACATCAACTCCGTTCCCGCTAAAATTTGCGGATGCTGGAACACGGACGCCATTGTTCCGTGTTTTGCGCTTTGGGAAAAATGAACACCGCCGCAATGTTTCTTCGGAAACAGAGCAAGCGTCGCAGGCCGCTCTGAGCCGAGTGCGTGACCTAGCTTACCGTTCATCTCCGCTCAAACTCCGACATCCGCGAGAGGAGGTTCAGGACCTTGGGGTTCATGAGAACACGGTGTGCGCCACCCTGCTTGCCCACCTTGCTGCCTTGATCGGGGTTTATCTTGAAGATACACCTGTTGGAGAAGACAGGGCGACGTTAGCATGCAGCACTAGCACATTCCTTCAACATCTCTCCGTCATCTCCCAAGTAATCTCCACTATTTTGTGTTATGTGGCGACCGGTTACAAAAGTTACACAGCGCAGGTTTAAATAAGCTGTATTGTTATATTTCAGGGCACCAAATTGCGACTGTTTTGGTCGCAAAAGCTTCCAAAATGTAATCTGTGTGAATGTACAGGGAAAGGGACATTAGTTTCCCTGTACATTCGCCAGTTAGTCGCTAGTTCCCTCTACCATGGGACGTTTGTAGGGGTGTTCCTGGAGGAATGTATATACTTTAAATATGCAGAATTACACTCCAACAAGGACACTAATGTAAAGCACTACTGATTGTTACGATTCTTAATCACCCTGTTTATTAGTATAGCATTTGGTGCTACTGGCGAATGGACTGGAAATTCTACGCGAGAATAAAATGGTGACAACATTGCAGATCGCTCGTGATCCTGTCGCCCGATATTTCTTTGCCCTAATCGCCCACTCCTGGCGGACATCTTGCTGGACCAGCGCCGCCGTTCCGGCAGTCACCTCTGCAGGAACTCCATGGTGGCAGAGATCTCTGCTGGGTAGTCCATGTTGTGGATGTAGTACGAGTAGAACATCGCGTGGAGCGCCTCGCCGAAGGCGGACAGCCGCTCGCTCACAGCCACCTGGTCCACCGCCACCACGCGGGCCGTGGCCTTCAGAGGGCATTCCCCTGGGGGGAAATGAACCGACGAAACAGCCCCAGAATGAATGACGCCACATGTTCAAGTACACACAGATGAAGACTGTTCTCTTAAAAGAGGACGACCAAACAGTGCCGTTAAAAGAAATAAAAATAATAAAGTATAACTCTGGTGCACCTTTTTTTTTTTGCGCACCAGAAAAACGAATGGACCAGAATGACTTTTTTCATTTAGGGGAGGACGGCCAGGTGCGCTGGGACCTGAGTCCAACACTGTGAGGGACAGGGTTCGACTGAATGTCGACGTGCGGAGAACGCTGTGGAAGTCGGACGACACAAGATGGCAATGAACTTTGAATGTGTCTGTGACATTTTGCCCGGTGTACCTGATTGGGTGTCAGTGTACGCACTTGGAAATGGCTTACAGTCCCATCAAGTAGGACATAGAGTGGTACAAGGAAACACCTTATCATACTGTTGCTCGGTTACACAGTATGTATCTAGGCTTTTTAGTGCAAACGAGACGGAATCGATCTTGTTGGAATGATAGAAAGAAAAAAAAACACAACGGATGGGATGAGACCCAACCGAGATCCAGCAGAACCAGTTCTGCTGGATCTCGGTTCAGAGTGCTGTGAGGGGTCGCTGTGGGGTCGCGGTCCTCACTTGTTGTAGAGCACGATGTCCGGCCTCCAGATGATGTCCGACGGGATGCGGATGGACGTGACGTTTTCGTAGTCCTGCGGTTTCCACCGAAGCTTGTAATCGTTCCACTCCTGGGGGGGGGGGGGGGGGGGGGGGGGGTGGGGGGGGGGGGGGGGGGGGGGTTAGTGGGGGGGGGGGGGGGGGTTAGTGGGGGGGGGGGTTAGTGAGTGATTAGTGACTCAGAGTGATTAGCTACGAAGGTTTTTCCCTTTTCATTTCCTCGTGTTCTGTTTTCTGTTTGCGTACCTGCTGGGGGTGGGGGTGGGGGTGGGGGGTATGCGGTATATGAATGCCGACAAATATATGACGTTATTCGAGTTTACATTTTCGGATTTCGATTTCGTATTCATCTCTGTGGTTAGCAGAATAGTTTGAAGTGCTGCCACGCTATGGCATGGCTGTACAACTTTGTAAACCATCCTAGTGTAGACAGCCTTTCTCTGGGCTATCCATCCTCAAAGAAAATAAACGACATTGAAAAATACCACTTATCATTGAACCAGAACTAACACCCCAGTCCGAAATCTGGTCAATCTGACACGGCAGAGAGTCTCCTAGCGTTGGGGGCACGGGGGGGCACAGGAGCCCAGGGGAGAAGTGCTTACTGGGGGAAAGAAGCACATTATGGTATTGACTGATCTGAGTGACTGGGTTTATGATGCGCATGCTGTGCATCCGTATCAATTTAAAAGATTAAACACTTGGCTACTGATGGGATGTGGGTGAGGGAGGGAGGGAGGGATTGAGGGAGGGAGGGATGGGTTGAGGGAGGGAGGGAGGGAGGGATGGGTTGAGGGAGGGAGGGAGGGAGGGATGGTTGAGGGAGGGAGGGATGGGTTGAGGGAGGGAGGGAAGGAGGGAGGAAGGGATGGTTGAAGGAGGGAGGGATGGGTTGAGGGAGGGAGGGAGGAAGGGATGGTTGAGGGAGGGAGGGATGGGTTGAGGGAGGAGGGAGGAAGGGAGGGATGGGTTGAGGGAGGGAGGGAGGGAGGAGGGAGGGAGGAAGGGAGGGATGGGTTGAGGGAGGGAGGGAGGAATGGAGGAAGGGATGGTTGAGGGAGGGAGGGATGGGTTGAGGGAGGAAGGGAGGAAGGGATGGTTGAGGGAGGGAGGGATGGGTTGAGGGAGGGAGGGAGGGAGGAGGGAGGAAGGGATGGTTGGAGGGAGGGATGGGTTGAGGGAGGGAGGGAGGAAGGGATGGTTGAGGGAGGGAGGGATGGGTTGAGGGAGGGAGGGAGGAAGGGAGGAAGGGATGGTTGAGGGAGGGATGGGTTGAGGGAGGGAGGGAGGGAGGAAGGGAGGAAGGGATGGTTGAGGGAGGGAGGGATGGGTTGAGGGAGGGAGGGAGGAAGGGATGGTTGAGGGAGGGATGGGTTGAGGGAGGGAGGGAGCAAAGGAGGGAGGAAGGGATGGTTGAGGGAGGGATGGGTTTTGAGGGAGGGAGGGAGGGAGGAAGGGATGGGTTGAGGGAGGGAGGGAGGAAGGGATGGGTTGAGGGAGGGAGGGAGGGAGGGATGGGTTGAGGGAGAGATTGGGTTTGTGAGGGAGAGATGGAGAGTGTCTGAGTGAGTGACTGAATAAGTGGGTGCAGGACAGAGTGAAAGAGTGTGAGTGCATGTGTGAGGGGGTCCGGAGGGAGTGCGTGTGTGTTTATGAGCATGTGTCATGTGTGTGTGTGTGTGTGTGTGTGTGTGTGCATTCTCACCCAGAGGACCCTATTACAAATTGAAACATTTCACTGCATTCAGCACAACAGCACTCTGAAAGAAAAGAAAGACTACTTTTGCTGTGTGTGTATCTAAGTATCTAGGCTGCTACTAGGTAGCTAGGCAGCGAGGTCTCTAGGCTGCTACTAGGTAGCTAGGCAGCGAGGTCTCTAGGCTGCTACTAGGTAGCTAGGCAGCGAGGTCTCTAGGCTGCTAGGTAGCTAGGCAGCGAGGTCTCTAGGCTGCTAGGTAGCTAGGCAGCGAGGTCTCTAGGCTGCTAGGTAGCTAGGCAGCGAGGTCTCTAGGCTGCTAGGTAGCTAGGCAGCGAGGTCTCTAGGCTGCTAGGTAGCTAGGCAGCGAGGTCTCTAGGCTGCTAGGTAGCTAGGCAGCGAGGTCTCGAGAGCAGGTCATTAATTCAGGGCTCAGTGTGTGATGTGTCCAGACCGTGACACCAGACCAGACCCCCCCCCCCCCCCCACCCGCCAAACACGACTTCAACCTTTCCTGCAGGGACAGGAAACAAGAGGCCAGGGAAGTGCAGCCAATCAAGATGTGAAGAAAGCGCAGCGTGGCGCCAGACAGACAGACAGACGCGTCTCTCCCCACACAGCCGGAGAGGAAGAGGGGGGCTCCTGAACAATTAGTCATGAAGACCAAGACGATCTGCGGGCAGGATTGGCTAGTCAGCGGTAGGGCTGTAAAAGGTTCTGGGTTTGAATCCCAGTGTACACAGTCTACAACCAGTAGTCATCTTTAGAGCAAGGTGACCCTTGACCCCTACCTGCTCCTTTATGACGTGGATCTAAAACACTGCAAGTCGCTTTGGACAAAAGCATCCACTGAATGACTACTGATGACTGGAACGGACGGAGAAATGGAAGAGTAGGGGAGCGTTTATGAAAGTCTGAGGGACACCGCAGATCTGAGAAGAACGAGGAGAACTAACAACGTTAAAATGGCTGAAAAGCGAAGAAAAGACGAAACGCGTGCACAATTGACGACAACGGAAACCTTCTGTATTCTTTATGTACACTGTACAGGAACAACATAACAGCGAAAGGCGGAGTGCGAGTGTCATGTGACGGTCATGTGACCGTGTGACGATACATAACAGAAGGGGATGGATGACGACGTTGAAGACCGCTGTGGACTTTTCCGGAAGCCAACTGTCATTTGAGTTCCACACTGAAGCAGCCAGGGTTCAGCAGTTCATGGCTACCAGGGTTGAGTTCACGATGAGAAGGAAACACAGGCGTTGAGTGATGGTGAATATCCGGTTTGAAAACTTTCTTTGGGGTTTGCTGCTCCCGGGGTTAACAGAGTTTATTTAACGAGAAAGAAAAATGACTAAGTAAAGAATGTCGTTCCTTTCATTCACAATCCATACCTGAAAAAACAAACCAAGAACTAATGTCTTTAGTATCACCGGTCCCAGAGGTCCAGATCATCTTCCTCCTCCAGGAGCGAGAGGAAGGGTTCATCCTGAGGTCAGAGGTCAGAGGGTTCCCTCCGTTAATGGCACTAGGATCCGAGGCAGCGGGGTGGGAGGGGCTGGGGTCTGGGTCTAAAGGTCAGAACTGGGTCATCTTCTTGTGTGTGTCGGCCTTGCGGTGCTGGGTCTGGACCGTCTGCTCCTGGGCCTTCAGAGACACCAGCTGGCTGCGGGCCGCAACCAGCTGCTCCTCCAGACGTCTCACCACACACACATCCCTGGACACACACACACACACACACACACACACACACACACACACTAGTTAATTTGGTATCAGGGGAATTTAAGTATGGACGCTAAGCTATGCTACGGCACGCTAGGCTAGGGTGTGCTATGCTACGATACGGTACACTAAGGTACAGTACGCTATGCTACGGTACGCTAGGCTAGGGTGTGCTATGCTAGGGTACGGTACACTAAGGTATAGTACGCTATACTACGGTTAACTACTGTGCGGTACGCTACGGTACAGTACGCTAGGCTAGGGTACGCTATGCTACGGTACGGTACACTGCGGTACGCTTCGGTATGGTACGCTAGGCTAGGGTACGCTATGCTACGGTACGGTACACTGCGGTACGCTACCGTATGGTGCGCTATGCTATGGTACGGTACACTGCGGTACGCTTCGGTATGGTGCGCTAGGCTAGGGTACGCTAGGCTACGGTACGGTACCTTCCGGTGCGCTTGCGCAGCGCCTCCGTGATGCGCTGGATCTCCCGCTCCGTCTGGGAGACGCGCTCCGTGGCCTGGAACAGCCGGACGTTGAGGCTACGCTTAGCGCTCTCTCCCCGCCGCGGTACGCCTCCGCGCCGGAGGAGGGGGAGGGCTTCCCCGGGCCGGCCGACGCCCCCTCCGCGCCCCCCGTCCCCCAGCTTGCGGTTGAGGAAGTCGAAGACGTTGCGGCGCCCCCCCGGTGGCTCTGGCCCGGGGCGCCCTCTTCCTCTTGGGGCCGGGCTGGGGGCCGTCGCCGGGGCGCGGGCCCCGGCGCTGGGCCCTGGGCTGGCTGAGCTCGGCGCTCTGGTCCAGGGACGCCCCCTTGGGGAGGAGCACCGCCATGACGGGCTCCACGCGGCCCTCCTGCTGCTTCCCCAGGCCTGGGAACACACTCCCCTTAGTACTCAGGGTCGACTGTCCCTCTCTAATACTGACCCTTCATTCATACAGCATGGTGTTAATACCATTTACTTAGTAACAATACTATGACTAATACTATCAATACTAACACCATCGGCATATTATTACTATATATAGTATTAATATCATTTACATAGTACTAATACTATCACTATCGTGTGAACACTATCAACATAGTGCTTATACTATAGGTTAAACTCTATGAACCTAGTATCACTGTATAGAATAGGGACTGATATCTAACATAAAACAAGCGTCTGGATCCGATAGCGCGCGGCCTCATCTTTGTGCCGGGATATTCCCTCATTAGCCTCGAGGTTTAACCTTTAATCATCCTTTCCTTTGTGTCAGTTGTCTGTTCAGCTCAGGAGGTCACAGGAGCGCTGTTTCCAATCAAATCCCCTTTTTAGTCAAACCAAACAACGTGGGGAAACACGGCCCACGCACGAGAAACAATGTCCCCCCGGACACACAGAGGGACTGGAGCTGACACTGTGCTGGGCTCTTCCCCTCACCTTTCCCGTATTCGTAGCCCATCTTCAGCATGAGTCTGGAGCCTATGCCCCTCGTGTGGGCCTCCCAGCCCCCGAAGTCAGAGGAGGAGGTGGTGGTCGAGTCCCCGTCTTGGGACTGAACCACTGCAAGATCACAATAATTATTATCATTAGTACACTTTACTTGTATAGCGCCTTTAAAAACAATGTTTACTACAGTTATTAATATTATTATCATTAGGTTACATTACCTTGGGTTACATCAACGTTTACTAAAGTTATTAATATTAAGATCATTAGGTTACCTTAGGTTAGGTTACATCTTTTACTAAAGTTATTAATATTATTATCATTAGGTTACCTTAGGTTAGGTTACATCGTTTACTAAAGTTATTAATATTATTATCATTAGGTTACCTTAGGTTAGGTTACATCGTTTACTAAAGTTATTAATATTATTATCATTAGGTTACCTTAGGTTAGGTTACATCGTTTACTAAAGTTATTAATATTATTATCATTAGGTTACCTTAGGTTAGGTTACATCGTTTACTAAAGTTATTAATATTATTATCATTAGGTTACCTTAGGTTAGGTTACATCGTTTACTAAAGTTATTAATATTATTATCATTAGGTTACCTTAGGTTAGGTTACATAGTTTACTAAAGTTATTAATATTATTATCATTAGGTTACCTTACCTTAGGATACATCAACGTTTACTACAGTGCAGAGTAAAACACTCAGAAGCTACGGATCTATAAAGGGAGAGCTATGCTAACGCGGTGGTGAGGGATCATCAATCCCCTGTTGCCTTGCCGTGCTTTTGCGTTTTTTATTGATCCCACTTCGATTTATTACATTTTCTAGCATCCTGAGCAGAGCAATTTGAACAGAAACAATTCCCCCCCCCCCCCCCCCCCGGCATAATAACGTCTTCAAGATCAATAACAAATCAAATAAGATATTCAATTCAATTAAATAGAGATTGATAACATGTAGTACACAACATAGTAAGATATTAGTTATTAGAGCAGATAAAAGGGAGTTAAGGAGAACAGGTTCCTAAGGGGGAGGGGGGGGGGGGGGGGAGACAGACAGACAGGCAGACAGACAGCTCAGCGCTTGGCTCACACAGACGCTGAGACCAGCCACGGCTTGTTTTAATGAGGTACACACTCATCCAACATGTGGTGTTGTTGTGTATGCTGATAGATGTGTTCACCCCATACTGGCTTTTGTCCTTTTTTTCTGTTGTTCAGCCGAATCTCGTCGGTGCACATATCGCATCATCTCATATCATCATCTTATTCATCATTCATCCAACAATGAATTTCTATACAGGGGTTAGAAATAAATCAGATACAGTATGACAGTTATCTAAAAGCCCAAATATATAATATCAAGAGAGAGAGACAGAGAGAGACAGATAGACAATGGGACAGAGAGCAAAAGAGACAGACAGAGAGAGAGAGAACGAGACAGACCTTTGGCATAGACGGCGTCTTGGTCATCGTCTTGGTCAGATGAGTCGGACGAGGAAAGGTCGTCTTCTCTCATTGGTGGGATGACGCCGTCACCCTCGACGACAGCATCCTTCAGCAACAGGGAGTCAAACTTCACAGTGTAGAAGCCGTTGTCAATTTCTACGCCGGAGGAAGGAAGGGAGAGGGAACACAGATTAACACCAAGTTTAAGTAATCTACACTAACCTAAGGAGAGGGAACACAGATTAACACTTACTTAAAATAACCTTACAGTTCAACAACAACTGGGCTCTTTGATTTAGTAAGTACTGTATTTAGTCATTGATGAAGTGTAGTGTACACAATTGTACATTACAATTCATCACACAAATAAACAATTGAATATGCGGAGGTTTGACAATTTAGTGCGCAGACTACAAGTACATTATATCAACCTTGTAAATATATACAATTAAATTGCTGTACGCACACACATTGCTGTACGCACACCACACGAACACCACACCCACACACATGCACACGCACACACACACAGGGGTGCCACACACACACACCACACACATGCACACGCACACACACACAGGGGTGCCACGCACACGCACAAACACACAGGGGTGCCACACACACACACACACACACACACACACGGGGGGGGGGGGGGGGGGGGGGGGGGGGGGGTGGTGCTGACCGAGGATCCTGGCCGGGTACCAGATGCCGTCCTCGTGCCGGGCCAGGCAGGTGGACCCCTCCAGCAGGTTGCCGGGGTCCAGCTCCAGGAAGGGTCTGAGCTCCGACACGTAGACCACCTCCCCGTGGGAGAACCTGCCGGGGAGACCCCATCCAGAAGAAAGACCCAGTCAGCCCATGAGTGACTTTTGAGTCCAGCGGCTAGGGCGTTTGACTCGAGAGCCGACAGGTGCCGGGTTTGAATCCGGACATGCCTTGACCCCTACCTGCACTGCATCTGTATCGCTGCGTTTCAAAGTGTCTGCTGTTCATCATTACACGTCACACCACTTTAAGCTGCCTTGTAACGGCTGGTCAACATCTCACACCTGGCGGCCCCATAGGGCCCACTGAACACGCGTTTCCTACTACTGGTTCTACTGGTTCAACCCGCTTACCTGCAGCTTTGCTCAAAGCGACACTTGTCCTCCAGGAAGAAGGGGCAGGGCTTCAGGGACTTGTGGGTGGGGTAGACGTAGAGCACCCTGACCTGCGCCTCATCCCCATCCGGAGCCTCTCTCTCTGCCCACCACCATGGCGTTGTGGTACTCCAGCGTCCCCCATGTGGTGCGGTACGGCGCCCGCACCTTGGTGCCACTGAGCGTGTCTTCACCACCGCCGCCATCATCATCCTCCTCACCACCACCATCATCATCATCATCGCCGCCACCGTTCTCCTCCTCCTCCTCCTCTTCCTCCCTGCCGTTCACTCTCACGGCAGCGACGCTCCCGGAGGGGCCCTCGAGCTCCGAGTAGAAAGCCGCAAACTCGTGGTCGAAGCCGCCGTTGGCCTCGTCCCCCACTGTGCCCCCAGTGCTCCCAGTGCTCCCAGTGCTCCCCTCCAGGCTGGCTAGCAGCTGGCTCTTCTTCACAGAGACCAGGCTAGCTTCGGTCAGCTCTATCAGCTGCGTGAGGTCGTCTCTGAGCTGCAGCAGGTCAGCCTGGTGGGCGGGGTCAAGGCCTGCGGCCAAGGCCTTCTCCACCTGCTGGAGCTGGGCCCGGTAGGCGGCGATGGCCGCCTCCAACGACTCCTCATCCATGATTTGTGTGTCCGCTGAGACTGCAATGGCTATCGCTCATCCACGTCAAGTACCTGAGACACCGATACAGAGGATCACAAAAGGGACGAGGTCTATACTGTCATTTTGGAGTGCGTAATTGGCCCTATATTTGGCAATGTATTTGACAGTACTAGGCTTAGTTGATCTATTCAGCATCAGTGACTGGAAGAGAACATGGCTAAGTAACTCATAATTACTCATTATATTTATTTAACACACATACGTGCGTATTATTATTGTTTTTATCTTGGGCATTAACTAGATAGCCAATGAAGCTAGCTATCAGAACAAGGTTATATTCAGAAGCGTTGCAAGGCTAACTTTAGCTTCGTTCTCATTTGACCACCATACACGCGTTATCTACATTTACAGTATACGCTATTGCAAACCTGTATTATAAAAAGGGACGTTCAGTGCAACATTTGACTCATGGCGTTTGGATAACAGCGACATCTACGGTCCTCGCGTCCTCAGTTAGCAGCTAGCCTCAGTGCCACCGTTGATGTCCAGAGACGCCAGTGGTTCAGGGACCGGAGTAAACAACATCCACGTGACCTCCGTGGACACCGACGCTGACGTGTGGGAACCGGTGCAACATCGTCGACTCCCGGTCACAAGGGCTTTTCCGCGTTTACAGATGCAATTCGTGCTCGTTAGGGGAGCTACCCGGCGCTGCTAGAAGTGAAAAGGTAAAAAAAAAAATCTAAACACGAGTTTCCGAAGTGACAACTCCATTTCCGTTCAGAAAAGTGTTTTTTTTCTAAATAAAGGTCTGAAGGATTGTTAATGCAGGATTGATTTTGCAGTTCAAAGTAGATAAGCATTAATAAATCAATACCATTAATATTATAGTGATAGTATTCCGAAACACGGAGTACAAATTAGATCGTTTTACCGATAAATAAGTTGCTGTAAATGATTGCTTTGTGCATTTATTTAGAAAATCACTCGAAATGACCGGAAACCACGTTGTGTTTTGCAGTCGAGACGAGTCGCGTATTTAATACGTCAGCCACAACATCCTCAACGTGCATGTTGTGCCTGTTTTCTTATTAAGTCCAATGTTATGGTGCACATAATGCATGTATACAGTTTTCAATCGCTACAGTGCTAAATAACTTAAAGGTTAAGGTAGGCCCTTTTTAATTTTTATTAAATGGTAGGTTACATCTAGACTGTAGAACAATACATGATGGAAAGTTGTCTAATTTTTTAGTATTGAGTTTTCTTACACGCTTTTATACAAAGTGACCTACAGTGAATTATGTCTTTAAGGAGTGGTTAGCCTACAGGTAGGCTTGCCCGACACTGGGTAACTTTAGGCTGGTAGTTCAAACACCCTAACCTCGAACACTATCCATCGATAACAATAGTTTCTCATAGGTAATAAAAAAAAAAAAATTTTTTCCCCCGTTAGTCATTATACCGATATGCTTGTGGTTATATCACACGCACCATCTCTATTATGAATGGTTAGGCATGCATGCGAGTTGTTCTTTTTGTAGCTACTACTGCGTCAGAAACAATGGCACCGGCAGTAGCAACTGAACCCTATGAACATCTGGGAACTCAATCTCCATCGATATCCCCCCCCACACCCCCCCCCCTCCCACCACACCCCCCCCCCCCCCACACACACGTCTCTCCGCTCTCTCTCCCCCCCCCCCCCCACCCCCCCCTTGCCAGCGCAGGAACTTCTCCGTCCGCTGCCACAACCCATTGCTACCCAGATCCAACAATCCCTATGTTCGCCCTTCGCCTACCTTCCGTCCGGGCGAGCGTGCCTGGTGTCGCGCGCTAGCCCCACACCGTCGCCAAGCGTGGAGACCTGACGCGGACGTTCGGCTGGCGCCGCGAAGGCCACTGAGGGAGCTGGAACGACGCCACCTGCCGCCCAGCTGACAGGAGTACGTCCTGTTCCCCCTGCCACGCTTCCGCGCCCTCAGGCTCAGCCGGCCGCGCCGCCGCGCCGCGCCGCGTGAGCGGCTGGCGCAGTCGGAGGTGGATGGCACACATCGCGCCCACGCAGTCCTGGAGACCACCTGCGTGCGCAGCTGGGAGACGCTGCGCGAGCTGCTGTCCGAGCTGTGCCTCTGCCTCTCCTCTCTCCTCGCCCCGCGACCCGGGACGGCCCGCGGCGGGCGTGTCGGAGGAGCTGAAGGCGGCGGTGCTGCGCTGCCTGAGCGCCCTGCTCCACGCGGCGTACGGCGACACGCTGCTGCGGCTGTACGAGCCCGCCATGCTGCCGGGGCTGGGGGCCGCCGTCTCCCTGATGCTGGCCCTCGGGGAGCAGGAGCAGAGCAGGGCGGTCCAGCTGGGGGCCCTCGGCGTGCTCCAGACGCTGGGGGGCCAGTGTGACTGCGGCGGGGGTGGAGGAGCACGTGACGCTGGGGGAAGGGGAGCGGCGGGCGCTGGGGAGCGCCATGGCGTCCTTCCTGCCCGGCATCACCGTGGCTCTGACCAGGGTGGTGGCCGGGGACCCCCGGCACGGACACGCCGTCACCGTCAGGGCGGTCAAGGTCAGTCACCAGGGTACACCACCCCCACCCCCACCTTCCCCACCTTCCCCCCCCCCCCCGTCCCACCTGCAGGGTACACCACCCCCACCTCCACCCCTGCTCCACCCCCCCCCCCCCTTGTCCCACCTGCAGGGTGGTTTATTTTTAAGTTGAAGTTAATAAAAAAACACACACTTATTCTGAATAATTGAATACCCCCCCCCCCCCCCCCCCCCCCCCCCCCCCATGGGCAGAAAGTGTCTGTGTGTTGACCCTCCCCTTCGCCTATGGACCTCCAGGTGTGGTACCTGACGGTGGCCCTGGTGATGGACGACGCCCAGCTCCGGGGCCAGGGCCCCGGGGAGGCGGGGCGGGCGGACCTGGGCCGGGTCGGGGAGCTGGTGGTGGTGCGGTCGCCGGACTGGGCGAAGGAGGCGGCGGCGGGGCGGCTGGCCATCCTGCTGAAGAGGCTCATCTCCTGCACCGCCGCCCACCGCCACTGGAGGGTGCGGCTGGAGCTGGTGGAGCTGGCGGACCACCTGCTGGAGCGCTGTGGCCGCTCCCTGGGGGGGGAGTGCATGGGGCCCCTGCTGGAGGCCCTGGTGGGGGCTGTGAACGACGAGGAGCCCCGCGTACGAGAGAGGTGACGACGGCAATCCACACAGCCTAGGACTATTAGTTTAGTATTTTAAGTTTTTTATTTTTATTTTTACTACTAGTATTACTATCCACGTTTACTATTACTATGACTATTAGTTACTTATTACGAATACTTTTTAACAATAGTAATTATTACAGTTACTATGTATTATTATAATGGCTATCATCTACTATTACTATTTACTATTACTAAGACCTCTTTACTATTGCCGTGAATGGCTTTTACTATTAACCATCAACTATTACCTTTAAGCAAACTGACTTGTTTTGGCTCTAGTGTTGAATTAAGAATGCACACGAGATGTGCTCCTCTGACACAACTATGGCACCTTTCCCAGTTTGTCCCAGGGGTATAAACTCGGTGGCAGCGACACTATTTAGGTTGCATGGCTTTGCTTCCCTTGTAAGTGGCTTTGCTTCCCTTGTAAGTGGCTTTGCTTCCCTTGTAAGTGGCTTTGCTTCACTTGTAAGTGGCTTTGCTTCCCTTGTAAGTGGCTTTGCTTCACTTGTAAGTGGCTTTGCTTCACTTGTAAGTGAACGTCTCCGCTCCCCCCCCCCCCCCCCCCCCCCCCCCCCCCCCCCCCCCACCCCGCAGGTGTGAGGTGGCCCTGAGGGAGGCGTCGAAGCGCGGGCGCGACGGTGGCCACGGCGACGGTGGTCACGGCGACGAGGCCGGCAGCGTCAGCCCCGGCCAGACGTTCGCCGAGGTTCTGTCGGAGAACCTCCACGGCCTCGCCACCTCGCTGCCCCGGCTCCTGAGGGCCACCGACGACCACAGGAAGCTGCTGGTGCTCAACGTGTTCCTGGGATACCTCAAGCTGCTGGGGCCCCTGGTCAGCCTGACCCTCAACTCCGCCGCTCACCTCCACCGCATCTCCAAGGCCCTGATGCAGGTGTGTCACCATGGCAACCACCACCACCACCACCAGCACCACCGCCCCATTCTCCGTCGACTGGAAAGGGAGCGTTGGTGTCGTGTTGTTGGATGTTGTGGTACAACGATGAAGTTTGAATACAAAGATCACATGACCAAACATTGCTCTTGTTTTTATCTCGTGTCAATTGTGTGTATATGTGTACACACAATTGTAGCGATTATATGTACATGTTAATAAAACAGAAATAGTTGATAGTTAAGTTAGTGATAGTTATAATATCATGCCATCCTTATGTAGTCAAACTAAACCAGGGTTTTAAGCCTTGCTTAACCAGCACTTCCTGCTTCCTGTTTCCTGTGCAGGTTCTGGAGCTGGACGTGAGGGACGTTCGCATCGTGGAGGAGAGGAGTTCCGCCGCCGTCATGGAAACGACCGCGGGGTCGGTCTCGGAGGAGCCCCTAGCCGGCCACGCCCAGAGGAAGCACTTCCTGTACTTTAGGGATGAGAACATCTTCTCCGTGCTCATGGAGATCTGTCGCACGTTAGGTCAGAACGCCCGTCACACAACAACGTCGTTTGTGGTCAGAACGCCCGTCACACAACAACATCGTTTGTGGTCAGAACGCCCGTCACACAACAACGTCGTTTGTGGTCAGAACGCCCGTCACACAACAACGTCGTTTGTGGTCAGAACGCCCGTCACACAACAACGTCGTTTGTGGTCAGAACGCCCGTCACACAACAACATCGTTTGTGGTCAGAACGCCCGTCACACAACAACATCGTTTGTGGTCAGAACGCCCGTCACACAACAACGTCGTTTGTGGTCAGAACGCCCGTCACACAACAACATCGTTTGTGGTCAGAACGCCCGTCACACAACAACATCGTTTGTGGTCAGAACGCCCGTCACACAACAACGTCGTTTGTGGTCAGAACGCCCGTCACACACCTGATCGCTGCAGCTCTGAACAGCAGAGAAGGCCTACTAGAAACAAACCATTGGCTGCTAATAAGCAGCCAATGGCCCGCACCACATTGCGGCCAAAAACCGAAAATAACATTGACTCTAATTTGGATTTATTCCCTTTTCTCGATCACGGTCGTCTTGTGTTTTTGCATGATCCTGATTTGCCTGTCTGTGAATTAATTGTATGCCTTAATTCAATCAAATGCGTCCGATTCGTCTGCAGGTTACTACGGCAACACCTACCTGCTGGTGGACCACTTCCTGGACCTGTACCGGGAGTCCTCGGCGTACAGGAAGCAGGCGGCCATGGTGCTGAACGAGACCATAAGGGGGGCCGCGGGCGTCGGCGTGGCAACGTGGGGTCAGGGGTCAGGCGGGGGCGATGGTTGTGGGCTCCACGCCCCAGCGGGGGGGGACGAGGAGAGGAGGGCGGCGGTGGTGGCGGTCATAGAGGAGTACACCAGCGAGAGGAACTGGAACCTGGCCACAGTCTCCCAGCACCCTGAGGACCCTCAGGACCAGGAAGTAAACCTTGCTCTTCCCGTTGCACCCCTCCTATTCCGTGGTCCTTTGCTGCCGATATGCATGACACACCACTTCCATGTGATTTGACTCTCGTCCCTCTTGGTTTCTCTCTCCATCTCGCTCTCTCTGTTTGCGTCTCGCTCTCTCTATGGCCCTCTCACCATCCATCTCTCTCTCTCGCTCTCTCGCTCTCTCGCTCTCTGTCTCTCTCCCCTCTTTCTCTCTCTCTCTCCCTCTCTTTCTCTTTCTCTTTCTCTCTCTCGCTCTCTCTCTCTCTCTTTTGCTCTCTCTGTCTCTGTATCTCTCCTCTCTCTCTCTCTCTCTCTCTCTCTCTCTCTCTCTCTCTCTCTCTCTCTCTCTCTCTCTCTCTCTCTCTCTCTCTCTCTCTCTCTCTCTCTCTCTCTCTCTCTCTCAGCTGATCAGTCCATCCAGGCTCCTCTCGATATCTCTCGGTGGCGTCAGCAACTCTGCCTCCAGTCTCCTCCAAGTGTCCTCCTCCTCCTCCTCCTCCTCCTCCTCCTCCTCCTCCTCCTCCGTCCACCAGCTCAACAGCAACATCTGGCAGCTGTGCATCCAGCTGGAGGGCGTGGCGTGCGGCGCCCTCGCTCTGGGCCGCGCCTTCCGTCCCCTGCTGATGACATCACTGTACCCCGTGCTGGAGAAGGCCGGGGACGAGGCGCTGCTGGTGAGCCGGGCGGCGCTGGCGTGCGTGCGCGGCGTCGCCGGCGCGTGCGGCTACGCGTCGCCGCGGCAACTGATCGCCGACAACTCGGACTACCTGCTCAACGACGTCTCCCTTAACCTGCGCCGGCTCCAGCACAACCCGCAGGTAACAGGAGCCCCGGCCCCTGATTGGCTAGCACACCGGACGAGGCGCGCACCAATCAGCTTTGATCCCACACTGAACGACAAAGAGTGTCCCGCTGCCCTGCTGGGGGGGGGGGGACTGGGGGACGGGGGGGGGGGGGACGGACATCCTGTTGTTAACGCTGTGGGGCTGCTCTGGGTTCCTCAGGCCCCCAGGGTGCTGGCGGTGATCCTGGCCCACTCGGACGCCAGCCTGCTCCCCCTGGCGGGGGACATCGTGGGGGACGTGCTGCGGGCCCTGGACCTCTCGTACGACCACACGGCGGCGCTTGTTCTGCTCCGTGCTCCGCTCCCTCGTGGAGGCGCTCGGTGAGGCCCCGCTCACCCCGCTCACCCCGCTCTCACCGAGGGGGGCCGTGAGCGGTTCTCCACAGTAGTTTGTCCTTGAGCAAGACGTGCCCCCACCCCTACCTGCTCATTGATGGCGTGCATCTAAAACGGTTATTTTGAGTCAAAAGTGTCTGCTAGACTGACTAAAAAGTCAAAGTAGAAATACCTTCTTTTTTTATACCGATTATTCCTATATTTCACAGTGGAGCTAATGAGTTTAAACACATACCCCCCCCCCCCCCCCCCCCCCCCCCATTTACAAAAAGCTAAAGTATTCTCAGTCGTGTTGAGTTAATTTACGCAAAGACCCCCCCCCATATTCAGCGACACATTCGTGACTAACCCCCCCCCCCCCACCGTAGTGAGGTGGTTCCCCCCCAGCCTGGACACGCCGAGCCGGCCGGCGTCCGGAGGGGAGCAGCGCTCTGGGCCTGACCCAGAGGTCATGACCGCTCTGGACGTCAGGCAGCTCCTGCTGGACCACAGCAGGCAGAAGGAGCTGGCTCAGGGCATCGGGGCAGAGGAGGAGGACGAGGAGGAGGAGGAGGAGGAGCCAGGTAAAGATCTGTGTTCAGTCAACACAATGATGACCTAGGAGGAGGAGGAGGAGCCTGGTAAAGATCTGTGTTCAGTCAACACAATGATGACCTAGGAGGAGGAGGAGGAGGAGGAGGAGCCAGGTAAAGATCTGTGTTCAGTCAACACAATGATGACCTAGGAGGAGGAGGAGGAGGAGCCAGGTAAAGATCTGTGTTCAGTCAACACAATGATGACCTAGGAGGAGGAGGAGGAGGAGGTGCCAGGTAAAGATCTGTGTTCAGTCAACACAATGATGACCTAGGAGGAGGAGGAGGAGGAGGAGGTGCCAGGTAAAGATCTGTGTTCAGTCAACACAATGATGACCTAGGAGGAGGAGGAGGAGGAGGAGGAGGAGCTAGTAAACACAATGTTAACATGGAGAAGGAGGAAGTGTCACTGCTCCTCTGCTGTGTGGTTTCTCAAGACCCTGGGTGGGGTTGTGATTGCATGGTGCTTCTGGTTATTGTTGTTGGTAAACCACTTTCTGATAATAATTTTTTTAAGTGGCCCCAGAAGAGGAAGAGGAGGTGCCGGATGTGAAGAAGGAGCTTCCTGCCCACATCCTCATTTCTAAGGAAGTGATGCAACGCTGCAGCCACCTGCTGTCTCACCCCATCCTCCGCATTAGACTCAAGGTAGTGTGTGTGTGTGTGTGTATGTGTGTGTGTGTGTGTGTGTGTGTTTCTGTGTGTGTGTATGTGTGTGTGTTTCTATGTTTCTGTGTGTGTGTGTTTCTGTGTGTGTGTTTCTATGTTTCTGTGTGTGTGTTTCTGTGTTTCTGTGTGTGTGTGTGTGTGTGTGTGTGTGTGTGTTTCTGTGTGTGTGTTTTGTGTGTGTTTCTGTGTGAGTGTGTGTGTGTGTGTGTGTGTGTGTGTGTGTGTGTGTGTGTGTGTGTGTGTGTGTGTGTGTGTGTGTGTGTGTGTGTGTGTGTGTCTGTGTTAATGCGTCTCTGCCTGCAGGTGTTGGACATCCTGGAGCTGTGTGTGTGTGTGTGTGTGTGTGTGTGTGTGTGTGTGTGTGTGTGTGTGTGTGTGTGTGTGTGTGTGTGTGTGTGTGTGTGTGTGTGTGTGTGTGTGTGTCTGTGTTAATGCGTGTCTGCCTGCAGGTGTTGGACATCCTGGAGCTGTGTGTGTGTGTTCTGCGTGAGGAGGAGGACGAGCTGCTACCCATGGTGCACCGCTGCTGGCCAGCGCTGCTCCGCAGGCTGACCGATGACGACCCCCTAGCCGTCCTCAGGGGCTTCCAGGTGAGTCCCCCCCCCCATCCCCCTCCCCACCCCTTCCCTACCTGAGCTGTAGACAACCAATCAGCCTTCAGGAGGCGTGTCTTAGGTAGCAGCGCTACAGTCAACTGATTCACTATCTCACACACACACACACACACACACACACACACACACACACACACACACACACACACACACACACACACACACACACACACACACACTTCTACTCTGCCTGCTGTAGCTCAGCAGTTCTTTGATTTTCTGTCCGAGATTCTCATGGTCATGTCATACATGCTATGTTGCACCGCTGGCCGTCCCTTCCAAGTGTTCCTTAGTTTTGAGGTGTTTTTCCTGTTAAGGGTTAAGGGACGTTGTTTACCGTGGGCCTATGAAGCCCTTTGAGACCGACCCGTTTCCATAGGTTACTGTGGCTGTACCCTCACAGCCACGTCTAGGGGTGAGGGCGTTAGACCCCCCATATCTGCGGACCCGGAGCACTCTGGATCCCGTGGTGTGAGTGAACTCTTGGCTCACCCCCCCCTCCCCCCCCCCCCCCCCCCCTGGTCCCAGGTGCTGTGTACCCTGGGCGAGGCCTGCGGGGACTTCCTCAGGAGCAGAGTGTCCAAGGAGGTGCTTCCCCGGCTGGGCTCCTCGCTGGCCAGGCAGGCCCCGGTCAGCGCCCGCGCCGGGCCCGTCTACACCCACACACTGGCCTACAAGCTGCAGCTGGCCGTTCTGCAGGGCCTGGGATCTCTCTGCCTGAGGCTCCACCTGGGTAGGACACCGTGCTGACCTCACACCTGCACCATGCTGACCTCTCACCTGCACCATACTTAACCTCTCACCTGCCCCATGCTGACCTCTCACCTGCCCCATGCTGACCTCTCACCTGCCCCATGCTGACCTCTCACCTGCCCCATGCTGACCTCTCACCTGCACCATGCTGACCTCTCACCTGCCCCATGCTGACCTCTCACCTGCCCCATGCTTAACCTCTCACCTGCCCCATGCTGACCTCTCACCTGCCCCATGCTGACCTCTCACCTGCACCATGCTGACCTCTCACCTGCCCCATGCTTAACCTCTCACCTGCCCCATGCTTAACCTCTCACCTGCCCCATGCTTAACCTCTCACCTGCCCCATGCTTAACCTCTCACCTGCCCCATGCTTAACCTCTCACCTGCCCCATGCTTAACCTCTCACCTGCCCCATGCTGACCTCTCACCTGCCCCATGCTGACCTCTCACCTGCCCCATGCTGACCTCTCACCTGCCCTGCACCTGACACATGTGTTCAGATAGTGTAGGCTGAGCTCGTATACTATTTTAGTTATTTTGTCATTTAGCATATTGCAGTGCAACACGCTACAGCCGAAGGCAGGATTTTCATGTCTTGCTGTCTCTGTGCCATTGTGCACACACTTTGTTGTGCCGTCGTGCTGATTGGTTGCTCCAGTTCTCGGCACATGATTGGTCTAGAGAATTAGCGATTCCCACCACAGCTCATTAGAGTATTGTAAACGTCACCGTCACTCAGAGAAACAAACAAACAAAACAACCTGATGGCCTAATTCAACGGATTGGACATGATCTGGACAGGCACTGTCCATGTAAGGCCTCACGCTTTGACCGTGCATGTCAGACCAACAAACAAGCCATGAAGTCTGAGGAATTGTACTTGGACTGAACAGGACAGGATTGTGTTGGGGCTACATATCTGGAGACCAAAAAAATAAAAGTAAAAAAATGAAAAGACGGGGATTTAAAAGGTCCCCAAGAGCACAGTGGCATCCAATCGTTCTGAACCACCAAGACTCCCCAGAGCCTGACTGCCGAACCCGATCGAACATCTCTGGAGAGACCTGGCAAAACTGAGCGAAAGGGGGAGTCTGGTTCAGACAGGTGACCAACAACGGGTCTCATGGATCTCCGATCACTCTTGACAGAGATCCTCTGCGGCGAATTATCCGACCTGACCATGAGGTGCCGTGTCCGGGGGGACGCCCGGCACCGCTCACCCCCCCTGGCGAACACCTTCCCTAGGGTGAAGCCTAGTGGCGTCACCTCTGAGGGTCTGTGCAGAGCCAGAGTCTGGATTGAACCCCGTGGGACAGAGAGAGAGACCCGGAGACTCGCTCTGCAGCGACGCTCTCCGTCCAACGTAGCGGGACTCGAGAGGATGTGCAGAGAAGATTAGGAGAACCCCCCCTTCAGCCTTTAGCTGAAAACCCAAGAGGGCTTGAGGCTGTGATCACTGCCTCAACAAAGTACCCAGTTAAGGGTCTTAATACTTTATGTAAACGCAATATAAAGAAACCGGTCTGATGTACTAGACTAAACACAGGGGACCGTGACGATCTCTCACCAACGATTGTCCTCTGTGGACCACAGGCGGGTTGCCACGTTTCACTGCGACATCCCTATTCACCGTTGAGTCAACTCGGATGTATTTGCTAGTAGTTCTGGGTTGGGTGTCGTTTCCTGTCAAGTTTCGCAGAGGCACTGACTCTCGGAGCAACGCGCACTAGTGCTTCCTGCCAAAAAGAGCAGAAACACACCGAACACATTTACTCCCTCGGGTTACATTTTCCCTCCACTTCCAGATCATCTGACCGTAACGTCACGATCTAACGTAACGTCTGATCCTAACGTTACTAAATGTATATACATAAATACATAAATACATGAATGTGCCACACAATGAATGCAAATGCTGAGCTGTGCTGTATTGTGGTAGAATATAGTTCTTAATAAGAGGAAACGGAACAGGGGGCTTTGGAGGCTTTACATGCCACGGTCTACTCAAATAGGATGGTAAACACAAGTACTTGCAACAATAATGTAACATTTCTCCCATTATACACAGACCCCTCCGGATCTCTCACACACACACACACACACACTCACTTGAGTTGAGCAGGATCATGACGCCTTCAGCAACTACATTGCAGGAGTTACTCTACTGTATTACTGTACGTGTGCAATAGCATTTATATGCATGTGTATACATCTATGGATAGATACAGAAGAAGGTTTTAGATCTATATAAGGGTCCATTCAAAAACACAAAACTTAGCACGGTCTTGTTTGACCACTTGGAGTCAGACTTGTACAGCTTGTAAAATCAGGCTCTTGGAGCCACTGAAAGAGTCCAAGTAAAGACCTACAAGCCTGTTCAGACACCAGGACACAAGACTACTGTTCTGCTATCTGAACACCGTGGAACAACTAGATCCTTTATAAACAAGTGTTTTGTAGTGATCACACGATTTTATTTTCTCAATAAAATAAAATCTAGTTTAAACGTTTACTTTTATAACACATCTTATGATATAAATGTCCATTTCATATTTTGAAGGGTGATCTTGACACCGTTGAGGGGACAAAGGCAGCCCTAGATAGAGAACTAGTGTGGTTTACAGTGACTGAAAACCAACCAATGACTGTCATGACTCTTTACCACCTAACCTCAGCCTCCAGCACCAAGAGCAACTGTGGTAACATTGAATAAAAAAGAGGCAACAAGAGCAGCATCTATATACAGCTCCTGCAGTGACCAGTGAAGTAGTCATGTCATCTTCTTTGAAGGAACATCTTGCAGCCAATCACAGCTCTTATTGAATGGTGTAACCCAAAAAGCTTTGAAGAAAACACCTGATGTACAAAATAGGCACAAATATTTTTTTTTCATCAATCATTTTATTAAATTGTATTCACAAAGCCTCTTGTTTTGGCCTTCACAGCTCTCAGATGCCCATTTATATTGGTTCTGCTGCCAGACCCTCGTTACCTTGAGGCAGTTCTTGTCCTCACCACCGTCAGGTTCCCCTCTGCTCCAGGAGGGGTTATCCACTGACAGGACGGTTCCATCAACCCATCTTCCACATCCCTTCTCTGGGCCTCATCTGCGCTCCGAGCCAGAAGGATGAACGAGCCGTAACTGCTAATGAAGTTAATCTCCTCTTACTGTCCACACACCAGATCTGCTCCGTGGGAAACACAGAACTCCTGCTCTTATTCCAGGATCCCGCACACTTTAGGAAAACAAGTAACATTACAACCAAACTTATCCATCCAACCACTTGGACAGCACTGTTGACAAAGCAGTGAGTCTCTCTGTTCTGTCAAATTCTTCAGCCTTTGGAGAAGTAAGCTCCATGTCTCTGTCCATGCTTACAGTCTTATCCATGACGGTCTTCTCCATGGCGGTCTTCTCCTTGACATTGTCTTCTCCACCATTTACTCTATATCCAATCAAACATACTTCATCAAATCATCTACTAATACCCTCCACCCAACCCCCCCCCCCCCCCCCCCCCCCCCCCCTCTCCTTGATGGGTTTTCTTCCATTCCTCTGTCCATGCTTAACAGTCTCTCCATGATGGTCTTCTCCATGGCGGTCTTTCTCCCCCCCCCCCTTTCTCCATGACTCCCCCCCCCCTGTGTACTGCACTGCCAACCCAAGACAGTCCCCCCATGCAGGACAACATGCACAGCAGGCCCAGAAGCACCACCACAGCATCTGATCGGACACCTAGGAGGGCTCACAGCGTCCGGCCGCTGACTTCTTCCTGTTCTCAGAGACATGGAGGAACTCCTCTGTCCCACACATGGACTTGTGTTGATCTCTGAGCTCTCAAGGCTAGCGTTAGATGTCCACTATCCTCTCCTCTCTCTCTCCTTGTGTATACCTGGCTTGGTCATCATGTTGGGCCTGGCGTAAATCTCCTCAGCCATATTCTGGTCAAAACTGTTTTCACAGTTAGTTTATCTTATCGTCCTACTCCTACGAGTGGGTTTGGTCTTTCTGTGCGTTCTGTATGCCAGCATGCCAAAGTCTTAACACCCTACTATCACCAAAACAGGAAGTCTGTTCCAACAGGTATGGGGTTTTTGCAGTCGGTAAACCGTAATATCAAACACTTCGGTGTTGCAAGGCAACCGCAGGGGTTGATTATACAACAGCAATACAGTTTTTTTTTTTTGGATGATAAACACCGCAATACAGGTTGTTTTTCTAAGAACAACCAATCCAATTTCAGTGGTTTTTTCTTATAGTTTGACTAGTCCTTTTCTGTGTCAAAGCTTGTAATTTTAACGTTGAATAATGAAGCTCCAGTTCTAATTTTGAAGCAACAGAGCCCCATCACCAAGACACAACAGGAAGTAGTAATGAGTTTCAGGTCTCACTAGTCATTGTGTTGAGCCGCTTCATAAGTAACACGTGCAGACCTACAACGGACTACTTCATATCGATTTGTTTTCATTTTGATTACAAATCCTAGTAATCTTCTCGATGAGGTCAACAACTAGATGTAAACAAAGCACAATTAACATGGAAAACTGTTGGTCTTGAAATGGCGTCTCCACCCAAGAAAGATCAAACAAATACTTTGTCAAACTAATATATTTACATAAAGGGAGCAGGCCAAAACGGGGCCATTGTGTTTTAAGTTATTCAAATAATTCAAGTATTTAGATTAGCTGGATTTCAATGTTTAACGCAAGGTGCAAACTAGTTCAAAGAGGCTCAGCAATGACTCATAATGGGATAGGTAAATTACAACACCAAATAAATAGCATTGCATAAAGAGTGAAGGGGAAGGTGTAAAAATTATACAAACATATTTAATGTTGAAATTGAAATAGGACCTTGGTACCATGTACTGTGATCACTACAGCACAAATTATCTTGTAAGCCAACTTTCTCACTTCAACCGATTCCAATATTGCTGGCAAGAAGTCAACTGTAAGAATCCAGGATGTTACTTTGTGTTTAAATATTCTGACTTCTGTTTGTTCTCACAGCCTGTTATCATATTTTTTCAAAAAAGGCAACAAGACAACAACTATGTACAGCACCTGCAAGTACCAGTGAAGTTATTCATGTCATCACCTCCTTATAAGTAGAACACCTTTCAGCCAATCAAAGCCTACCATAAATGGAGGCAGTATGGCAGAATCAGAGCGAAATTCAACAAACTTGGACAGAATTTGTAGACTGATTAGTTGTTTTCTGACGCAGGTTAGGAACTCATTTCAGACAGCGTTCAGATACTTATTCAAAGCAAAACTCATTAAGACTTGGAATTTTGTTTTTAAATGCCAATAATAAGAACAAGGTTTACTTTTCAGATAGATGCTGGAATGTTATGAATCCATTTCGCTATAATTTTTTTTACTTAATCGTTTACAGATTAATTAATTAATATTGCCATACCTTTTAAACAAATCTTCATTCAGAAATACCAAATACTTTAACAAATTGGAGTCTGTTCAGCAAAGCATGGTGTGCTATCTCGTGGGAAAGCTGTTGGTTGTCGAGCAGACAGTTTGGAAAACAGAAACAGTAGATTTGTATATTCTGCTATTAGCTTTGTTGTTCTGCTCCCGAGCATCCTGACTTTTACAAGCTGTACAAGTCTGACTGTGGTCAACCAAGAGTTTTGATCATTCTGAAAGAAACTTCAACGACAGCTTGATAAACCAGTTTTGTCTTGTTCAGTGTGACTTACACTGAGCAAAAAAATACAATTTCAAAGGAGCAAATCATTCTTGAGCCACTTCTTAAAAAGAATTTATAATACTTAATTCTTAAAGATATTTTCATATGTTCTGAAGAAGGGGATTCTTGAGCTCCTACCATTTAGCTGCCATCAATCTACGATTGGAGAGAGAAGCAGAGGAAACCTCTGGGATCGAACCCTGGACCCTTAATGGACAGCTCATAACCACTAGACCTAACCCCCATCCCCCGTACATACACATGTATTAATACACACGTCTTTATTCCTCTGTGTTACCGTGTGGTTCAGTGGAGGCTGACCTGGATGCTGTCTGTGATGCCTGCCTTCCCTACCTGAGCTGTAGACAACCAATCAGCCTTCAGGATGGCGTGTCTAAGTATGTACAGTCAACTGATTCTCCTCTCTCACACACACACACCCACACACTCACACCACACACACACACACACACACACACACACACACTCACACACAAACTGTAAATGTTGGAATTAATGGTTGCAAAGTAATTTGGCCAAGAAATGGGTGAGGTCAAGAAATGTTACAAAGTCCCACCAGTTGGATTCAAGCCAAAGCGAGCACGATGGGTGAAATATGAACACATGAAAATCCTATTGAGATCCTGCACCCAAGTGAAAAGGTGGCTCCGTGTGTGGCTGACCCCTCCCCTTCCTGCTCCCTGCCAGCGTGTTCCGTCACCTGATCCAGGTGGACCCGGACGCCTTCTGGCTGACGCTGAGCCAGCTGCACGCTCCCTTCCCGTACGCCCCACCCCATCCACACCTCCAGCCCCTCCAGCTGGGCGGGGCGGGCCCCACCCGGGACCAGTACACACACAACCTGGACCGCCTGCTGAGGGACGCCTTCGGGGCCCCCGGCTCCCAGACCCCCGGGTCTCTGGGATGATGGGCGGATGGACGACCAATCAGATGAAGCCCAGTGTGGACGCGTGCTGTGCTGTTCCGTCAGGTCATCACGTTACTGACTGGTCAAACTGGTGTTGTGGAACTGCTGCTGTGGTTTCATAGACACACCAGCAACCTGCTGCTCTGAAGACACTTGCTCAAGGGCACGTCGTCATTCATTGCAATGAAGATGAAAGTGTGAATATAAAACAAGCATTAGTCGCTCCAACATGGCTTGTGATCAGGTAGCTGATATCAATGATGTGTTACCATGTTTATACACCGTGATATCCTGATTTACTCAGAAATGAGTTACATAGCAGAACTTGATTCTCTGCTTGAAGAGAAGAAACACAGGACCTTAAAACATTTAATATTAATATTTGTTGTTAATTAAAAAAGGTTAGACGATTTCAAATTAATCTTTCTTATTCGTTTTTATTTATGATTTATTGACATAGATAGGGTTATGGACATTCAAAGAAACATTGTACAAAACTTTTTTGGTTTAATAATATTACATATAGATGAATACATATGCTAAGTGTATTTTGCAAAAAAGTAATCACTGAAAAGTTCAGGGTAACACTGCCATTAAAAAAATTAACAGATGAAACATTTGATTGGCAATAGTAATTATTTATCAGACCCAAAAGTATTGTAATATCAATTCAATGTCTGTTCAAAGAGACAAAGTCCAAAATAAAATCCAAATTTAAAATAAGCAAAACAATATATTTCATAGTTCTTTAAAAAAAAGAATAATCTAACAAACAGCTTTAATAACTGATTGATTGTTTGTGAACAACTGTATATGCGTTTGTACCTTCAAAGTGTTTCCTCAATAACACAAAACTAAATTGCTAGCATTTTTGAAGCGAAAACGTCTTGTTTGACCACTTGGGTTCAGACTTGTACAGCTTATAAAATCTACTTGAGCTTCATCTAAGAGCCAATTAACAGATAATTGTTACAAGTGTTTTTTTGACAGGCGCCACATGGTACCAAAGTAAATACAATTCATATTTAATAAAAACAATCTAGTTTAAAATTTTTTGAACACATTGTTAAAAAAATGTCCATTTCATATTTGAAGGGTGATCTTGACACGTTGAGGGGACAAAGGCAGCCCTAGATAGAGAACTAGTGTGGTTTACAGCGACTGAAAACCAACCAATGACTGTCACACGACTCTTTACCACCTAACCTCAGCCTCTGCAGTACCAAGAGCAACTGTGGAAAAAACATAAAAAAATAAGTAAGAGCAGCAAGTATGTACAGCTCCTGCAGTGACCAGTGAAGTATTCATGTCCTCTCTTTTAAGGAACACTTGCAGCCAATCACAGCTCTTATCGAATGGCGGAACCAAAAAGTATGAACAAAACAGAAATGTATAATGGAATTAAGTGAAAAGGTATATGTACAAAATAGGCACGAATAAAAGTTTTTATCAGTCACTTCATTAAATTCTGTTCACAAAGCCCCCCTCATCAGACTTCACAACTCTCATCCGCCCATCGACTCCATTTATACTGGTTCTGCTCCCAGACCCACGTTAGAACGAGCAGTTCTTGTCCTTACCACCCGTCAGGTTCCCCTCTGCTCCAGGAGGGGGTTATCCACTGACAGGACGGTTCCATCAACCCATCTCCACATCCCTTCTCTGGCCTCATCTGTCGCTCCGAGCCAGAAGGACGAGCCGTACCTGCTAATGAAGTCCATCTCCTCTTTACTGTCCACAACCACCAGATCTGCTCCGTGGAAACACAGACACCACCACTTACACTCACTCAATCCCCTCACCACTGCCTGACACTCTTCCAGGATCCCCAAACATTGGTCTTGTTCATTCTCCATTATCCACACTTGGATCAGCCACCAGGACAAAAGCACAGTGCACAGCTCTGATCTGTCACATTCAGCGTCGGCCGCTAACTTTATGCTCCATGTTCCTCTGTCCCCACAAGGTCTTCTTTGATGTCCACTCTCATGGCTCCGTCTTCTCCTCTATGGTCTCTCCACGGCGGCCTTCTACTGTGCTCTGTCATCCATGTCTGGTCCTTGGTACGCCACTGCCCACACCACAGCAGTCCAGCCAAAGCAGGGACAACAGATCAGCATTCCAGGAAGCACCACCACAGCCCTGATAGCTGGAGACCATCTCACAGCGATATGCGGCCGCTGCTGTTGGACCCTGCTGTTTCTCCCCAAAAACATGTCCATGGACGACCACTCTGTCACATTCCACACTGCCTGGTGGATCTCTGCAGGTCCAGAATCCAACGGATGTCCATACCTCTCCTCTCTCTCTCCTTAAGGTGTCTTTCATGACCTGGTCGTGCATCATGTACCGAATATGGGATTTGACATCTCCTCAGCCATATGTATGTAACTGTTTTCACATTAGTTTATCTTTATTTTAAAAACGCATTTGCTTCACCTTTCCACATGGCTTCAACAACATAGCTGATATCAATGATGTGTTACCATGTTTATACACCATGATATCCTGATTTACTCAGAAATAGATGTGTTACATAGCAGAACTTGATTCTCTGCTTGAAGAGAAGAAACACAGGACCTTAAAACATTTAATATTAATATTTGTTAATAAAAAAAGGATTTCAAATTATTGTTTCATATTCGATTTATTATTGATTTGACATAGAATAGGGTTAAGACATTCAAGAGATTGTACACAACTTTTGGTTAATAATTTATACAAACATATAGAAATAAAATATGCTAAGTGGTATTTTGAAAAGATCAGAAAAGTTAAGGGCAAACACTGCCATTAAAAATATTACAGATGAAACATTTGATTGGCAATTGTAATTATTTATTCACCAGACCCAAAAGTAGTTTAATACCAATTCAATGTCTGTTCAAAGAGACAAAGGCTAAACCAAATCCAAATAGTAAAATAAGCAAAATAAATAACTCAAGAGCTTCTTTAAAAATACACATATATATTTCACTAAATCAAACACACAGCTGAATATACAGTAGATTTTACGACTTCATTGCAATTTACTCTGGATGTGTGAATGCATATACCGTAAACATCAACAGTGTTCCTTCAGTAACACAAAACTAAATTGCTAGCATTTGAAAGCGACAACGTCTTGTTTGACCACTTGGGTTCAGACGTGTACAGATTGTAAAATCAGGCTCTTGGAGCCGCTGAAACACGCTCGAAAGTAAAGACCTACAAGCCTGTTCAGACACCAGGACACAAGCAAGTCTGTTCTGCTATCTGAACACCGTGGAACAACTAGATCATTTACATAAGTGTTTTGTGGTGGTCACACCACGTGGTACCAAAGTCAAAATACAATTCAACATTTAACATATTTTTTTTAAACGTCTACATTGAACACATTTGTTGTAAATGTCGATTTCATATTTTGAAGGGTGATCTTGACACCATTCAGGGGAAAAAGGCGGCCCTAGATAGAGAACTAGTGTGGTTTACAGAGACTGAAAACCAACCAATTACTGTCATGACTCGTTACCACCTAACCTTAGCCTCCAGCACCAAGAGCAACTGTGGAAACATTGAAAAAAATAATAATAAAAGAGTAAAAAAGAGCAGCAAGTATGTACAGCTCCTGCAGTGACCAGTGAAGTATTCAGGTCATCTCCTTTTAAGGAAAGCCTTGCAGCCAATCACAGCTCTTATCGAATGGCGGAACCCAAAAACTATTGAACAAAACAGCCAACGTCTGTTGGCATTATGATGTACAAAATAGGTACAAAGAAATGTTTTCATCAATCATTTTACTAAATCACGTTCACAAATCCCCTTTCTTTGGATTTTCACATCTCTCACCTCTCCATTTATATTTGGTCTTCTCCGAGACCTTTAGCATGAGGCAGTTCTTGTCCTCACCACCGTCAGGTTTCCCTCTGCTCCAGGAGGGGTTTATCCACTGACAGGACGGTTCCATCAACCCATCTCCACATCCCTTCTCTGGCCTCATCTGTCGCTCCGAGCCAGAGGTTAGAGAGGTTTCCTGTTGATGAAGTCCATCTCCTCTTTACTGTCCACAACCACCAGATCTGCTCCCTGGGAAACACAGAACGTCTTGCTCTCATTCCAGGATCCCTGCACATTAGAAAGCCTGTAACATTTACAACCAAACTTATCCCAACCACTTGGACAGCGCTGTTGAAAAAGCAGTGCATCTCTCTCTTCTGTCACATTCTTCAGCCTTTGGCGAAGTTGCTCCATGTCTCTGTCCATGCTTACAGTCTTCTCCATGATGGTCTTCTCCATGGCGGTCTTCTCCTTAATGGTCTTTTCCATGACGGTCTTGTATTGCACTGCCAACCCAAGCAGTCCAGCCAGCAGGACAACAGACAGCAGGCCCAGAAGCACCACCACAGCCCTGATCGGACACCTAGGAGGGCTCACAGCGTCCGGCCGCTGACTTCTTCCTGTTCTCAGAGACATGGAGGACTCCTCTGTCCCCACATGGTCCTGGTGTTGATCTCTGAGGCTCTCAAGGCTAGCGTAGATGTCCACTATCCTCTCCTCTCTCTCTCCTTGTGTATACCTGGCCTTGGTCATCATGTTGGGCCTGGCGTAAATCTCCTCAGCCATATTCTGGTCAAAACTGTTTTCACAGAGTTTATCTTATCGTCCTACTTGGTGTGCTTGGTCTTTCTGAGAGTTATGTATGACATCATGTCAAAGTCTTAAGAGCCACTTTAATCAAAAAGGAAGTATTTTAAGCTGATTCTATTTTCCACTTCTGCTTCTAGAGACAGTGTGTCAGTGGTATGTGCGCTGCATCACTTAGGGTCATAACAGTAAGGTTGATTATTTTCCCTCCATCAAATGGACCAAATATACATTAAGACATTCTTGTAATACTTATTGCCATAGGCTTATGCCAAAATAAAATGGTAAAGTTAAGAAAAAGGTTATGTGTTTTCTAAATAGTGTTTCATTTACAATTTATTAAGAGTGAAAGATTATATAATTTTTGATATCAATGATAAAAAATAAAAAAAGGATTGTCATCATGAGAAAAGTTCAGTGCAAACATTGCATTTAAAATAATTAAAGCTGATGAAACACTGGATTGGCAATTAAAATGTTTTCTTCATCAGTCTAATGGAAATTAAAGATCAGTTCAATGTCTGTTTAAAGAGACCAAGTCCCAACAGAATACCTTTCAATTCCTTTAAGTTCTACACATATAATTCAAACATAGCTGCTTTAAAAAAAAAGGTAAAATAAACAACAGCAATAGAAAAATATAAATATTTTTTTTGGAAAGAGAATTAAGAGAAAAGTGATCCAAATGGATTGATCTCACCGGGTGAGGAGATGAGCTGGGCCTTGCAGGCCTGACTCCATCCTGGAGCTGGTGGATGGTTGAGGAGATGAGCTGGGCCTAGCAGGCCTGACTCCATCCTGGAGCTGGTGGATGGTTGAGGAGATGAGCTGGGCCTAGCAGGCCTGACTCCATCCTGGAGCTGGTGGATGGTTGAGGAGATGAGCTGGGCCTAGCAGGCCTGACTCCATCCTGGAGCTGGTGGATGGTTGAGGAACAGAGGTGAACCCAATAGTGGCAAGAACCAGAAACTGTCACAACCAGTGCTAGCAGGGCAGCTGGAACAAAAGGAAAAGGACCCAAATGCAGACTAGTTATGGGGTGATTAAACAAAAAGGCTTTTAATAAAGTAAACTCAAAAATCTCACATACACAAACTGGCATAAGATAGCCTAATCACAAGAGAACAAACAAGCACAAAAGGACATGACAAAAACAACAAACCGACAAGGGAACAAAGGAAGTGAACTGGTATATATAGGGAGAGATGATGGGGGAATGAGGTGCAGGTGGGAGGATTGACAAGGAAGCTCAGGAGAGGGGAAGGAAGTGATTGCAGATGGGAGAGACAGGATCTGTGAGTGAGGGGAAAAGTCTAAGGACATCTGGTGGACAGGTGGAGAACGGAAACCAAAGACCATAACAGAGTCAGACTGTTGACACAGATGCCTCGAGATAGTGGGTGTCTGGGAGCAGAACCAAATGCTATTCATATGTGACAATGTGTAGACCGCTGTCCGCCTCCATTGGACCACACACTTGCCTTGATACAAACTCAATGTTGTATATGATGTCTTTTACAAAAGAACCAATCATTCTTCTTCTGCTTTTGTACCTTAAGAATGCCATCTGTTTCTGTTCCGTATTTGACTTTCCTCTTTGGATCATAAGAACTCACACTGTTGTTAGCTGGCTGCAGAAGTGTTAGAAAGAAGACACTTGACGGAGTTCAGCATTTAATCAGATGCCTATTATTGCTGACTTCTCGTAAAGCTTTCCACAACCAACTAATTGTGTCTGAGATCGGTTTAAGATCAAACTTGTTATTTGTACATTTTACAAATATATTTCATAAAACTAAAATTTAGCAAAAAACAAACACCTGTTCATGTTGATTTTTTAATTGGTTAACCATGTATTTTTGGACAGCATACTACAGACAAATCCTAAGACTTGTAAACAACAATTTTCACTTTCACTGTATTTATGATACAAGTATAGTCAACCAGAATATGTGTGCTACTGTATTCTTTAAAAGCAAATGTACTGTATTTACAGATTTAGAGTGAAAAACCACTTGTGCTTTTTTTAAAAGATTGCACTGGTTGTTTTTTGCTGACCCAGTTGACATTTCGACAGTGACCAGTTGTCATAAGCCAAGTCATAATCCAGTTTAGATTATTTTGTAAAGCAAAACAAATTGAGCTTTCTAAAATGTGTATTAATATTAAGACTCATTTAATATTTTGTACTTCGCATGTTTTACCATCAAATAATTCGCCCCAACAACCACAAAACACTCAATACCTTTGCCCCGTCTGACCACCTCTGGAGGGGTTTTAATACACTGTTTACCTGTGTTACGGTCATTCATCAAATTCCCATCCACATGCTGTCTCTGCGCCTCATACCTGTCCACTCAGAGCCACAGAAGTCTAAGGTACGTTCACTGCTAAAATGACACACACTCACTTTCACACACTCACAATCTGCTCCTGAAAACACAGAACATGCTCTTATTCCAGGATCCCTCACGCATGGAAGCGGTAACATAAAAACATATCCAAGATTTGCAGGACAGCACTGGTGACAAGGCAGTGTGTCTCTCTGTTCGCTGACACATCCCCTTCCTGCTTTGCCAGACTTGCTCCATGTCACCTGTCTTGTACTGCACTGCCAATCCATTCCAAGCAGTGCACGCAGCCCCACCCCATCCACAGACAGCATCCCTCAGGCACCACCACAGCCTGATCACACACAACCTGGAGACCGCCTCACAGAGGGACGCCTTCCGGCCCCGCTGACCCCCTGTTCTCAGAGATGCGGATGGACGACCTCTGTCCCACAACAGCCCAGGTGTGGACTGCTGTGGTTCCGTCAAGGTCATCACGTAGACTGGTCAAACTGGTGTCTCTCTGCTGCTTGTGTTTCTCTGGCCTTGACCTCATGTTGGGCCTGTCGTAAATCTCCTCAGCAATATTCTGGTAAAACAGTTTTCAAGAGTTTATCTTATGTCTACTCCAACATGGCTTGGTCTTATCTGTGTGTTCTGTTTATGCCACATGACAAAGTCATAACACTCACTTTGATAACCAACAGGAAGTTTTAACAGATGTTATTCTAATTCTGTCATAGAGTAACTTTTCATTGTTTGTCATTGCTATTATTGTCATATCAGCAATGTTTATTGATTTACAAAATTATGGTTAATCAATTTATACATTAAGACATGGTTTGAAAGATCAGAAAAGTTTGCCACTGCCTATGCCAATATAAGATGGTAAAGGTTGATGATTTCAAAATAGTTTAATATAAATTCAATGTCTTCAAGAGATAATATACAAATAATTAAGAAAAAAAGATTAACAATATAATAGTTAATACAACATAATATCCATATAATATGAAAACAATTTCACTCACACGCACAAACACTCAATTAAAAAGTTTTAGCTGAAGAAATAGTGCAAAGCATTTTTCAACAGAAACTTCATTCTCAGTCCCAAAACTAATAAATTTCTAGCATTTTTCAAATGTCTTGTCAGCCACCGCTTGTAGCAGTCCAAGTGCAAGACCTACAAGCCTGTTCAGACACCAGGACACAAGTCTACTGTTCTGCTATCTGAACACCGTGGAACAACTAGATCATTTACATAAGTGTTTTGTGGTGGTCACACCACGTGGTACAAAGTCAAAATACAATTCAACATATATATTTTTAAACGTCTACATGAACACATTTTGTAAAATGTCGATTTCATATTTTGAAGGGTGATCTTGACACCGTTCAGGGGACAAAGGCGCCCTAGATAGAGAACTAGTGTGGTTTACAGAGACTGAAAACCAGCCAATGATGTCATGACTCTTTACCACCTAACCTCAGCCTCCAGCACCAAAGAGCAACTGTGGAAACATTGATAAAAAAAAGGCAAAGAGCAGCATCTATGTACAGCTCCTGCAGTGACCAGTGAAGTATTCATGTCATCTCCTTTTAAGGAACACCTTGCAGCCAATCACAGCTCTTATCGAATGGCGGAACCCAAAAAGTATGGAACAAAACAGCCAACGTCTGTATGTGTTGGCATTATATGTAAAAGGTACAAAAAATCAAAATAAATGTTTTTATCAGTCACTTCATTAAATTCTGTTCACAAAGCCCCCCTTGACTTCACACTCTCATCTGCCCATCGAGTCATTTATATTCTGCTCCCGAGACCTTTAGCATTGAGGCAGTTCTTGGTCCTCACCACCGTCAGGTTTCCCTCTGCTCCAGGAGGGGTTATCCACTGACAGGACGGTTCCATCAACCCATCTCCACATCCCTTCTCTTGGCCTCATCTGTCGCTCCGAGCCAGAAGGCGAGAGGTACCTGCTAATGAAGTCCATCTCCTCTTTACTGTCCACAACCACCAGATCTGCTCCATGGGAAACACAGAACTCCTCTGCTCTTATTCCAGGATCCATCACACGTCGGAAGCCGGTAACATTTACAACCAAACTTATCCCAACCACTTGGACAGCACTGTTGACAAAGCAGTGGTCTCTCTGTTCTGTCACATTCTTCAGCCTTTGGAGAAGTTGCTCCATGTCTCTTTTGCTTCTCTCCATTTCTCCATTCTCCATGAATTCCTTGATCTTCTCCATGACGGTCTTGTACTTGCACTGCCAACCCAAGCAGTCCAGCCAGCAGGACAACAGACAGCAGGCCAGAAGCACCACCACAGCCTGAGGGACACCTAGGAGGGCTCAGCGTACGGCAGCTGACTTCTTCCTGTGTTCTCAGAGACATGGAGGACTCCTCTGTCCCCACATGGTCCTGGTGTTGATCTCTGAGGCTCTCAAGGCTAGCGTAGATGTCCACTATCCTCCTCTCTCTCTCCTTGTGTATACCTGGCCCTTGGTTCATCATGTTGGGCCTGGGCGTAAATCTCCTCAGCCATATTTCTGGTCAAAGTGTTTTTTCACAGAGTTTATCTTATCGTCCTACTCCTACGAGTGGTTGGTCTTTCTGTGCGTTCTGTATGACCAGCATGCCAAAGTCTTAACACTCACTTCTATCACACAATAGGAAGTCTGTTTAACAGATGGCTTCCTACTTCTGCTTATAGAACACTGTGTGTCAGTTGCTAGAGCAACCCGCAATGGGATGTTAACTTACAACCGCAATACAGTTGTTTTTTCATAAAAACAATTAAAGGTTTTGATTTCAGTGTTTTTTATCTTTAGTTGACTGTTATTTTCTGTCAAAATTGTATGTTTAACGTAGATATACATGGTTGAAGCTCCTACTAATTTGAATAGCACAGACAGAGCCAAACCAAGACACAAACAGAAGTAAAATGGTTCAGGTCACTGTCATGGTGGAGGCGCTTCATGTTAAAGGCAGCACACAAGGACTTACTTCATATCGATTATTTTCATTTTGATTACAACATCCTGTAATATAGTTCAAACTAGATGTAAACAAAGCACATTAACATGAAAAACTGTTGGTTTGAAATGCTTAGTCTCCAAAGATTCAATCAAAAATTACTTTGTCATAACACTAATTCAACATAAGGAGCAGTGCAAACTGGCCATTGTCCATGCTTTTTAAATAATTCCAGTATTTAGCTCGTTTTCAATGTTTGAAAAGGGCAATGACTATTTATCTCAAAAGAGTCCAGCAAATGACTTTTGACAGGCTAGCACAACACCAATGATCTACAAAAAGGTGAAAAGGGAATGCTGTCTATACAACAATATTTAATGTTGAATTGAATAGCCTTGGTCCCATGTCTGTGATCACTCAGCACAAATAGATGTAATAGCCAACTTCTCTCTCACTTCAACCGATTCCAATATGAGAGTTTCAACTGTAGGAAAATCCACTTTGTGTTTAAATATCTGACTCGTTTTTTGTTCTCACAGCTGTTATCTGAGTCTTCCTTAAAGGAGCAGTAGGCATGATTTAGAGGGAAATTCACAACTGACTAATCTGTTGCTAAGACTCAGATTTAGTTATTTCTGACCCTCAAGCAGGTTGCCATTTTGACAGCCTACTACAGTCAAATGAAACTCCATCAGAATTTAGTTTTCAATTTAGAAAAATTTACTTTTCAGATAGATGCTGGAATGTTATGGTTATTAGATCTTTTTTTCTACTTAATCGTTTACAGAAAATAATTGTTACTGTTCCTTTAACAAATTACAACAAACAAATACTGTTTACAAACATTGGTGTCTGTTCAATAAGCTGTGTACTAGATCTGATGGTATTCCTGAGCAGAATTAACAAGAACAGTAGATTGTATTCTGCTATTAGGCTTGTGGTTCTACAACAGCCTGACTTTACATGCTGTACAAGTCTGACCCTGTGGTCAAACTAAGTTTGTCATCATTTCAAAGAAAAGCTCCACAAGCTGGTTTTGTGATTCTTGTAGTGACACTGGCACAAAACAAAATTCAAGGAGCAAACTGAGCTTCTTAAAAATATAAGTATTTATTCTTAAAGATATTTTTCTGTCTGGTGTCTTACTCCTACATTTAGCTGCCATCAACTGGAGAGAGAGTAGAGACCTCTATCGAATCATGATCGAACCCTTACCCTTTGGACACCCTAACCACTAGACTAACCCGCCCCCGTACATACACATGTATTAATAACACGTCTTTATTCCTCTGTGTTACCGTGGTGGTTCAGGTGAGGCTGACCTGGATGCTGTCTGTGATGCCTGCCTTCCCTACCTGAGCTGTAGACAACCAATCAGCCTTCAAACAGGACTTGTCTAAGGTAGCAGTGCCACAGTCAAACACACACTCATCATTCACACACACACACCACACACACACACACACACATACACTTCACACACACACACACACAATTTCTTAAAATGTAATTGTAATTTGGCCAAGAAATGGGTGAGGGTCAAGAAATGTTACAAAGTCCCACCGGTTGGATTCAAGCCAAGCGAGCACGATGGGTGAAGAAATATGAACACATGAAAATCCCTATTGAGATCCTGCACCCAAGTGAAAGGTGGCTCCGTGTTGGCTGACCCCTCACCTTCCTGTCCCTGCCAGCGTGTTCCGTCTCACCGGATCCAGGTGGACCCGGACGCCTTCTGGCTGAGCTGCGGAGCTGCACGCTCCTTCCCGTACGCCCCACCCCATCCACACACTCAGCCCCTCCAGCTGGGCGGGGCGGGCCCAACCCGGGGACCAGTACACTCACAACTGGACCGCCTGCTGAGGGACGCCTTCGGGGCCTCCCGGCTCCAGACCCCCGGGTCTCTGCAGGAATGGAGCGGAAGCTATGACCAATCACATCAGATAAGCCCAGTGTGGACGCGTGCTGTCTGTTTCCGTCAGGCTCATCACGTACTGACCTGGTCAAACTGGTGTTGTGGAACTGCTGCTGTGGTTTCATAGACACAGCAACCTGCTGCTCTGAAGACTCTGCTCAAGGGCACGTCGTCATTCATTGCAATGAAGATGAAAGTGTGAATATAAAACAAGCATAGCTCCAACATGGCTTGTGTGATCAGGTAGATGTATCAATGATGTGTTACCATGTTTATTACACCGTGATATCCTGATTTATCAGATGATGACGTTACATAGCAGAACTTGGTTCTGTTTAAAGAAACCAACCACAGGACCTTTAAACATTTAATATTAATATTTTTAGATTTGTTAATAAAAAGGTAATGAGGATTTCAAATTATTGTTTCTTATACAAATTATTATTGATTTGACAAAGAATAGGGTTAAGAGTGGGAACGTACATTCAAATAATGGTTACATTTTTTTCCTTAATGATTTACACCAACATATAGAATTACAAATTTTAAGTGGTATTTTCAAAAGATCAGAAAAGTTCAGGGCAAACACTGCCATCAAAAATATTACAGAAGAAACAAATTGATTGGCAATAGTAATTATTTATTCATCAGTCCCAAAAGTAATTTAATATCAGTTCCATGTCTGTTAAAAGAGACCAACTCCAAATTAAATCCAAATAGTACATAAGCACAAAAGCTTCTTTAAAAAAAAGTTTAAATTCACTGAAGCAAACACAGCTGAATAGACACTAGATTTACTCTGTATGTGTGTGAATGCATGTATATGCATATGTACCTTCAAAAGTGTTCCTTCAATAACACAAACCTAAGCTTCTTGGATTTTTGAAGCGACAATGTCTTGTTTGACCACTTGGGTTCAGACTTGTACAGCTTTTAAAATCAGGCTCTATCTTAACAGAGTAGCATTACAAGATAATTGGTATCCGAGTGTTTTGTAGCGATCACACTACATGGTACCAAGGTCGAAATACAATTCAATATTTTAAAAAAACAATCTTGTTCAAACCGCCTTTTACCACATGTGTTAAGAAATGAACATTTCCTTTTTTGAAGGGTGATCTTGACACCGTTGAGGGGACAAAGGCGGCCATAGATAGAGACCTAGTGTGGTTTGCAGCGACTGAAAACCAGCCAATCACAGCTCTTATGGGATGGCGGAACCCAACAAGTATGAAACAAAAAGGGTGATGTATGTTGGCATTAAGTGAAGAGGAACATGTTCAAAATAAGCACAACTAAATAATTGTATCAATAATTTTATTCAATTCTTTTCACAAAGTACCACGTTTTGGGCTTCATATCCCTTATCTGTATGTAGCCTGGCATCACCAGACGAATTGCAGACTGTTGCAGAGCAAATTTAAACATGAGTTTGCAAGATTGTTCTGGTTCCCAGGATATCAGCCTCCAGCACCAAGAGCAACTGTGGAAACATTTTATTTTAAAGGTAACAAGAAAAGCATCTATGTACAGCTCCAGCAGTGACCAGTTAAGTATTCATGTCCTCTCCTTTTAAGGAACACCTTGCAGCCAATCACAGCTCTTTTCTGATGGCGGAACCCAACAAGTATGAAACAAAACAGAAGATGTATATTGGCATTAAGTGAAAAGGTACATGTACAAAATACGCGCAAATGAATGTTTTTATCAGTCACTTTATTAAATTCTGTTCACAAAGGCCCCTCATACTGACTTCACAACTCTCATCCGCCCATCGAGTCCATTTATATTGGTTCTGCTCCATGACCCACGTTACCACAAGGCAGTTCTTGTCCTCACCACCGTCAGGTTCCCCTCTGCTCCAGGAGGGGTTATCCACTGACAGGACGGTTCCATCAACCCATCTCCACATCCCTTCTCTGGCCTCATCTGTCGCTCCGAGCCAGAAGTACCAGTCATACCTGCTAATGAAGTCCATCTCCTCTTTACTGTCCACAATCACAAGATCTGCTCCTTGGGAAACACAGAACTCCCTGCTCTCATTCCAGGATCCCTGCACATCAGAAGGCCGGTAACATTTAAAACCAAACTTATCCCAACCACTTGGACAGCACTGTTGATAAAACAGTGAGTCTCTCTGTTCTGTCACATTCTTTAGCCTTTGGCGAAGTTGCTCCATATCTATGTCCATGCTTACAGTCTTCTCCATGATGGTCTTCTCCATGGCGGTCTTGTCCTTGATGGTTTTCTCCATGTCTCTGTCCATGCTTACAGTCTTCTCCATGATGGTCTTCTCCATGGCGGTCTTCTCCTTGATGGTCTTCTCCATGACGGTCTTGTATTGCACTGCCAACCCAAGCAGTCTAGCGAGCAAGACAACAGACAGCAGGCCCAGAAGCACCACCACAGCCCTGATCGGACACCTAGGAGGGCTCACAGCGTCCGGCCGCTGACTTCTTCCTGTTCTCAGAGACATGGAGGACTCCTCTTTCCCCACATGGTCCTGCTGTTGATCTCTGAGGCTCTCAAGGCTAGCGTAGATGTCCACTATCCTCTCCTCTCTCTCTCCTTGTGTATACCTGACCTTGGTCATCATGTTGGGCCTGGCGTAAATCTCCTCAGCCATATTCTGGTCAAAACTGTTTTCAAGGAGTTTATCTTATCGTCCTACTCCTACGAGTGGTTGGTCTTTCTGTGCGCTTTGTATGACAGCATGACTAAGTCTTAACACCCACTTTGAACCAACAGGAAGTCTTTTAACCAGATGTTACTTTATACTTCTGCTTAAAAAGGCACTGTGTGTCAGTGGTGTGTGCGCTGCATCACTTAGTGTCATATCAGCAATGTTCAGATTGTTCTACTTACTTAAAAGGGATCAAAATATACATTAAGACATGGTTGAAATACATATGTCTGCCATAGGCCAATGCCACAATAAGATGGTAAAGGTTAGATGATTTCAAAATATGGTTTAATATACAATTTGTTTAGAGTGAGAGATACTTTACAATGTTTGGTATTAAAGATTAAATAAAGATATATATATATATATATATATATATATATATAAATATAAAGATATATATATATATATATATATATATATATATATATATATATATATGAAAAGTTCAGGACAAACACTGCAATTAAAAGGATTGAAGCTGAAGAAAGTGTGGACTTTCAACAGAAACCTTCATGAGTCCCAAAGCAAATAAAAGATCGGTTCAATGTGGAGCCGCTGAAAGAGTCCAAGTGCAGACCTACAAGCCTGTTCAGACCCCAGGACACAAGACTACTGTTCTGCTATCTGAACACCGTAGAACAACTAGATTATTTATAAACCAGTGTTTTATAGTGATCACACGAATTTATTTTCTCAATAAAATAAAATCTAGTTTAAACGTTTACTTTGATAACACATCTTATGATATAAATGTCCATTTCATTTTTTTGAAGGGTGATCTTGACACCGTTGATGGGACAAAGGCACCCATAGATAGAGAACTAGTGTGGTTTACAGAGACTGAAAACCAGCCAATGACTGTCATGACTCTTTACCACCTAACCTCAGCCTCCAGCACCAAGAGCAACTGTGGAAACATTGAAAAAAAAAAAGTAAAAAGAGCAGCAAGTATGTACAGCTCCTGCAGTGACCAGTGAAGTATTCATGTCATCTCCTTTTAAGGAACACCTTGCAGCCAATCACAGCTCTTATCGAATGGCGGAACCCAAAAACTATTGAACAAAACATGCGATGTATATTGGCATTAAGTGAAAAGGTATAGGTAGATAATAGGTACAAATAAATGTTTTTATCAGTCACTTTATTAAACTCTGTTCACAAAGCCCCATCAAACTGCTTTCACATCTCCCATCTGCCCATCGAGTCCATTTATACTGGTTCTGCTCCAAGACCCACGTTAGAACGAGGCAGTTTCTGTCCTCACCACCGCCAGGTTCCCCTCTGCTCCAGGAGGGGTTATCCACTGACAGGACGGTTCCATCAACCCATCTCCACATCCCTTCTCTGGCCTCATCTGTCGCTCCGAGCCATAAGGATGAGCGGTACCTGCTAATGAAGTTAATCTCCTCGTTACTGTCCACAACCACCAGATCTGATCTGTGGGAAACACAGAACATCCTGCTCTCACTCCAGGATCCCTGCACATCAGAAAGTCGGTAACATTTACAACCAAACAAATCCCAACCACTTGGACAGCACTGTTGACAAAGCAGTGAGTCTCTCTGTTCTGTCACATTCTTTAGCCTTTGGCGAAGTTGCTCCATGTCTCTGTCCATGCTTACAGTCTTCTCCATGATGGTCTTCTCCATGGCGGTCTTCTCCTTGATGGTCCTCTCCATGTCGGTCTTGTACTGCACTGCGAACCAAAGCAGTCTAGCCAGCAGGACAACAGACAGCAGGCCCAGAAGCACCACCACCAGCCCTGATCGGACACCTAGGAGGGCTCACAGCGTCCGGCCGCTGACTTCTTCCTGTTCTCAGAGACATGGAGGACTCCTCTGTCCCCACATGGTCCTGGTGTTGATCTCTGAGGCTCCCAGGACTAACCAAGATGTCCACTATCCTCTCATCTCTCTCTCCTTGTGTATACCTGGCCTTGGTCATCATGTTGGGTCTGGCGTAAATCTCCTCAGCCATATTCTGGTCAAAACTGTTTTCACAGAGTTTATCTTATCATCCTACTTGGTGTGCTTGGTCTTTCTGAGAGTTATGTATGACATCATGTCAAAGTCTTAAGAGCCACTTTAATCTAAAAGGAAGTATTTTAAGCTGATTCTATTTTCCACTTCTGCTTCTAGAGACAGTGTGTCAGTGGTATGTGCGCTGCATCACTTAGGGTCATAACAGTAAGGTTGATTATTTTCCCTCCATCAAATGGACCAAATATACATTAAGACATTCTTGTAATACTTATTGCCATAGGCTTATGCCAAAATAAAATGGTAAAGTTAAGAAAAAGGTTATGTGTTTTCTAAATAGTGTTTCATTTACAATTTCTTAAGAGTGAAAGATTATATAATTTTTGATATCAATGATAAAAAAAAAAAAAGGATTGTCATCATGAGAAAAGTTCAGTGCAAACATTGCATTTAAAATAATTAAAGCTGATGAAACACTGGATTGGCAATTCAAATGTTTTCTTCATCAGTCTAATGGAAATTAAAGATCAGTTCAATGTCTGTTTAAAGAGACCAAGTCCCAACAGAATACCTTTCAATTCCTTTAAGTTCTACACATATAATTCAAACATAGCTGCTTTAAAAAAAAAAGGTAAAATAAACAACAGCAATAGAAAAATATAAATATTTTTTTGGAACGAGAATTAAGAGAAAAGTGATCCAAATGGATTGATCTCACCGGGTGAGGAGATGAGCTGGGCCTTGCAGGCCTGACTCCATCCTGGATCTGGTGGATGGTTGAGGAGATGAGCTGGGCCTAGCAGGCCTGACTCCATCCTGGAGCTGGTGGATGGTTGAGGAACAGAGGTGAACCCAATAGTGGCAAGAACCAGAACTGTCACAACCAGTGCTAGCAGGGCAGCTGGAACAAAAGGAAAAGGACCCAAATGCAGACTAGTATATGGGGTGATTAAACAAAAAGACTTTCAAGAAAGTAAACTCAAAAATCTCACATACACAAACTGGCATAAGATAGCCTAATCACAAGAGAACAACAAGCACAAAAGGACATGACAAAAACAACAAACCGACAAGGGAACAAAGGAAGTGAACTGGTATATATAGGGAGAGACTGATGGGGGAATGAGGTGCAGGTGGGAGGATTGACAAGGAAGCTCAGGGGAGGGGAAGGAAGTGATTGCAGATGGGAGAGACAGGATCTGTGAGTGAGGGGAAAAGTCTAAGGACATCTGGTGGACAGGTGGAGAACGGAAACCAAAGACCATAACAGAGTCAGACTGTGACACAGATGCCTCGAGATAGTGGGTGTCTGGGAGCAGAACCAATGGACTATTCAATGGACATGTGAGGGCTGTGAAGTCCATGGACCATACGTTTGTGAAACAATGTCATGTATTGATGTCATTTTACTAAGAAACGTCTTCTTCTTCTTTATGCCTCTCAGAATGTGGTCGTTTTGTTCCGTATTTTGTTTCCTCCATTTGATAAAGAACCACTTGTTGCAGCTGGCTGCAAAGTGTTAAGAAGGAGCCCACACTTAAGGAGATAACAGCAATACATTCTTTACTGCTGGGTCTGTACATCGATGCCATTCTGGTCTTTCGTCACTTTTTAATATTTCCACAGTTCCTCTTTGTGCTGGACTTTAAGATCAAGCTAGATTATTGTAATTTTAGAAAATGTAAGTCATTTAGACCTCAATTTCAGCAAAAAGATACAACATATTTAATGTTGAATTGAATAGACCTTGGTACCATGTAGTGTGATCACTAAAGCACAAATGATCCCTTAATTCCAACTTTCTCACTTCTTCAACCGTTTCCAACATTGAGAAGTCGACTGTAAGAATCCACTTTGTGTTTAAATATCTGACTTCATTTGTTCTCACAGCCTGTTATCTGAGTCATCCTTAAATGAGCAGTAGACAAGATTTAGAGGGAATTCAACAAACGGACAAGTTTGAAAAGACTCATTTGTTGATTTGTCAAATGCAGGTTGACCATTTTTGGACAGCCTACTACAGTCAAATGAAACTCCTAGAATTTAGTTTTCATTGCAAAACAATTTACCTTTCAGATGGATGCTGGAATGTTATGAACAATTTCATATTTCTTTCTACTTAATCTTTTACAGAAAAATTGCCTACTGTTCCTTTTAACAAATAAATAAAAAAATACTGTTATCAACATTGGTGTCTGTTCAAAGCTGTGTACTTCTGGTATAAGGTGAACAGATGACCTGAACAGTACACTTGTACTCTTTTAGACTTGTGGTTCTAATCCAACAGCCTGACTTTACATGCTGTACAAGTCTGACCCCTGGTGGTCAAACAATACTGTCATTTCTAAAGAAAATCCAAAGCTGGTTTTGCGATCTTGAGTGAACACTGTGGCAAAAACTAATTCAAAGGAGAAAACTGCGCTTCTTAAAAACATTAGTATTAATTCTTAAACACATTTTCATGTCTGGGTCTTACTCCTACATTTAGCTGCCATCAACCTGGAGAGAGAAGCAGAGGACCTCTGGGATCGAACCCGGACCCTTTGGACACCCTAACCACTAGACTAACCCCGCCCCCTTACATACACATGTATTAATACACACGTCTTTATTCCTCTGTGTTACCGTGTGGTTCAGGTGAGGCTGACCTGGATGCTGTCTGTGATGCCTGCCTTCCCTACCTGAGCTGTAGACAACCAATCAGCTTTCAGGAGGCGGTTCTAAGGTATCAGCGCTACAGTCAACAGATTTACTATCTCTCTTCCACACACACACACACACACACGCACACGCACACGCACACGCACACGCACACGCACACACACACACACACACACACACACACACACACACTCTCTTCATAAAATGGTATATCTCATGGCCTGCATGTGATTCACTTCGTGTTGCAAAGTAAAAGGCAAAAAAAATGGGTGAGGGTCAAGAAATGTTGCAAAGTCCCACCAGTTGGATTCAAGCCAAGCGAGCACGATGGGTGAAATATGAACACATGAAATCCCATTGAGATCCTGCGCCCAAGTGAAAAGGTGGCTCCGTGTGTGGCTGACCCCTCCCCTTCCTGCTCCCTGCCAGCGTGTTCCGTCACCTGATCCAGGTGGACCCGGACGCCTTCTGGCTGACGCTGAGCCAGCTGCACGCTCCCTTCCCGTACGCCCCACCCCATCCACACCTCCAGCCCCTCCAGCTGGGCGGGGCGGGCCCCACCCGGGACCAGTACACACACAACCTGGACCGCCTGCTGAGGGACGCCTTCGGGGCCCCCGGCTCCCAGACCCCCGGGTCTCTGGGATGATGGGCGGATGGACGACCAATCAGATGAAGCCCAGTGTGGACGCGTGCTGTGCTGTTCCGTCAGGTCATCACGTTACTGACTGGTCAAACTGGTGTTGTGGAACTGCTGCTGTGGTTTCATAGACACACCAGCAACCTGCTGCTCTGAAGACACTTGCTCAAGGGCACGTCGTCATTCATAGCAATGAAGATGAAAGTGTGAATATAAAACAAGCATTAGTCGCTCCAACATGGCTTGTGATCAGGTAGCTGATATCAATGATGTGTTACCATGTTTACACACCGTGATATCCTGATTTACTCAGAAATGAGTTACATAGCAGAACTTGATTCTCTGCTTGAAGAGAAGAAACACAGGACCTTAAAACATTTAATATTAATATTTGTTGTTAATAAAAAGGTTAGACGATTTCAAATTATTGTTTCATATACAATTTATTATTGATTTGACATTGAATAGGGTTAAGACATTCAAGAGATTGTACAAAACTATTGGTTAATAATTTATACAAACATATATAAATAAAATATGCCAAGTGGTATTTTGCAAAGATCAGAAAAGTTAAGGGCAAATACTGCCATTAAGAATATTACAGATGAAACATTTGATTGGCAATAGTAATTATTTATTCACCAGACCCAAAAGTAATTTAATATCAATTCAATGTCTGTTCAAAGAGACAAAGGCTAAACCAAATCCAAATAATAAAAATAAGCAAAATAAATAACTCAAGAGCTTCTTTAAAAATACATATATATATATATATATATTCACTAAATCAAACACAGCTCAATATACAGTAGATTTACGGACTTCATTGCAATTTAATCTGAATGTGTGCGAATGCATATACCGTATACATTCAAAAGTGTTCCTTCAGTAACACAAAACTAAATTGCTAGCATTTTTGAAGCGACAACGTCTTGTTTGACCACTTGGGTTCAGACTTGTACAGCTTGTAAAATCAGGCTCTTGGAGCCGCTGAAACAGTCGCAAGTAAAGACCTACAAGCCTGTTCAGACACCAGGACACAAGTCTACTGTTCTGCTATCTGAACACCGTGGAACAACTAGATCATTTACATAAGTGTTTTGTGGTGGTCACACCACGTGGTACCAAAGTCAAAATACAATTCAACATTTAAGGTATTTTTTAAACGTCTACATTGAACACATTTGTTGTAAATGTCGATTTAATATTTTGGAGGGTGATCTTGACACTTTTCAGAGGACAAAGGCAGCCCTAGATAGAGAACTAGTGTGGTTTACAGAGACAGAAAACCAACCGATGATGTCATGACTCTTTACCACCTAACCTCAGCCTCCAGCACCAAGAGCAACTGTGGAAACTTTTTTTTTTTAAAGGCAACAAGAGCAGCATCTATATACAGCTCCTGCAGTGACCAGTGTAGTATTCATGTCATCTCCTTTTAAGGAACACCTTGCAGCCAATCACAGCTCTTATCGAATGGCGGAACCCAAAAACGATGGAACAAAACAGCCAACGTCTGTTGGCATTATGATGTACAAAATAGGTACAAAGAAATGTTTTCATCAATCATTTTACTAAATCACGTTCACAAATCCCCTTTCTTTGGAATTCACATCTCTCACCTCTCCATTTATATTTGGTCTTCTCCGAGACCTTTAGCATGAGACAGTTCTTGTTCTCACCACCGTCAGGTTTCCCTCTGCTCCAGGAGGGTTTATCCACTGACAGGACGGTTCCATCAACCCATCTCCACATCCCTTCTCTGGCCTCATCTGTCGCTCCGAGCCAGAGGTTCGAGAGGTTCCTGTTGATGAAGTCCATCTCCTCTTTACTGTCCACAACCACCAGATCTGCTCCATGGGAAACACAGAACTCCCTGCTCTTATTCCAGGATCCATACACGTCGGAATGCCGGTAACATTTACAACCAAACTTATCCCAACCACTTGGACAGCACAGTTGACAAAACAGTGTGTCTCTCTGTTCTGTCACATTCTTCAGCCTTTGGAGAAGTTGCTCCATGTCTCTGTCCATGCTTACAGTCTTCTCCATGTCGGTCTTGTACTGCACTGCCAACCCAAGCAGTCTAGCCAGCAGGACAACAGACAGCAGGCCCAGAAGCACCACCACAGCCCTGACCGGACACCTAGGAGGGCTCACAGCGTCCGGCCGCTGACTTCTTCCTGTTCTCAGAGACATGGAGGACTCCTCTGTCCCCACATGGTCCTGGTGTTGATCTCTGAGGCTCTCAGGACTAACCAAGATGTCCACTATTCTCTCCTCGACCTCTCCTTGTGTATTCCTGACCTTGGTCATCATGTTGGGCCTGGCGTAAATTGCCTCCTCTATATTCTGGTCAAAAGTGTTTTCACAGAGTTTATCTTATCGTCCTGCTCCTACGAGTGGCTGGTCTTTCTGTGCGTTCTCTATGACAGCATGCCAAAGTCTTAACACCTACTATCACCAAACAGGAAGTCTTTCTAACAGGTTGGGCTGTCACGGTAACCGCAATATCGCAACACTTCGGTGTTGCCAAGGCAACCGCAGGTGATGATTAAACAACAGCAATACAATTGGTTTTCTAAAAAACAACCATATCCACATTTCAGTGTTTTTTTCTTTACTTGACTAGTCTTTTTCTGTGTCAAAGCTTGTATATTTAATGTAGAGTAATAAAGCTCCAGTCTAATTTGAAGCACAGAGCCCCCCAGCACCAAGACACAACAGGAAGTAATGAGTTCAGTTCACTAGTCATGTGTTGAGAGCTTCATAAGTAACACGGCAGCACAACGGACTACTTCATATTGATTATTTTCATTTTGATTACAAATGCTGTAATATAGTCAAACTAGATGTAAACAAAGGCACATTAACATATAAAACTGTTGGTTTGAAATGGCGTCACCACCCAGAAGATCAAACAAATACTTTGTCAAACACAAATTACATAAGGGAGCAGGCAAACCGGCCATTGTGTTTTGAATAATTCAAGTATCAAGCTGGATTTCAATGTTTAAGCAAGGGCAAACTATATCAATGAGCTCAGCAATGACTTATGATGGGATAGTACAACACCAATGCATATAATAAAGAGTGAAGGGAAGGTGTAAAATATATAACATATTTATTGTTGAATTGAATAGATCTTGGTACCATGTACTGTGATCACTACAGCACAAATTATCTTGTAATGCCAACTTTCTCACTTCAACCGATTCCAATACTGAGAAGTCGACTGTAAGAATCCACTTTGTGTTTAAATATCTGACTTCGTTTGTTCTCACAGCCTGTTATCTGAGTCTTACCTAAAGGAGCAGTAGGCAAGGTAAAGAGAAAATTAAACAAACTGACATCAATTTGTAAAGACTGATTAGTTGTTTTCTGACCGGCAGGTTGACCATTTTCAGACAGCCTACTACAGTCAAATGAAACTCCTAGAATTTAGTTTTCAATTTAGAAAAATGTTCTTTTCAGATATATGCTGGAATGTTACGAGTAATTAGATCTTTTTCTACTTAATCGTTTACAGAAATATTGCCTACTGTTACTTTAACAAATACAACAAACAAATACTGTCAACAACATTGGTGTCTGTTCAAAGCTGTGTGCTTCTGGTATCTGGTGAGCAGATAACAGAACAGTAGACTTGTATTCTGCTATTAGGCTTGTGGGTCTGCTCCAACAGCCTGACTTTATATGCTGTACAAGTCTGACCCCTGGTGGTCAAACACGAGTTTGTCATTTCAAAAGAAACTCCACAAGCTGAGTTTTGTGTTCTTGAGTGTACACTGTGGCAAATATTTATTCAAAGGAGCAAACTGAGCTTCTAAAAAACATTAGTATTAATTCTTAAAGACATTTTCATGTCTGGGTCCTACTCCTACATTTAGCTGCCATCAACCTGGAGAGAGAAGCAGAGGACCTCTGGGATCGAACCCGGACCCTTTGGACACCCTAACCACTAGACTAACCCCGCCCCCGTACATACATATGTATTAATACACACGTCTTTATTCCTCTGTGTTACCGTGTGGTTCAGGTGAGGCTGACCTGGATGCTGTCTGTGATGCCTGCCTTCCCTACCTGAGCTGTAGACAACCAATCAGCCTTCAGGAGGCGTGTCTAAGGTAGCAGTTCCACAGTCAACCCCCCCCCACCCCACACACACACACACACACACACACACACACACACACACACACACACACACACACACACTCATTTCTTAAAATGTAATTGTAATTTGGTCAAGAAATGTTGCAAAGTCCCACCAGTTGGATTAAAGCCAAGCGAGCACGATGGGTGAAATATGAACACATGAAATCCTATTGAGACCCTGCACCCAAGTGAAAAGGTGGCTCCGTGTGTCGCTGACCCCTCCCCTTCCTGCTCCCTGCCAGCGTGTTCCGTCACCTGATCCAGGTGGACCCGGACGCCTTCTGGCTGACGCTGAGCCAGCTGCACGCTCCCTTCCCGTACGCCCCACCCCATCCACACCTCCAGCCCCTCCAGCTGGGCGGGGCGGGCCCCACCCGGGACCAGTACACACACAACCTGGACCGCCTGCTGAGGGACGCCTTCGGGGCCCCCGGCTCCCAGACCCCCGGGTCTCTGGGAGGATGGGCTGATTGGCGACCAATCAGATGAAGCCCAGTGTGGACGCATGCTGTGCTGTTCCGTCAGGTCATCACGTTACTGACTGGTCAAACTGGTGTTGTGGAACTGCTGCTGCGGTTTCATAGACACACCAGCAACCTGCTGCTCTGAAGACACTTGCTCAAGGGCACGTCGTCATTCATTGCAATGAAGATGAAAGTGTGAATATAAAACAAGCATTAGTCGCTCCAACATGGCTTGTGATCAGGTAGCTGATATCAATGATGTGTTACCATGTTTATACATCGTGATATCCTGATTTACTCAGGAATGAGTTACATAGCAGAACTTGATTCTCTGCTTGAAAAGAATAAACACAGGACCTTAAAACATTTAATAATAATATTTGTTGTTAATAAAAAGGTTAGACGATTTCAAATTATTGTTTCATAGACAATTTATTATTGATTTGACAATGAATAGGGTTAAGAGTGGAAACAAACATTTAAAAAACAATCGTACTGATTTATACCAACATATAGAAATAAAATATGCTAAGTGGTATTTTGAAAAGATCAGAAAAGTTCAGGGTAAAAACTGCCATTAAAATATTACAGATGAAACATTTGATTGGCAATAGTAATTATTTATTCACCACACCCAAAAGTAGTTTAATGTAAATTCAATGTCTGTTCAAAGACAAAGGCTAAACCAAATCCAAATAATAAAATAAGCAAAATTAATAACTCAAGAGCTTCTTTAAAAATACATATATATATTCACTAAATAAAACACAGCTCAATATACAGTAGATTTACGGACTTCATTGCAATTTACTCTGAATGTGTGCGAATGCATATACCGTATACATTCAACAGTGTTCCTTCAGTAACACAAAACTAAATTGCTAGCATTTTTGAAGCGACAACGTCTTGTTTGACCACTTGGGTTCAGACTTGTACAGCTTGTAAAATCAGGCTCTTGGAGCCGCTGAAACAGTCTCAAGTAAAGACCTACAAGCCTGTTCAGACACCAGGACACAAGTCTACTGTTCTGCTATCTGAACACCGTGGAACAACTAGATCATTTAAATAAGTGTTTTGTGGCTGTCACACCACGTGGTACCAAAGTCAAAATACAATTCAACATTGAACATATTTTTTAAACGTCTACATTGAACACATTTGTTGTAAATGTCGATTTCATATTTTGAAGGGCGATCTTGACACTGTTCAGGGGACAAAGGCGGCCCTAGATAGAGAACTAGTGTGGTTTACAAAGACTGAAAACCAACCAATGACTGTCATGACTCGTTACCACCTAACCTCAGCCTCCAGCACAAAGAGCAACTGTGGAAACATTGAAAAAAAGAAGAAAAAAAAAGAGCAGCATCTATGTACAGCTCCTGCAGTGACCAGTGAAGTATTCATGTTAAGGAACACCTTGCAGCCAATCACAGCTCTTATCGAATGGCGGAACCCAACAAGTATGAAACAAAACAGCCGATGTACATTGGCATTAAGTAAAAAGGTACATGTACAAAATAGTCAGAAATAAAAAGTTTTTATCAGTCACTTCATTAAATTCTGTTCACAAAGCCCCCTCATACTGACTTCACAGCTCTCATCTGCCCATTTATATTGGTTCTGCTCCCAGACCCCCGTTACCTTGAGGCAGTTCTGAACCTCACCACCGTCAGGTTCCCCTCTGCTCCAGGAGGGGTTATCCACTGACAGGACGGTTCCATCAACCCATCTCCACATCCCTTCTCTGGCCTCATCTGTCGCTCCGAGCCAGAAGAACGAGCGGTACCTGCTAATGAAGTCTATCTCCTCTTTACTGTCCACAACCACCAGATCTGCTCCGTGGGAAACACAGAACTTCCTGCTCTCATTCCAGGATCCCACACGTTGGAAAACAAGTAACATTTACAACCAAACTTTACCCACCGATTTAGACAATACTGTTGACAAAGCAGTGCATTTCTATGTTCTGTCAAATTCTTCAGCCTTTGGCGAAGTTGCTCCATGTCTCTGTCCATGCTTACAGTCTTCTCCATGATGGTCTTCTCCATGGCGGTCTTCTCCATGGCGGTCTTCTCCTTGACGGTCTTGTACTGCACTGCCAACCCAAGCAGTCCAGCCAGCAGGACAACAGACAGCAGGCCCAGAAGCACCACCACAGCTCTGATCGGACACCTAGGAGGGCTCACAGCGTCCGGCCGCTGACTTCTTCCTGTTCTCAGAGACATGGAGGACTCCTCTGTCCCCACATGGTCCTGGTGTTGATCTCTGAGGCTCTCAAAGGTAGCGTAGATGTCCACTATCCTCTCCTCTCTCTCTCCTTGTGTATACCTGGCCTTGGTCATCATGTTGGGCCTGGCGTAAATCTCCTCAGCCATATTCTGGTCAAAACTGTTTTCAGAGTTTATCTTATCGTCCTACTCCTACGAGTAGTTGGTCTTTCTGTGTGTTCTGTATGCTAGCATGCCAAAGTCATAACACCCACTTTGAACCAACAGGAAGTATTTTAACCAGATGTTACTTCCTACTTTTGCTCATAGAGGCACTTTGTGTCAGTTGTGTGTGCACTTCATCACTTATTGTCATATCAGCAATGTTCAGATTGTTCTACATACTTAAAAGGGATCAAAATATACAATAAGACATGGTTGAAATACATATGTTTGCCATAAGCCTATGCAAAAATAAGATGGTAAAGGTTAGATGATTGATTTCAAAATATGGTTTAATATACAATGTTTGGTATTATATATATATATATATATATATATATATATATATATATAATATATATATATATATATATATATATATATACTGTATACATGAAAAGTTCAGGGCAAACACTGCAATTAAAAGGATCGAAGCTGAAGAAATAGTGGACTGGCAACAGAAACCTTCATCAGTCCCAAAGCAAATAAAAGATTGGTTCAATGTGGAGCTGCTGAAAGAGTCCAAGTGCAGACCTACAAGCCTGTTCAGACACCAGGACACAAGACTACTGTTCTGCTATCTGAACACCGTAGAACAACTAGATCCTTTATAAACAAGTGTTTTATAGTGATCACACCACATGGCACCGAAGACTAAATACAATT
>JACYXH010000267.1:0-131479 GCA_026745465.1 Lota lota | reverse complement strand
AAGGAGCAGGTATGGGTTTAGACAGTGAATACAGATACATGTGATGAAGGAGCAGGTAGGGGTTAGACAGTGAATACATACATGTGATGAAGGAGCAGGTAGGGGTTAGACAGTGAATACATACATGTGATGAAGGAGCAGGTAGGGGTTAGACAGTGAATACAGATACATGTGATGAAGGAGCAGGTAGGGGTTAGACAGTGAATACAGATACATGTGATGAAGGAGCAGGTAGGGGTTAGACAGTGAATACAGATACATGTGATGAAGGAGCAGGTAGGGGTTAGACAGTGAATACAGATACATGTGATACATACAGATACACATGTGATAGCACAGGTAGGGGTTAGACAGTGAATACAGATACATGTGAATGAAGGAGCAGGCTCGCTAGCCACTAGACACAATACGCTTAACTACACAACACGCTACACAAATACAGTATACTGTGTTACACTGCATGCAGGCGCCTGTCCCATAGATACTTAGCGTCTGTGTGGCATTGCCATGTCTCCTGTGCGTCTCCTAGATCCAAAAGAGAAGAGAATAAAGCATTGTCACAGGTACTGAAGCACACGTGTACTCTGCTTTAACATACATGTGATAAAGTATGGCTCAGGCTTACCACAGGTAACTGAAGCACACGTGTACTCTGCTTTAACATACATGTGATAAAGTGACTCCAAGATTTAGATGAAAAACCAATCAACACAATCTACATTGACCAACGTGTGTATAAAACGAACCAAACTAAACTGTCTTTTATTGTTTGTATGCATCAGCTATGGAAAGGGACCACGTTTTCCCTGTATTTCAAAATAAAAGTTGTATTATTGAATGTGGTTGGGCATTCACGCACGTCTGTGATGTCACCTTGTGCCCCCAGACGCCTTTCTGGAGACGTCCATCACATGGAGAAGCGGGTGTCCACGCTCAGACGACAGCTGGATTCACCCTGATTTCACCAGGACTGGTTGGTTCGGAGGTCAGCAGAAAGCGCCTTCAGTTTAGGATCAAAAGCTTGGATGGGGATTTGGAGCCTCATCGTTGTGCCCTTCCTTTCCAGCAGGGGGCAGCAGCTTGTTCAGAGTTCAGTTGTTTGTGTCATCGGTGTGCCCCTCCTTGCCAGCAGGGGGCAGCAGCTTGTTCTGAGTTCAGTTGTTGTTTGTGTCATCGTTGTGCCCCTCCTTGCCAGCAGGGGGCAGCAGCTTGTTCTGAGTTCAGTTGTTCGCAATTGAAAGCAATTTGAGGAAGTATATTCCTCCCCAGTTTCTACGGTTGCATTTTATTTGTTTGCTCTGTGACTCATTTCAGCAGAAATAACAAGTATATTATAATGTGTATAATACATGTAATAATAATAAACTATATAATAATTGACTGAAAGCTGAGCACGTGCACTCAACTTCTTTGGTCGACCATGGCGAGGCCTGTTCTGAGTGGAACCTGTCCTGTTAATCCGCTGTATGGTCTTGGCCACCAAGCTGCAGCTCAGTTTCAGGGTCTTGGCAATCTTCTTATAGCCCAGGCCATCTTTATGTAGAGCAACAATTCTTTTTTTTCAGCCTCAGACAGAGTTCTTTGCCATGAGGTGCCATGTTGAAACTTCCAGTGACCAGTATGAGGTAGTGTGAGAGCGATGACACCAAATTTAACTCACATCACATGCTCCCCATTCACACCTGAGACCTTTGTAACACTAACGAGTCACATGACACCGGGAGGGAAAATGGCTAATTGGGCCCAATTTGGACATTTTCACTTAGGGGTGTACTCAACTTTTGTTCCCAGCGGTTTAGACATGAATGGCTGTGTGTTGACTTATTTTGAGGGGTTATACAAGCTGTACACTCACTACTTTACATTGTAGCAAAGTGTCATTTCTTCAGTGTTGTCACATGAAAAGATATACTCAAATATTTACAAAGATGTGAGGGTGTGTACTCACTTTGTGTGAGATACTGAATATCATACTCCATACATTTCCTATAGCACTGTTTTTATTATACAACTATAGCACTTAAAGTAATACACGGTTCATTTTCAAAAAAATTTCAGTTTGTTAACTAGTTAATGGTACACTAATGAAACCTGTGAACATTGTATGTTTTACTATCATTGAAGAAAAACACTTTATGATACGAAAAGCACATGTTACTGCATATGTCAGTAAGCCCTGTTGACATGTGTATATTGTACTATGTCTAGGGATAGGATAACACTGTTAGCTAAGGGTTTATGGGCTCACCATCCAGGTCTGGTGTGACTTACAGGTCTCGAGGAATATTCATGTTTTTATGTGTTGTGGCATAAGTGATGTATTGTTTGACGCAGTTTGATTGTCTTACTTGGGGCTTCCAGCCTGGCCTTATATGGGTTTAGAAAGTACCTATAAAATCACCAAAAACTCAGCTAGTAGAATAGCTGATATCAGCAGAAGAACACCAGCTAGGGTTCATGTGAGGACAAAAATGGAGCCGTAGAATGAATAATTCATAAAGGGCGTGGAAAATGGTCAAGGGCCAAATCTTACTCTATAAAAAGGCCTACCCAAGGTAGGAATAGCGAGGAATCCTAGCCACGGGGGCTCCATGAAGGACGTCCACACTAAACTTCGAAGGAGAAGGAAGACTAAAAAGTCTTGGAAAGAATTTCGAAAATAGGAGAGAGTGTTTTCTTCTCAAAATCTTCTATCAGACCCGCGTTCACCAGAAGCTAGCCTTGACCGCCCACTCTCTGAAGAGAGGGTTCCTCCCATAGCCCTAAGAAGCTATGAAGGCTTACAGCTGCGGGCTCACAGAAGAATTATGGACAGAATAAATTAATATAACTTTTTCTGCCATGTTTCAGAAAGGGATTATTTTGCTTTCTCCCCCTGCAATTGATACTATTCCACACCACAAGAAAGCAATATGTGTGATCGTTGTTTTAACCTTTTCTTTGGATTGGTTATAGAGTATCATTTTTATCAATATCTTCTTTGCCATATTACTATACAATGTTCCACCCTGTAAACCTTGATTGATAGTAAAATTCAGTCAGAGATACAGTTGCACTCTGGAGAGAGAGAGAGAGAGAGAGAAGAGAGAGATTTTACTTATAAAGGAAATTGAAACCATTCAAAAACACAGAAAGTAGCTTTATATATACTATATATACTGCCTCAAAAAAATAAAGGGAACACTTAAACACACAATGTAACTCCAAGTGTTCCCTTTATTTTTTTGAGCAGTATATATACACACAGGTACCCACACACACAAACACAGGTACGCACACACACAACACATGCACACACACACACACACAAACACAGGTACGCACAAACACACACACACACACACACATGCATACATGTACATGCACATGCACAGACATCCACACGAACATGACATATGACACATGTCCTTGTACCACACACACTTTCGAACTTGCACATATTCCACACTGTCCACATTGTCCGAAATAGGAAAGAATTCTTTTTTTTTTTTCGTACACTTGCACACAACACACCAACACAGAAATCCGAAATATTTGCAAAAAATCAAAGCCACAGGGCCAATTAACGGGCCGTCTTTGATGTATCTCTGCTCCCCCCCCCCCCCCCCCCCACACACACACACACACACACACTCCTCGTTTGCCCCTCGACCACGGCGTGTCCATGTCTTCTGTCTTTATCCCCTCTGTTATTCATTAATTATTCGGAGTGGGGGAGTGGGGTGGGGGGGGGAGAGTTCACGTTGGCTAATTCCCCCTCTCTTTCTGTCTTTCCATCTCTCTTATACTACCTTTCTATTTCCCTTCCTCTATCAATCTCTCTTGATCTCTCTTTATCTCTGTCTCTCTCTCTCACACTCTCTATGTCTCTCTCACGCTCTCTCGCTCCCTCCCCTCTTTCTCCCATATCTCTCTCTCTCCCTCCCTCCCACCCTCTCTGTCTCCAATAACTCTCTCTCTCGCTCTCTCTCCCATCCCTGACATTCCAAAGGGATGATAGTTTGAGGTGTAACACATCACAGGTCACTGAGATGTGTTACACAGACATACTCACAGACATAATATACAACATACTCACATAGTATGCATCATATACATAATATACATAATACACAAGGTCAGCACACTCTGGACATATGAGACTCCACATAATGTCTGTCACGTTTATTAATTAATTTGATAGATTATGCTAAAGTAAAATTTATTTTTAGGCTATAAATCTCCTGTATTTCTGCTATGACACCCATAGCCCTGTCTGGGTTAAATGTAGTATTTAAATGTGAGGCATGTTAAAGCATAGGGAAAATGTTGGAAAAGGCAACTGACCTACGTGGATCAGGATACCAACATACGGCACTAAAGCTATATCACTTTGCTGCTAGCAAGATGCTTATCTCTTTATTATGCAAGTATATGTGCCAATGGGTTTTCACTTATACGTTATTTAGCCCAAAGAAACAGGAACCATTTTAAATGGAGGAAAGATTAGTGTCCATAAGCTGTCTAAAACAAGAAAGTGAACTGTTGTGAAACTGATGTTTCACTGAGGTTGATATCAGTGTTGAATTGTGTAAAAGAGTAATCTATTATAGGCGTCCCATATGAATTGAACTGTTATTAATTATCTTATTCAGATAATGTGTTTGATTATAAATGATCATTCATATCCATGAAGTATCTTCTTCTTAGTACCCAGTCAAAACAATAATACTGCCACTACCACTACTAATAATAATAATAACAATAATAATAGTAATATTAGTAATAGCAATAATCGACTGCTTGTGCTTTCATTATTATTATTAATAATAATAATAATAATATATAACTATATTAGGAATAATAATATAAACACAAGCAGTAGAGAATATTTATGGAGACCGGGAGGTGATTTTTATATATAGAGCACGCGCTTTTTAGTATGTCGCACGCATGCTTTAAAGATGTCGTACAACATCTGTGATTGATACATGTTATCACTGAATGTGATGGGTCAAACCAGATCTCCCTCGACTTGTGCTGTAAATGTCTCTTGTTTCGCTATCCTGAAGTCGTGTGAACAAATCGGTTTGGTTCCATCAGTACTTCAGTTTACCTCATTTCCCCTTTTCTTCCTTATCTGTTTTGGGGCAAACATCGCTTGTCAGGTTGTTGTTGCTTGTCCTCCATCAAACCCTTTGTGTGATCTTATCCATCTGCGTTCTTCTCTTTAGCATAAGACTCTGGTCAGAAGAATTAGAAAACATCCCCCTTAATCCTTGGCCACTTCAAAAGGGAACTCTCAATGCGCTCTCCCTTCAAAGGGGAGACACCAAGTATTATAGGGGTGGGACATTAGGACTGGCAACCGGCTGGCAAAAATCGGAAGGTTGCTAGTTCGAGCCCCGACTTCAACCCTAACTATGTCGAGGTGTCCTTGAGCAAGACACTTAACCCCAACCGCTCCCCGGGCGCTGTGATTGGCTGCCCACTGCTCCCTTGAGGGATGGGTTAAATGCAGAGGAAAAGTTTCACTATATGTATGTGTATGTGACAATAAAAGTACCTTTACCTCTGGCAGAAAAGCAAACCAAGAGAAAGGGGGACTGCCTTCACGCCAACACTGACCCCCTGAATCCACTCTCTATTGTGTGTGTGTTGTCCACCCCCCCCCCCCCCCCCCCCAAGCCGTTCCTGTCCTAATCATCATGTTGAACCTTTAAAAACAAAAAAGAAGTCACGAAGGCCTTCATAGGATCAGAGAGCTGGGCCACTAGCCCCTACCCCAAAACACAAGGAAGGTTCAGTGGGAGGACAAGCTTTCGTTGGTCTTTCCAATTCAAGGTTGGCGGTGACATCATGATTGCGCATTTTAATTTGCGCATAATTTCGTTGTTAAAACGTTCGAGATTCTCTAAATGTATTTGGAAACAGTTACAAAAAGTGAGATTAATAATTGTCTATTGGTATTATTGGTAAGATTATGAATAAAAGGAAGAAAGATTTGATGGCGAAACATTGTCCAGAAAATTGTCAGGTTGATTACATTTTTCCTCATTTCCTTAAAGCTCAGGCTTCTATATTTTCTAAAAAGCTTAATAACTGTGTCAGAATTGTCAGAGATGCCTGATCTCTCTCGGTGCATACTTTTTTGATGTGAATTGGCCTAGAAGTTTCTGTGAACACACAGTGGCAAAGCTCGCAAAGCTGTAGAATTAATTTAGCCTGGTCCCAAAACAAATGAATTCATCTGGCAGTGAAACCTTTTTTCTTCTTCTTCTTAGTGTATTAATGCACACATTGTGTATGTATTGCTCTGCTTGTTTTTATATAATATTTGTGGTAGTATTCGTTTTTTGGTGTTATTTCATAAAGTTTGTTTAGCTTATTATTTCATTAATAATAAGAGCATGTAGAGCTAGCAACATTTTAATTCACTGTTACTCTACTCTTTCAGAATTAAATAGGTGATTTGAGTAACTGTGATTTGTAACAAGAAATGTTGCTGTTGTTGTATAATAGCTTTTTATTGGGAAGGATGCTGTGTTTTAATAAATATATACACTATAGTTGGATAATGATGAGGATACGTATATTATCCCACTGCATGCACAACTAAATAATTTCCCAGAAATGCCTGTGATGATACTATGCCATCAATCAACCCAATGGGTTTGTATTCTGTTACCGTATTCTTTATAAAATGCACTCAACACAAACACACTAAACAAGCCTAAATCCTAAAGGTATGCTCACTCATCCACTCACTCACACACTAACTCACCCACTCACTCGCTTACTTATAGGCAGGTCACTCACTCATCCACTCACTCACACACTAACTCACCCACTCACTCACTTTCTTATAGGCAGCTCACTCTCTCACCCACTCATTCACTCTCTTCACTTCTTCACAGCTCACACACTCACTTTTGGTTACCTGATCACTCACTCACTCACTCTCTTCACTTCTTCACAGCTCACACACTCGCTTTTGGTTATCTCGGTTCTGATTCCTTACAAAGTACCTCCAGCCTTTCCCCTTTGCTTTTGAATCCTATTAGTGCATGAACTTGATTGAACTGAAAAAGAGTGCAAACTTCACTAAATTAGCCCTAATAGGATTAGCTGGCTGGTATGGGCTTGGAGGTTTAAATGGGAATGGAATTTTGGCAGACACCTGCTTCATGCATTAATCTGATAAAGGCTGCAGACTTTTCTGTCCGGGGCCCCCCTTGTTCAGAGGCCCCTGGACAACAAATGGCCAGGTCTAAGTTCTAATGAAAGGAGTCACAAAGGCAAAGAGAGAGACACAGACCACAATGTGTCATTAGGGTGTAAGTATAACAGAAAATATGGAATGCGGGAATAAAAAATCGGAAAGAAAGGTTTGAATATCTGAATTTGCTGTGATACGAGTGACATCAAAGCTGTTAATTGTGCGATGAAAAAGATCAATGGAACGACTACCACCAAAATAAAAATGGACGGAAAAATAGAATGTGATTCAGTTTGCCAGGATGAGGAGGCCGCAGTCTGGACGGCTATAATGAAACAAACCGTGGGTATAGGTGGAGTTTGTGGGCGATGGGGTGAAAAGTGGTGGTTGTAATGTCTTTCCATTTCTTTACTCATTACAGATGATGAGTGTGTGTGTGTGGGGGTGTGTGGGTGTGTGTGGGTGTGTGGGTGGGGGTGGGTGTGTGGGTGTGTGGGTGTGCATGTGTGTGTGGGTGTGTGGGTGTGTGGGTGTGCATGTGTGTGTGTGTGTGTGTTTGCGTGCCTTCTTTGTCAACAAGTCATTGTATCCTAACTACCCAAGAACAATGGCTGCTTTACCTGCTTTGAAACCCATTAGGAACCAGAAGCAAGCTGAAACTGTTGATCCCAGGAAATCCATTCAAAATCCTTCTGATGTTTTTATTGATCTTCTTTGTTTACATGGAACCTGAGTTCCAAGGAGAGCATAAACGCCACTCAAGAGATATAGATTAATCTGTTGTAAAAAATATATACAATGGAATCTATCCATAAGTTTTTTTAGGCAGAAGTTTCGGGATGATAAATAATGAATCCGTTTTTTTCTGTTACATCATAAAGCAACATGCTTGCATCAAATGAATATGAAGCGTGTAATTGACACACATCCGCCAGTTCCTAGAGCCGCGATCAGATCAGAGTGGGGCAACTATATTTCACTATACTTCTTTTAATACATATAATATAATAATATAACATAATATAATGCAATCTTTAATATAACACCCGTGCACACACAGACACACACATACCCTGGCGCCCCCAGTCACAGCCCCAAATAGTTAACATTGACTTAAGAATTAAGTACTAAATTGAGAGCCCTAATCCCTGGTGATGCCACTCCTCTCCTACAGTGTCTCACCAGGTCTCATACCAACACCTCAAAATGTCCCCTGTGGGGCACCTTACTTTCACAGAGGTCCTCATCTCTCTCTCTCTCTCTCTCTGTGTGTGTGTGTGTGTGTGTGTGTGTGTGTGTGTGTGTGTGTGTGTGTGTGTGTGTGTGTGTGTGTGTGTGCGCGTGTGTGTGAGTGTGTGTCTTTGTGCAGCCAGTCATCCAAGGCCCCTTATCCAGTATCTGGATGGGTGGGCTAGTAGTCCTGTCTCACTCCAACCCCTTTACCCTATGGTCTGCTACTCTTTCTCTCTCTCTCTCTCCCTCTCTCTCTCTCTCTCTCTCTCTCTCTCTCTCTCTCTTTTCTCTGGGTGCGTGGGATTGAATAGCTATCTTGGTGGCCTTGAACTGGTCCTCAAAACACACACACACACACACACATACCAACACTAGGTACACACACACACACACACACACACACACACACACACAAATACACATACACACATAAGCACACACACAAACCCACACACATATTACCTATCCCATTTTCAGATCACACCATTATTTATATAATTATGTTATGATTCTGATAGTACTGTACCGGATAATAGCCACACATTTCCAGGTTTATACCAGTGGAGAAACGTTGGGGTCTGTCTGTGTGTGTGTGTGTGTGTGTGTGTGTGTATGCTTTCATGCGTGACTGCATGCGTGCATGTGTGTGTTTATGTGTTTGTGTGTGTGTGCATGCATGCCAGAATGTGTGTGTGTGTGTGTGTGTGTGTGCCATATGTGCGTGTGTGTATGTGTGTGTGCATGTGTGTGTTGACTTGAGACCAGGAGGTGGTGGAAGGGGAGGAGGAGCAGGAGCAGCAGGAGAAAGAGAAGGAGGAGGAGGAGAAAGAGAAGGAGGAGGAGGAGGTGGAAGGGAAGGAGGAGGAGGAGGAGAGGAGGAGGAGGAGCAGGAGCAGGATAAAGAGAAGGAGGAGGAGGAGAAAGAGAAGGAGGAGGAGGAGAAAGAGAAGGAGGAGGAGGAGGAGGTGGAAGGGAGCTTGACGACCTGTGCGTTGAACTCCAGATGCCCACCTTCCAGGAGGAAGAGGGCTCCACCATGCTGCAGCTGGAGAAGGACCGACGCACACGGCGCGACGTGATGCGGAAACACAAGGAGCAGAGGATGGACGAGCTGCAAGCACTTGTCGAAAAAGACGGCGAGCTCTGCGACATCCTGTGCTCCACGCCCTTCTGCATCGACCGCGACCGCGTGCCGTCCGTGGAGCGGCTGGACGGCTTCCGCTCCTACATCGCAAGCCTCGTCACGGAGAAGCAGCGGCGGCACGCAGAGTTTTGGAGCATCAAGGAGCAGATCATCGTCTCCATGGAGGACCTGGAGAGGCTGCCCGAGACCAGCTTCGAGAGGGACGTGATGTACGAGGAAGCCTTCTGCCTGTCCAACGACAACATCGCCTCGCTCAAACTTCTGCTCACCCAGGTACGGTGTGCGTGTCGTTGCATCGTACGACATGACCATGTTAATATTTGTTGTAGTAGATTTCTTCTGTACATAGTTGTGTTTGTGTACATTCACATACATATACGTCCACATACATGCTGTGGACGAGCCGGGGACCACAATCAGCGATAACCAGTCCCTTTTGAAGATTTGAGTTTCCGTATCGTCACATTAACTTAAACACAACGCACCAGCAGCTTTGACAATTTAAATGTAATGGTGTATCTCCTTTCCCCCCCCCCCCAACACCACCTCTTTAGTTGGAAGACTGCAAGGCGGAGAACCAACGCCGGTGCTCGGCGTACCGCCACAAAATCCAGGAGCTGTGGGGAAGGCTCCAGATCCCCCAGGAGGAGAGGGAGTCCATGTCAGCACACATGGTCCACTCCAAGAAGAAGAACGTGGAGGCGCTCCGGGCCGAGGTCGAGCGGCTGGAGGCCCTCAAGATGAAGAAAATCAGGAGCTTCGTCGAGGGCCTCCGCGCGGAGGTGGCCCTCCTCTGGGACAAGTGCTTCTACAGCGTCGAGCAGCGGCAGGAGTTCGCCCCGCACTACGACGAAGAGGACGCCTTCACGGAGGAGCTGCTGCAACGCCACGAAGCAGAGGTGTCGACGCTGAGGCAGCGCTACGAGGAGCACAGGGCGCTGTTCGAGGGCGTCGCCCGGTGGCAGGAGAGCTGGACGCTGTTCCTGGAGCTCGACCACAAGGCCAACGACCCCTCCAGGCTGAACAACCGCGGTGGGAACCTTCTCAAGGAGCAGAAGCAGAGGGCCGACCTGCAGAAGAGCCTGCCCAAGCTGGAGAAGAGCCTGAGGGCCCAGATCGACCTCTGGGAGCAGGAGTGCGGCGGGGAGTTCCGGGTCGACGGGCAGCAGTTCCTCGTCTACGTGCGGCAGCAGTGGTCGGCCTTCCACGACGAGAAGGAGAAGGAGAAGATGGAGAGGCAAATGAAGAAAACCAAGCAGTTGGAGGAGAAGCTGAAGTTCGACGCAGTGGCGAGGACGCCGTCGACGAGGCGCCTGGCGACCGCCCCCACGCCAGGCAAGGTGAGGAAGCTCAACGTCGTTTCCTCGTCTGCACCCCCAACAGCACCCTGAGCTCTGGTTTCGGGGGCACTTTCTGCCACAGCTCGGGCCCCCGGCCGCCTCTCTCCGTCCATAAAAGCCTTGGCCTGCGCACGCCCCGTGAACGGAAAGGCGTCTCACTCGTCTCACTCACACCACGCCCCACCCTCATGAGAACTAACTTACCTCCACCGTCAGGCAGCACTGATTGTTCAGCGACCTGAAGTCATTCAGCTCTTTGTTAATTTGGCATTGTTTTATTTTATTTTTATTATATAGGTTTCTCTTTTTGTTATTGAATTGTTGAGTTGTTTTTAACTATATATAACTATATATATATTGGGTTGTCATGTTTATGTGTGTTGGTACTCATATCTAATTTTAAAACTATAATATCTCTGGAGATTTGACAGATATATATGGTCTACTGTTTTTTCTATATCTATACTTATGAGTTCTCAGGAATATAGGGGGGGATGGTGGACTATATTATTTCAATGATATTGTGTATACTCTGTGATCTTCAACTATATACATAAGTGTTCTTGGTCATGTTATCATGGAGGTATATTGTATGAGTATATCTATCTATCTAATGATGAGTGTTCACTTCAGGTGACTTTATTTGTATTTGGGGAGTGAATATTGTGGGGTGTGAGAGTGTCAGTGATCTCTCGAGGATTGGTTTACATAGTGTGTTTACGGGGGTATATATACATAAAAACAATAGATTTTTGTTTTAATATATCTATATAGTAAATATATCTGTTTTTATCTTCATGTGTTAGAGGTTTTGGCAGGGTTGTAGTTACAGATTGTGTGTGTCCAACGTAATGATGGATGTGGGGGTCATGGTAGACGTGGTAGCTGTGTGAGTGTATAGGGTTGTTTGTGTGGTATTAGATGGTCTGGGTGTGTGTTTGACTGTGCAGTCATTGTCACACAAGTCTGGAACATCATGAGGTTATGTTCAGGAATAGATGTAAAACGCGGGGGATAGAGGTATAGGATTCAAGTGGGTAGAGTGAGGGGCATGTAGCGAGCACATGAGGTTTGGTAGGTAGGCTATCAGTGTTGGTGAGTGAGTTGTTGTGTTGTAACATTGTAGTGGTGAATTTATATGTGTGTTTGTTGTGTGTGTGTGTGTGTGTGTGTCTGGGTGAATACAGAGTTGTGAAAGATCTTGATGGGTTTACATAGGAGACATAGTGATGGGAGATACACAATGAACAATGTTTGGGGAGAAACAGGACACAAGCTGTCGTTATATTGTGGATATTGATGTCTGTGTAGTAGATGATACACAGCATTCTTTGTGAGTGACATGTTGTTTGGATAGGGAATTATCTGATTTTTATACTTCAGTCATGCCGACTCAGTATTATATTTGAATGTAGTCCCAGTTTAGGGACGTTCAATGGAAGGACTGTGGTCATGGGGGATCTATGAGGTGAATTGGACAAAAGGTGTGGGGTCGTTACACAAGTAGATATTCTGGCTATATGCTGACATTGAGGATGATGTGTCTGGATGTTGTTGTATCACATCTCTGAGAGCCATAAATGTTCAACACTATATAAATATTGAGCTCACATTGGCGTTTACGATTGGCTCTTAGTGTAATTGTGTTATGTAGCATGTTTTTGTGTGGGTAAGGGGAATACTATGATAGATGGGTGCTATAACTTTACATAGTGGAGTTAAGGAGTGGTAATGGTGTTAAGTTATAGGTTATTATTTTTTAACTTAAACTTGAGTATGTATAGGGTAGATAAATATCTTCCAGTCTGTTTTTTGTAGTTAGTAGTAGTTTGAGTGTGTAGATTGGGATTTGAGTATAGTAATGATGACACAGATGCATTTTTAGCAAATCTTTGATTAGTATTGAACTCTGGGACAGCGCGAATCAGAGTGGGATGTTACGAGAACATCAAGAGTGCTCATTGTCTGAGCAATCAGATCTATTTTTTGTAGGTTCTTAAGATTTATGTGTCAGAGAGTAGTATTTTATATCAATATATTCAGTGCAAATAGTGTATGAATTACATAACAATATATTACACATCCATGAGACCCATGTAAAAAGAAAATCTTATATTCTGTTGAATGCTCGCGACTTGAAAAGTATGAGACACACACATATAAAAAGATTATCACATGGAGCGGGAGTGAGAGCTGAGTGTTTCAAGATGCAGTGTATTGGAGTGGGGGTGTTGGGGTTAAGTGTATCTATAGTATGATTAAATAGTGTGGTGGGCCTCAGCTGAGTGGTGTGGTATTTGACAAGCTGGAATGTACGTAATATTGCTAGTTATACTGACGAGAGTGGTGAGTGAATGGTTTACTTGTATACAGTGGCATTGACTAATGGTTTGGACTATAACTGTTTGTAAATGAAAAGTGATTCTGTTAAATACAAGGGTGTGATGTGTAGGCTCATGATGTGAATGGAGATGGTGCGATGTGTGATCTGTAAGCACTTGGTATCTAATACTACGGGTAGGAATTACATATATACATTCTCTAGATTGAGGTGTTACTTTTATACATTATGGTAACTTCAAAGGAATGGGTGTAGTGAGTGGCTGAATAGGCATCAGGTCTGATACGATGAGTAGGATTTTTGAAATACATTGGGGTATGGCATTAAACATGTTTATTTTTTGAGTACAGTGGTTTTCTTATCTATGGCGCTTTTATTATGTGGTGATGTGAAAATGCATATAATGTGTGTTATATTTTATATTTTGTTGACGTGTTTTTTGTTTTAATTGTTATTTGTTTTATTTTTTATGTTTTGTTTTTGTGGTAATGTGCAATAGAGTTGGTATCTATGTTGATAGTTTATAATTTTTTAATTTTATTTCTATTATATGATAAAAGTATTATTGTTAGTTTGTATATGTGTACATTTGAGTTTTTTAATTATTTTTTTATTAAAACTATTTGATTTGGTATTTTGAGATGTCTGTAGAGATGAGATTTGAGTGTAAGTTTTCTTGTTGAGAATGTGAGACATGATAATTATTTAGAATGCGTCTTGTTTCATGATGTGTAGGAGGATTTTGATCAAGTGTGATATGATAGAATGGGGAGTCATTGAGGTTAGGTTGATTCTTTTTTTTTTTTTGTTAAAAGGGAAATTGTGTGTATTGTAAATGAGAGTTTAAATGGGGATGAGCCCCGATTCACATCATGACATGTATCACGTAGAGACAGTTGAACGTGGCCTGCCTGGTCCTATGGTTTATGTAGGATGTCTATGAAACATTCTAGTTAAACAGATATATTCTCTGAGGTCTATTACTTGTGTATACACACGGTTCTGTCTCCTTGAGTGAGAAAAATAAAATTGGGTAATTTTATCTTTAGGCTGTAAGTACGTAAAAATCATTTAAGTGATTAGAGTGTAAGAGTCGTTATTTATCAAGGGAAAATTTTATAGTCACAGTGAAGATTTTTGATCGTATGGATTATGTAACACAGTTTTTGCTAGTGTCACTATACAATATAGTAATGTACTCACGGTAGAGGGGAGTTACGATGCTGAATTGTTTTGTCGCTTAGGTTAGGTCATGAAGATAAATTTGATTGTGACTACAAGTCCTAGATATTGTGTAGTGTTATAATGGGGGGTTATGGTGAGATGTGCTTTTTATAAAGAGATTAGTCAAAAAGTAAATGTAGATTGTTTTTTAGTTGGAGAATATTAAAATTATTATATATATTATTGATGAGATAGTTGGGGTATAAGGGGATATGTGTAGTAATGGGATGAGGAGTTATTTTAGATGTGGAAAGTGTTGTTATATATAGGTTAGGTAAAGATTATGGGTTTGTTTTTTTAATTGGTGTTGATTAGTTTGTATTTTTTTTTTTGGTATTTCATCACATTGCTACTTTAAGAAAGATAATTTTGATGAATAATGAACAGAAAACAATCTGGCTGTACCTACATGACCACCACTACCATCTCATAGAAAACAAGACTGCTTTCTTCGGTGCACAACATGTGTGTGAATATTGTTACAAAGCATGTCAGTCAGTTCAAATGCACAAATGTTCATTGTACTGCAATGTCTGCTTGACAGTATGTAACGGGGGAGGAGGCAGTACGATAAAGTGTAAGGACTGTTGTCGTATTTGTCGTTCAAAGCATTGTTATGACACTCACAAACAAAAGTCAGCAGCATACGGCATAGTACCCTGTAACCATGCCAGGTATTGCGACAAGTGTTGTAGACAGTATCTTGTAGCCCGTAGTAAGACTGCTGATGATGGCACTGCCCATCGGTGTTGTACAGAAAAGTGCAAGCATTGTGGTGAAGAGCTAATCAGTGATACAGATCATGAGTGCTACATTCAGCCTCTTACTTCTGAAGCCCCAAAAAGTAATTACATTTTTTATGATTTTGAGACACGCTATCATGAGGATAGACACGAAGCACACTTTGTGTCAGCTATGTCGTTTGAGGGCCAGAAGTGGTATGCTAGTGGTGTAGATTGTGTTGCAAAGTTTGTCAAGCGCTATAGAACAATACGATACAAATATCATACATTCATAGCACACAATGCATCTGGATTTGACAGCTACATCATGTTGGATTATTTCACCAAACAGGGTATTACGCCCTTACTGACCATGCGAGGCAGTAGAGTTATCCTAATGATTGATAAGTCATACCAGCAGAGATGGATCGACTCGTTTAGCTTTCTCCCTATGAGTCTGGCTAAAACGCCGTCTGCTCTTGGTTTTGATGACGTGGTAAAAGGCTATTTTCCACATAAATTCAACACCAGGGAGCATGAGTTCTACATAGGTTCTTACCCTGATGCCTCGTATTATGGTTTTGACTCTATGACTTCTGATGATAAGGTTAAATTCATCACATGGTACAGAACAGTGTGTCACCGTACCTTCAACTTCCAGAAGGAGTTGCGTCGTTACGGGGTCAACGACGTGGTGATTCTGCGCAAAGCATGTGGAATCTACCGAGAGAGTTTCATGGCATGTGCAGAAGTTGATCCTTTTGCATACACCACTCTGGCATCAGCGTGTATGGCCGTATACAAAACATCGTTTTTACCAGAGAACACATTGGCATTGACATACGATGGCGTCTATGTGAAACAGCACAAGACGTACTCTAATGTATCCATACAGTGGCTAGAACATCTGTCCCATATCCATAAACTGGAGATTCATCATGCTCTCAATCAGGGTGAAGTTCAATATGGCCCCTTCTTCCTAGATGGATATGCCCCGAGCACACACACAGCCTATGAGTTTGCAGGATGTTTCTATCACGGCTGTGAACAATGTTACCAATCGGCTCATGTTAACCCTGTCACAAAGATCACCTATGGTGAGATGAGAAGGCAATTTACGTTTAAAGTCTCAGCCCTCAAAAGAGATCATGACTTAAGTGTTGTTGTCATCTGGGAATGTGAGTGGAGTAGACAGAAAAAAGATGATGCTGAGCTGCAGACATTTTTGTCGACTCTGAAGCTCCAGAGCAGGATCGATCCTCGTGATTCTCTCTATGGGGGGCGCACAAACGCCATCAAGTTGTACCACAAGATTGAACCTGGTGAGAAAATACGTTACTATGACTTCACATCACTCTACCCTACTGTGCAGGCCCGCTGTCCTTATCCTGTAGGGCATCCTGAAATCATCTTCAGAGATTTTGAGTCCATTGACAAATATTTTGGTATTGTTAAATGTACTGTGCTGCCCCCTAGAGGTCTATACCACCCTGTTTTACCATACAGATGCAACGGGAAGTTGATGTTCCCCCTCTGCCGCACATGTACAGACAATCTAAACCAGACTAGCGAATGCCATCACAGCTGTGATGAGAGGGCATTGACTGGCACGTGGGTGTCTTTCGAGCTGCAGAAGGCTGTTGAAAAGGGGTATCTGATAACACAGATGCACGAGGTGTGGCATTACCCTAAACAGTCGGATGATTTGTTTAAAGGCTATGTCAAAACGTTTCTAAAGTGTAAGCAGGAGGCTTCAGGATACCCCAGCACAGTGGACACTGAGGCGAAACGTCAGTTGTATGTGACAAACTACTATGCCAAGGAAGGCATTCAGTTAGATCCGGGCAACATGATCGTAAACAAAGCCATGCGTAGTTGTAACAAGCTAATTCTGAACAGTTTGTGGGGTCGCTTTTCATTGCGCACAGATCTGCCGACATGTGAGTTAATTTCTGAGCCTGAAAGGTTTACCCAGCTAATGTTCAGCGACAGCTACCATGTCAGTCACTTTTGCTTCATCTCTGATGACATCGCTATGGTGCAGTGGAAACACAAAGATGCACGACTCTCTAGGGCTCGAGATGTTAACGTGGTTGTGGGGGCTGTGACTACAGCCCACGCTAGGCTTATGCTATACGATCTTCTAGAAAAACTGCAAGAGCGTGTCCTGTACTGTGACACAGACAGTATCATTTTTGTTTCTGGCAGGGGTGAAGCGGTGCCTCCTACAGGCCCATACCTGGGGGACTTGACAGATGAGCTAAACGATGGGGAAGTGTTTGACACTGAGCAGGAAGATTACATCACAGAGTATGTTTCTACAGGTCCTAAATGCTATGCCTACCACACACATCAGAACAAGACATCCATCAAATGCAAGGGTGTTACTTTAAATGCTAAAAATGCTGAAGTTGTCACCCAACAGACACTCACGAGTTTAGTACATGGTTTTGTGACACATCAGCCTATGGACATAGAGCTTATCACCAAAGTAGATACCATACAGAGGGATAAGAAGAGGCTCCAGCTTAAAAACGCCACAGTGATGAAACGCCTTCGTGTGGTTTACAACAAGCGCAGGGTCTTTGCTGATTATACCACACTTCCTTATGGCTACTAGACAGAAGAAGGTAGAGTGTGAAATGTTTGACCCCCGGCTTCAGCATCCATTCAGTATGGTGGTATCAGGTCCCTCAAACAGTGGAAAGACCTACTTTGTCAAAACCGTGATCGAAAACGCAGATCGGATATTTTCAGAAAAGATTGACCGTATAGTCTACATTTATTCATGTTGGCAACCTATGTATGATGAATTGTTAAAAATAAGGGTCATTCACTTTGTGGAGGGGATCCCCGCATCTCTATGCGATGATACACTCTTGCCTCCTCATATGAGAAATCTTCTCATTATTGATGACTTGATGAATGATGCTAGCAATAATTTAGAGGTTCAACATGTTTTCACCAAATATGTACACCATCGTAATCTAAGCTGTATGTATCTGGTACAGAATTTATTCATGCAAGGTAAAGCTAGTAGAACAATAAGTTTAAACACAAATTACATGGTATTGTTTAAAAACCCACGTGACAAACATCAGATTTTGTTAATAGCTAGGCAGATGTTTCCTTGTAAGACAAAGTATTTTGTGGAGTCCTTTAACGATGCTACTTGTTTACCTTATGGCTATTTGTTAGTTGACTTTAAAGCCAAGACACCTGACCATATGAGGCTTAGAACAGCTATTTTATCGGACCGACAAGTTGTCTACACCCAGCCGTTAAAGTGATTAGCTATAAACAATGTCGTCACGCATAACCAGAAACAGTGACCGTCTGAAGCTGTTATATAAAGCACCGCCAGCTCTACGGAAAGTTATTCTACGTACAGCCAACGATGATTTTATCAAAGCTCTGTGTGAAATAGCTTTGAACATTTTACAAGGCCGGATACCGTTGACCCCCCGTATGCACAAAAGACTGCAGAAACAAAAAAAGGACATCAGGCTGCTGGCTAGTAAGAAGGTGTTGATCTCTAAAAAGAAAAGACTTATTAATCAGACCGGGGGTTTTTTGTTGCCATTGTTGGGTGCTGCAATACCCTTGATTACCAGCCTTTTCTCAAGAGGTGGTTAACCTCTCTTATGATTATGGAGCATGCTCAGAAGATGTATCTAGTTCCTCAGCATCAACTAGATGCCTTAAAGCATACCAGCCAGCGCGCGTCTGTTAGACAGACTGCTGAAAATGAATTGGATAAAGCTATGGAGACGGTGTTGAACACACCGGATGATGATCTGCATGAAAAAGCCAAAAAGTATGGGGCTGTTCTGCAACGTTATTTAGCAATGGTAAAACAAGGGGAACAGGAGAAAGGGGCCTTGACTCTATCACTGTCTGATGAGGGGGGAGGGGGTCATGCCGGCCATACAGAGGACCGTGTTGACGGAGATGGTGCTGATCATATTTTTGATGACGTGTTGAAACATATTCCCCCAAAAAGCAAGAGAAACGCTGTGTATATATTGGAATCCTTGAAGAAGTCTAAAGATGTATCGTGGACCAACAGGGGTGAAATTGTAATAAAAGGAGAGACTATAAAGGGATCTCACTTGTATGATTTGTTAAAGAATGTTACAGCCCCCTACACTATTTTAGACTCTGCCAGACCCCTTGGATGGAATGCTTTTTTAAAATCTTTAGCCTCTATAAATGTACCAACAACCTCTATACCTAGTAAACGACTAAGACAGGTTATTAGCCTGTATAAGAACAACCCTGCATCGGATAGTGTTGATGCATCAGAATCAGGGGTGTCTATCCTAGGTAGTAGGTATGGCGCTACACCTGGGATAAGGAGTGTTGAACAATCAAAGTCTGTATCAAGAAAAAGAAGAAAGAGGAGTATACTTAAGGAAACGGGGCCCCCTTTTAGTTCCCCTAACCAGCAAATGAGTGAATGGCTGAATTTTTGATTTAAAGTTTTTTATTTTTGGTTTTTTATATTGTTATGTGTTTTTTATTATTATTTATTATTATGTCATTGGCTGTATATTATGGTGTTTATTATTACTATTAGTATGTCATTGGATGTAATGTGTTTCATGCTTGAATAAAATCAAATACAATATTTGCCTGTCTACCTTGTCTTTTTATTTTCAAAATACATGCTATATATTACACACTGCGACACGACTGGACACACTTAAAATGATGTTCATTACAAACATTAGATTGTATCCGATTAACAAAGTCATATACCATTTTATCATTATGGGGTAGATTATCGTCATACAGGCTCAAATACGTCTGGTAGGATACATCTCTTTGCATATTAAACAAGAAAAATACACAATGTTGTCCACATGCTGTACTTAGATGATCCTGAACCTGTCGCGTAGAATAAATTACATCGCTACAGTTATGTTTAAGAAACAGGTGTATGGCTACAGGAAACTCCGAGTATGTAGGTGGGTTGCCATAGGAGTCAAAAAAGTATCCATGTCTTTGGGCTGTAATGTATATAGCCAGCCAATGTGCACCATCTAAATTTGACGGTTCGGTATTAACCACCACCATAGCAGGTAACTGATGAACGGCTCTAGGCAGGTGGTTGCTCGCCACGACACCCAAAAAAGAAGCCTTGCGGGCAATCTTCAGACCAACAGCCGTTAGCTCGATAGTATTCATTACAACCGTTTTTAGTAATAGTCCAGTAACACCTGCCGTCTGTTCGATATTTCTATAATAGAGTCATAGACTGCGTAACAAATTAAATTGACGGTTATAGGCAGAGCTCTGCTGAATCGTACTTCAAGCCTTACGTTGCCTGTTCTGACAAGCGAGACGTGTTGTCCCCATCCTTCATCTGCTTCAAGGTTGAAACAAAACAACGTATAACCATTCCCAAATTCTTTGCGATTAATGGCCATGTCCCTATCCTTCAGCTGACGGCCTGTGGCCTGAATAAGCTGGAAATATTCTCTGGTATACAGTTCGTTTCTAAAGTCAGGTTGAAAAGGTTTAGCTGGAAATGATTGTCCATCACAGTAAAGAGCTAAGAAATCTGTATCGAAATGCTGAAATCTGAAGGGATTCCTAGCATAACTGCCTGTGAATGATTCGTTTTCTACAAAGCCTATAATAATCATCTTCGGAATCTGCCCTAGAAACAGATTGTCCTGATTGCATATTCTAGTGCCTGCAGGGATGGATACATTCTTAAGACATACCCTATCAACGGGGTACTTCCCGTTAGCTTGTGTCAACGCTTTGGCATGAGCCAACTTGACGCCTGGCGCTATAGAAACCTTTTTAATAAAGACACTGGCATTCACTATAGAGACTCTGTATTCCAGATTACCAGCGGCCATAAGACAGAAATTGTTTTTTGCTCTAATGAATTTCATGCGTAGATCAACGCCGTTAATCAATAGTTTCTCCTGGAAAAACATATCTGCGTGTATAGGAGCTATCAGGTCAACTATACGGCTAGCTGTCGTATAGGCAGCCCTATTTGTTAATCCAGCATTATCTCCTGTTGGGGAACGGTCATCCATGTGACCGCTTGTGTCTTTGCTGAATAGTCCACATCCAAATTGGGTCTCCAGTGTACCGTTGCCATAGTTTAGCAAGCATTCTATAATACCCCGATAAGGATAGGTATTTGACGACTGGGTGATAAGCCTATCACCCAGCGTAATATCCACTTGTGAGAATAGTGTGCATCCAGGGTAGTTGATCAGGCCCACCTCGGCCGGCAGGGCCAAGTCTGTTCCATCAGGATTAGTAATCTTAACACGGAGATGTATATATGTGTTGTTTAGATCCATATAGTCTTCGCTGCTGGCTGATACAAAGAACTCTATGGGCCCGCTATCTGTTATCGCTGATAGCGGTGGTATTTCAACATAGGTACATTTATCTATCGACGTCTGTGTTAACGGTAGAGTGAAAAGATCCAGTTCACTCTTGACGCATTCTTCTGACATTCGATGGAGTAGAGCCATTGGTATTCAGTACGGATTATTCGGTCTAAAGAAATATATCGTTAGCACCTCCTCTGAAGTGACGATTTGATGCCTTCTTGCTTTTCTTGGTTTTTGCCCCTTTTCTACCAACGACCCCTGTTTTATTCTGTTTTCGGCGTCTTTTAGGTGCACGGCCCCGCCCCCCGTTCGTAGGTGGGTATATAGTAGGCCTATCGAATGAAGCAACCATGCCTGACCCCTGCTGTTGCTGCGCAGTTGATGCATGGGCTATATTTGACATCACGTCTCCTATAATGTTTCTGGCAGCCGCTTTCAAATGTGGTTTGGCTATGCTCACACCCCTTCTGAACAAAGGCATAGCCATTCTGAAGAGGCTGCGGAACATTCCCCCGATTCCGGCTCCATACTGGGTGCTGCTGCCAATGTAGCCAGGCAAACCGCTCCCTGCCTGGTTTACGTAATATTGGACGTATTTTCCCTCATCGTAAGGCGGTCTATAGCCCATCTTCTCACAAGTGTGCTAGTATCGCTGTTGTTTTATGGGTCTAAAATGCAGTTTGATGATCACTTTACCGTAAATGAATGGAATATTCAAGTTCTGGTCACACTTTAGATCAATTTCAATGTCTCCAATAGTATCTCGGGACATATGAACGTAATGCGGCCGATCGTATATCCGAATGCTGTATTTCTTGCTTGTGTCGGTGGTATTAATACACCTTAGCAGCGGTACGTAATAGTCTCCTACAAGTTGATGATCCACAATGTCGCTATAGATAAACATATTATAGCTGCCTCCATGGATGTCGGCAGGATAGGGTGTGTAGGTCACGCGTGGCTTATCAACAGGGTACAAAACCACACCTTCTTTGAAACCCAGGATAGTGGCCAGTTTTCCTTTAAAGGCAATGCCCATGAACCCATCGCCTTCGATGTATACATGGTTTCTAATACCATTATGTTGGAGTATCAGGGTACCAATAGAAACCTGTTCTGCAACAGATGTGTTGATTTCCTTTAAAAGCGCTGCAATGGTGTTGTAGAAGCCAACAGTTAGGGACACGTCCATCCTCCCTCTTAATTTGCCGTTCACAACTGTTGCCATGGCGTCTGAAGCAGGGAAGCTTTTCCATCTGGTGGGGTACTGAACTTCAATCAGCCCTACCTCGTATGGTTGTTTGGTCTGTATAGCTTTTGCTAGTTTAGTTTTAAAATTCCATATTCTATTTTGAGGATAGATCGATGCAGAGGCATTACTTGCTAGGGTCACATAAAAACCCCCATCAGCCTCCTTCAGAGAGTGCATTATCCCGTCACAGCTGTGTCGCAGCTGTGTCACAGGCTATACTGACACCTGTTTCTCTTCACGTGGGGACTATAACCTTCTCAGATATCCATGAATTGAAAACCTCCGGCCACCCCAACCATTTGACTAATACCATATTCTTTCGCCCCACCTTTTTTCTATCGATAATCTTTTCTATTTTAAATTCTTTCGTTTTTGTCACAATCACTTTTTGCATCTCCTTTTCATAAAAAGTGCCTTGCACAGTATCGCCGCCATAGTCTTTTAACTTATAAACCGGAGGATGTCTTGAAAGTCTCTCTGATATTGTAAAATATTCATCTGTATATGTCTGTTTGTAGCCCTTCCCAAATGTCGCTTTGACTTTTGAAATTCGAACCGTATCACCAACATCATACCTAAACACTATCTTAGTTTCAGGCTTTGTTTTGTAGAGATTGTTAAATACACGTGTCTCATTATCTTTAACGACACTGACAGGTGTCATTTTGATCGATCTATGGTATGAGTGGTTATAAGCATGAACCATGTCCTGTAGTTTATCCACATACCGTTTGGAGTTAGCGGCCGTTAAATATCTCCACATGTTTGTTTTTAGAGTCCTATTGAAACGCTCGACTATACAGGCCTTAGTCTCGTTATATGTAGAGAAATGTTTAATGTTATGCCTCTCTAGCAACCGCTGAAACATTTTGTTGTAAAATTCTTTTCCAGCGTCGGTCTGCAGTTTCTCGGGGACACGGCCTTCTTTGAGAATATCTCCAAAAGCTTTGCTGACGTCATTAGCACTCTTGGATGGTAAACAACGCACCCACGCATATTTTGAAAACACGTCGATACATGTCAGCAGAAAATGCACGCCATCGTTTTCGGCTGAATACTCCGTCATATCCACTAGATCAGCCTGGAATTGTTTATCTATACCGCTAACCAATACTCTGTTTCTACGGAAATGTATCGCAGACGGGGTATGCAGAGTATAGGCGTCTTGTTTCAATAACCATTTCTTGATATAGTCTAGAGGAGGTATCTGGCCCTTGCTATTTTTAAGGGCCACTCGTAGTTTATTAACACCCCCATAAGCACCAGCCCCGGTGGGGTCGTAATAAGTTTTAGACAACAGTCTATCCATATCGGGTAAGATTGACAGACTGAACAACAAACATCGTTTACATCTTTTTATTTAAAAAACAAACACCCACTCTCCACCATGTCGAGATACTGTTTACATGCTGTTTTGTTTTTCTGTACCATTTTACAAGCTATCAATCGAGCCTCAGTAAGACAATTCATATGTGTATCCGTGTTCAACCTGAAGACATCAGATACAAATGCACACACACACATAACATGGCCGACACTAAAACACATATTATTGGAGAAATAGTTTAGTAATACAGACAGATTTAAATTCATAGGCATCATGTCATGAGAGCATGTTTTGACCATATCAGGCCAATCCTTATACAAATGTTTGATATATATATTATGATTGATAAAAGTATCATAGCCCCTAGGCTTAACAGCATCACTATTGACAGCCATACTACACATCAGAACAGCAAGCCTATCGGCTACAGAATGAAACAACAGGTCATATCCACTAGAAATTAAATTACCCATCTCTTTTTAAATCACATGCAACACCCTGACAATGTACACCATGCAAGGGTTGCAGCATGTATTTTACTCTTATGCTCCGGGGTGATATTCTTTTCTCTTATTTCATGTATTTTATCCATAACATATGTTTCAGATAGTAAATCGCATAGAACAGACTCCGATACACCAATCATTTTGTCAGAGGGAACTGATAGACCGGTTGTATTTTTTAAAACAGTTACTAAAAGTAGCTGGAATGGTTTTCTATACAACGCATCACATATATCATCATAATGGTCTTCGTAATGATACCATGATGGTCCTTGTAGACAGCTATGGCGTCGTTGACTCGGGTTGTTGTACGCACATCCCCAACAGTCGGCATGGACCTTCATGTTGATGATGGCTTCCACACATATACACGTCGTAGCTCTCAAAACGCCCAGGGATTCAGGGTTTAGACGAGGGGTCATCAGTTGCCAATCCTCATTCTGCGTCGCCGTATCCACCTCCATCTTGTTGCCCTGTGTATATGCTAGATACATTCGATCCAGCTGGTCGGCTAAGTCTTGTAACCATTTGCTAGTTCTACCCCCGTCTAAATCATCATCATCAGCTTGCATGTTCTCGTCTCCATACTGGGGATCATCATTGTCCTGATCTGTATAACATAACACATTTTACATTTAGACACCAACAAAAAAAAAGAAAAGAAAAAATAGAATACATTTGGGCTTTTTCTATATATTCACCATGTTCTACAGCTGCTTGAACAATGTAGCATCGCTACACGATAGATCATTAATGAGATCCTCTGCATTGTCTTCATCAGACCCAAATAGCTCTTTTTTAATTTCTCCGTAAGAGCATTCGCGCAGGTACTGTTTGACAACTCTGTCAATATCCTGAAAAAGAGCTTGTATCTCGGGCCAGTCACCCCACTGAATGAAAAAGACAGTGTCAAACCAACAATCAGATGCTATAGCACTGTTATGGGTCGGGTGTCTGTCTAGGCAAAATGGGTCACGATTGTTCAGAAACAGGATAGGATTAGAGCAACGACGGAAAAATATAAAATCGCTCTTCTTCTTCATAAAAAGATTTGTCTCCATGCGGTATATCTTGGATCCCCAATCCCCATGCCACTGGGAGACATAGGGGCCTTGACTCCATCCTTCAATATCCAGCTCAGGACATACATTCTCACGGAAATGTAGCCAATCATGGGTAGACATGCGTAGATCATCATCACAGTCTTTTGCTTTTAACACAACATATCCATCCTTGAATGAAATTACGTACGCAAAGCCTTCATCGCCATAATACACAGTTGATGCTTCTGTGCGTCGCTCTCCCCCGATTTTAGAATTCTTCATTCTCTTGAGTGGAGCATTAGGCACTGGCATATCATCCTCCATAGCCCCTTGGTTATATTGTGGTGTATGACCCGTCCACATACCTAGAGAAGGCCGCTTCACGCTGTCCTGATGCTCTGCTGTTGCGGTGTCCATGATGAGAAAGATGTGTATAACCACAGAGGATGACTGTTTTTAAAGGCATTACTAACCTAACAGACACACACCCACTTTTAAAAATGCCCCCACCCCGGATGTCACACACACACACACACACACACACACACACACACACACACACACACACACACACATGCCCCCACCAACCCTAAACACATCTCCACGCTTGACCCCCACCCTTTCCCCCCTGCCCCCTTTGAAGATAGCCACCGTTTCACACTTTTGTTTGATTTCAATGTATGTCGACAACCAAGACTATATGTTTTGAAAACCCCGCTTCACACACACACACACACACACACACACACCCACACACACACACACACACCCGCCCCCACCATCCCTAACCAACTCTCCACGCTTGACCCCCACCCTTTCCCCTCCTTTCCCCTCAGACACACCGGAGCCACACACTCACTTCCGGCGCCTCAGACCCCCCGGATCCTCAGGCAACGCAGGCATCGCAGGCATCACAGGCATCACAGGCATCACAGGCATCACAGCCACTTCCGGAGCATCCTGCCTTTTTATTTTTTAACGGATGTTTAACAAAAACGGATGTTTAGCAGGAATACAACTTCCGCTCAACATGGTTAACATTGGGCTGCAGTGGTCAACACCGGTCAACACTGGGGCAGACCGGATGTTGTATGTGTGGTTTCCGCTTTTGATCTGACCTATGACCTGGGTGTGGCTTTTCCTCGAAAGGGGGTTACTTATATACTACTGGAAGTTCTGTGTTTCCCAAGGAGCAGATCTGGTGGTTGTGGACAGTAAAGAGGAGATGGACTTCATTAGCAAGTATAGCTGGTCCTTCTGGCTCGGAGCGACAGATGAGGCCAGAGACCACCAGGGGTCAGACTTGTACAGCATATAAAGTCAGGCTGTTGGAGCAGAACCACAAGCCTAATAGCAGAATACAAGTCTACTGTTCTGTTATCTGCTCACCAGATACCAGAAGCACACAGCTTTGAACAGACACCAATGTTACTAACAGTATTTGTTTGTTGTATGAGTTAAAGGAACAGTAGACAATATTTCTGTAAACAATTAAGTAGAAAAAGATCTAATTACTCGTAACATTCTAGCATATATCTGAAAAGAACATTTTTCTAAATTGAAAACTAAAATCTAGGAGTTTCATTTGACTGTAGTAGGCTGTCTGAAAATGGTCAACCTGCCGGTCAGAAAACAACAAATCAGTCTTTACAAATTGATGTCAGTTTGTTGAATTTCCTCTTAATCTTGCCTACTGCTCCTTTAGGGAAGACTCAGATAACAGGCTGTGAGAACAAACGAAGTCAGATATTTAAACACAAAGTGGATTCTTCCAGTCGACTTCTCAATATTGGAATCGGTTGAAGTGAGAAAGTTGGCATTGCAAGATCATTTGTGCTGTAGTGATCACAGTACATGGTACCAAGGTCTATTCAATAAAACACTAAATAATTTTTATATTTTACACCTTCCCTTCACTCTTTATGCAATTTATTGGTGTTGTACTATCCCATTATAAGTCATTGCTGAGCTCTTTGATATAGTTTGCCCTTGCTTGAACATTGAAATACAGCTAAATACTTGAATGATTAAAAACAAAATGGCCGGTTTGCCTGCTCCCTTATGTAATTAGTGTTTGACAAAGTATTTGTTTGATCTTCTGGGTGGAGACGCCATTTCAAACCAACAGTTTTGCATGTTAATGTGCCTTTGTTTACATCTAGTTTGACTATATTAAAGCATTTGTAATCAAAATGAAAATAATCGATATGAAGTAGTCCGTTGTGCTGCCGTGTTACTTATGAAGCGCTCAACACATGACTAGTGACCTGAACTCATTACTTCCTGCTGTGTCTTGGTGCTGGGGGGCTCTGTGCTTCAAATTAGACTGGAGCTTAATTATTCTACGTTAAATATACAAGCTTTGACACAGAAAAAGACTAGTCAACTAAAGAAAAAACACTGAAATGTGGATATGGTTGTTTTTTAGAAAACCAATTGTATTGCGGTTATTTAATCATCCCCTGCGGTTACCTTGGCAACACCGAAGTGTTGCAATATTGCGGTTACCGTGACAGCCCATCCTGTTAGACAGACTTCCTGTTTGGTGATAGTAGGTGTTAAGACTTTGGCATGCTGTCATACAGAACGCACAAAAAGACCAACCACTCGTAGGAGTAGGACGATAAGATAAACTCTGTGAAAACAGTTTTGACCAGAATATGGCCGAGGAGATTTACGCCAGGCCCAACATGATGACCGAGGCCAGGTATACACAAGGAGAGAGAGAGGAGAGGATAGTGGACATCTACGCTAGCTTTGAGAGCCTCAGAGATCAACACCAGGACTATGTGGGGACAGAGGAGTCCTCCATGTCTCTGAGAACAGGAAGAAGTCAGCGGCCGGACGCTGTGAGCCCTCCTAGGTGTCCGATCAGGGCTGTGGTGGTGCTTCTGGGCCTGCTGTCTGTTGTCCTGCTGGCTGGACTGCTTGGGTTGGCAGTGCAATACAAGACCGTCATGGAGAAGACCATCAAGGAGAAGACCGCCATGGAGAAGACCGTCATGGAGAAGACTGTAAGCATGGAACGAGACATGGAACAACTTAGCCAAAGGCTGAAGAATGTGACAGAACAGAGAGACACACTACTTTGTCAACAGCGCTGTCCAAGTGGTTGGGATAAGTTTGGTTGTAAATGTTACCGGCTTTCTAATGTGCAGGGATCCTGGAATAAGAGCAGGAAGTTCTGTGTTTCCCAAGGAGCAGATCTGGTGGTTGTGGACAGTAAAGAGGAGATGGACTTCATTAGCAGGTATGACTGGTACTTCTGGCTCGGAGCGACAGAAGAGGCCAGAGAAGGGATGTGGAGATGGGTTGATGGAACCGTCCTGTCAGTGGATAACCCCTCCTGGAGCAGAGGGGAACCTGACGGTGGTGAGGACAGGAACTGCCTCAAGGTAACGTGGGTCTGGGAGCAGACCTATTATAAATGGGCAGATGAGAGATGTGAAGTCAGTATGAGGGGGCTTTGTGAACTGAATTTAATAAAGTGACTGATAAAAACTTTTATTTCTGCCTATTTTGTACATGTACCTTTTTACTTAATGCCAATATACATCGACAGTTTTGTTTCATACTTGTTGGGTTCCGCCATTCGATAAGAGCTGTGATTGGCTGCAAGGTGTTCCTTAAAAGGAGATGACATGAATACTTCACTGGTCACTGCAGGAGCTGTACATACTTGCTGCTCTTTTTATTTTAATTTTTTTCAATGTTTCCACAGTTTCTCTTGGTGCTGGAGGCTGAGGTTAGGTGGTAACGAGTCATGACAGTCATTGGTTGGTTTTCAGTCTCTGTAAACCACACTAGTTCTCTATCTAGGGCCGCCTTTGTCCCCTCAACGGTGTCAAGATCACCCTCCAAAAGCTTCATTGACATTATTACCATGTAGTGTGATCACTACAAAACACTCGTACATAAATGATCTTGTAACACAACAGTGTATAAATGTATAAACGTGGACAACCTGGTGAAAAAGACAACTTCATTACCAAGGTTGGAATAAAAAAAAGAAAAAAATAGGAATATAGGCTGTCAGTCATAAATTGAAACATTGAGAATGGTTGCTCAGCCTCCCTGGTCCACCCATATTTAACGACATGAATCCCAATTAGTAAAACGGTCTGAAATAATTGTCGGTCATGTGCGACTCTTTAAATGTTCCCGCCGCAAGGAATTGTGGGACGGCATTATCTCCGTTCACACCGTATCCGTGGTTTGCAGAAACGTACAAATAGCTAGGTTTCCTCCTGGTGACTGGGTTGATCATAAACACTTACATGTATATACAGTTACACTAGATGTATGTATAGGGTTATAGGCTGTATTGTGTATACTGTTAGACTAGATGTATGTATAAGGTTTTAGGCTGTATTGTGTGTACAGTTAGACTAGATGTATGTATAAGGTTATAGGCTGTATTGTGTATACAGTTAGACTAGATGTATGTATAAGGTTATAGGCTGTATTGTGTATACAGTTAGACTAGATGTATGTATAAGGTTTTAGGCTGTATTGTGTAAAAAGTTAGACTAGATGTATGTATAAGGTTATAGGCTGTATTGTGTATACAGTTAGACTAGATGTATAGATGCTGTTCTTGTTGCCTTTTTTTTAATCAATGTTTCCACAGTTACTCTTAGTGCTGGAGGCTGAGGTTAGGTGGTAAAGAGTCATGACAGTCATTGGCTGGTTTTCAGTCTCTGTAAACCACACTAGTTCTCTATCTAGGGCCGCCTTTGTCCCCTCAACGTTGTCAAGACCACCCTTCAAAATATGAAATGGACATTTATAACAGATGTGTTTAAAGCAGACGTTTTGAACTAGATTGATTTTTATGTTGAATTGTATTTAGCCAACCAGATTTAGTCAACCAGACCAATCGTGTGAACTCATGTTTAATTTGCTCTGCAACAGTCTGCAAGTAGTCTGTCAGGCTACAGATAAGGGATGTGAAGCCCAAAACGTGGTCCTTTGTGAAAAGAATTGAATAAAAGTATTGATAAAATTATTTAGTTGTGCTTATTTTGAACATGTTCCTCTTCACTTAATGCCAACATACATCACCCTTTTTGTTTCATACTTGTTGGGTTCCGCCATCCCATAAGAGCTGTGATTGGTTGGTTTTCAGTCGCTGTAAATCACACTAGTTCTCTGTCTAGGGCTGCCTTTGTCCCCTCAAAGGTGTCAAGATCACCCTTCAAAAGATAATCTATTTTTATCAGATTTGATAAAAGACGTTTTGAACTAGATTGTTTTTTTAAATATCGAATTGTATTTAGACCTTGTTGCCATGTAGTGTGATCGCAACAAAACACTTGGATATCAATTATCTTGTAATGAAGATGGAGCCTGATTTTTAAAATCTGTAAAAGTCTGACCCCAAGTGGTCAAACAAGACATTGTCGCTTCAAAAATCCTAGAAGCGTAGTTTTGTGTTATTGAAGGAACACTTTTGAAGGTACAAACGCATATACATGCATTCACACACAATCAGAGTAAAGCTGTTTGCTCCAGTGATTTTTTTTAAAGCTCTTGATTAATATTGTTTGCTTATGGTTTGTTTGGATTTAGTTTGGACTTGGTCTCTTTGAACAGACAATGAACTAATATTACATTACTTTTGGGACTGATAAATGAAAAAATATTGTTGCTAATCAAATGTTTCATCTGTAATATTTTTAATGGCAGTGTTTGCCCTGAACTTTTCTGATCTTTTCAAAATACCACTTAGCATGTTATTTCTATATGTTTGTATAAATTATTAACCAAAAGTTTTGTACAATCTCTTGAATGTCTTAACCCTATTCTATGTCAAATCAATAATAAATTGTATATGAAACAATAATTTGAAATCGTCTAACCTTTTTATTAACAACAAATATTAATATTAAATGTTTTAAGGTCCTGTGTTTCTTCTCTTCAAGCAGAGAATCAAGTTCTGCTATGTAACTCATTTCTGAGTAAATCAGGATATCACGGTGTATAAACATGGTAACACATCATTGATATCAGCTACCTGATCACAAGCCATGTTGGAGCGACTAATGCTTGTTTTATATTCATACTTTCATCTTCATTGCAATGAATGACGACATGCCCTTGAGCAAGTGTCTTCAGAGCAGCAGGTTGCTGGTGTGTCTATGAAACCACAGCAGCAGTTCCACAAGACCAGTTTGACCAGTCAGTAACGTGATGACCTGATGGAACAGCACAGCACGCGTCCACACTGGGCTTCATCTGATTGGTCGTCCATCCGCCCATCCTCCCAGAGACCCGGGGGTCTGGGAGCCGGGGGCCCCGAAGGCGTCCCTCAGCAGGCGGTCCAGGTTGTGTGTGTACTGGTCCCGGGTGGGGCCCGCCCCGCCCAGCTGGAGGGGCTGGAGGTGTGGATGGGGTGGGGCGTACGGGAAGGGAGCGTGCAGCTGGCTCAGCGTCAGCCAGAAGGCGTCCGGGTCCACCTGGATCAGGTGACGGAACACGCTGGCAGGGAGCAGGAAGGGGAGGGGTCAGCCACACACGGAGCCACCTTTTCACTTGGGTGCAGGATCTCAATAGGATTTCATGTGTTCATATTTCACCCATCGTGCTCGCTTGGCTTGAATCCAACTGGTGGGACTTTGCAACATTTCTTGACCCTCACCCATTTTTTTTTGCCAAATTACTTTGCAACACGAAGTGAATCACATGCAGGCCATGAGATGTACCATTTTATGAAGAGAGTGTGTGTGTGTGTGTGTGTGTGTGTGTGTGTGTGTGTGTGTGTGTGTGTGTGTGTGTGTGTGTGTGTGTGTGTGTGGAAGAGAGATAGTAAATCTGTTGACTGTAGTGCTGCTACCTTAGACACGCCTCCTGAAGGCTGATTGGTTGTCTACAGCTCAGGTAGGGAAGGCAGGCATCACAGACAGCATCCAGGTCAGCCTCACCTGAACCACACGGTAACAAAGAGGAATAAAGACGTGTGTATTAATACACGTGTATGTACGGGGGCGGGGTTAGTCTAGTGGTTAGGGTGTCCAAAGGGTCCGGGTTCGATCCCAGAGGTCCTCTGCTTCTCTCTCCAGGTTGATGGCAGCTAAATGTAGGAGTAGGACCCAGACATGAAAATGTCTTTAAGAATTAATACTTCTATTTTTAAGAAGCTCCGTTTGCTCCTTTGAATTTGTTTTTGCCACAGTGTACACTCAAGAACACAAAACTCAGCTTGTGGAGTTTCTTTAGAAATGACAAACTCTTGGTTGACCACCAGGGGTCAGACTTGTACAGCTTGTAAAGTCAGGCTGTTGGAGCAGAACCACAAGCCTATTAGCAGAATACAAGGCTTCTGTTCTGTTATCTGCTCACCAGATACCAGAAGCACACAGCTTTCAACAGACACCAATGTTATTAACAGTATTTGTTTGTTGTATTTGTTAAAGGAACAGTAGGCAATTTTTCTGTAAACGATTAAGTTAAAAAAAGAGCATATGATTCATAACATTCCAGCATCTATCTGAAAAGTAAATTGTTCTAAAATTAAAACAAAATTCAAGTAGTTTTCTTGATTGTAGTTGGCTGTCCAAAAATGGTCAACCTGCCGGTCAGAAAACAACTAATCAGTCTTATCAAATTCCTGTCAGTTAGTTGAATTTCCTCTGAATCTTGCCTATTGCTCCTTTAAGGAAGACTCAGATAACAGGCTGTGAGAACAAATTACATCAGATATGTAAACACAAAGTGGATTCTTACAGTTGACTTCTCACTATTGGAAACGGTTGAAGAAGTGAGAAAGTTGGAATTAAGGGATCATTTGTGCTGTAGTGATCACAGTACATGGTACCAAGGTCTATTCAATTCAACATTAAATACGTTATATTTTTTTGCTGAAATTGAGGTCTAAATAACTTACATTTTCTAAAAATACAATAATCTAGCTTGATCTTAAAGTCCAACACGAAGAGGAACTGTGGAAATATTAATAAGAGACAAAAGACCAGAATGGCATCGATGTACAGACCCAGAAGTGAAGAACCTATTGCTGTTATCTCCTTAAGTGTGGGCTCCTTCTCAAAACTTTGCAGCGAGCTACAACATGTGGTTCTTTATCAAATGGAGGAAACAAAATACGGAACAAAACGACCACATTCTGAGAGGCATAAATACGAAGAAGATGTTTCTTTGTAAAATGACATCAACACATGACATTGTTTCACAAACGTATGGTCCATGGACTTCACAGCCCTCACATGTCCATTGAATAGTCCATTGGTTCTGCTCCCAGACACCCACTATCTCGAGGCATCTGTGTCACAGTCTGACTCTGTTATGGTCTTTGGTTTCCGTTCTCCACCTGTCCACCAGATGTCCTTAGACTTTTCCCCTCACTCACAGATCCTACCTCTCCCATCTGCAATCACTTCCTTCCCCTCCCCTGAGCTTCCTTGTCAATCCTCCCACCTGCACCTCATTCCCCCATCAGTCTCTCCCTATATATACCAGTTCACTTCCTTTGATCCCTTGTCTTTTTGTTGTTTTTGTCATGTCCTTTTGTGCTTGTTGTTCTCTTGTGATTAGGCTATCTTATGCCAGTTTGTGTATGTGAGATTTTTGAGTTTACTTTATTAAAAGCCTTTTTGTTTAATCACCCCATATACTAGTCTGCATTTGGGTCCTTTTCCTTTTGTTCCAGCTGCCCTGCTAGCACTGGTTGTGACAGTTCTGGTTCTTGCCACTATTGGGTTCACCTCAGTTCCTCAACCATCCACCAGCTCCAGGATGGAGTCAGGCCTGCTAGGGCCAGCTCATCTCCTCAACCATCCACCAGCTCCAGGATGGAGTCAGGCCTGCTAGGCCCAGCTCATCTCCTCAACCATCCACCAGCTCCAGGATGGAGTCAGGCCTGCTAGGCCCAGCTCATCTCCTCAACCGGTGAGATCAATCCAAAACATTTATATTGCCAATCCAGTATTTCGTCAGCTTTAAGTATTTTAATCGCAACATTTGCCCTGAACTTTTCTCATGACAATCAAACTTTTTATTTAATTGTAATCAATAATATCAAATATTGTACAATATCGCTCACTCTTAACAAATTGCATTAATAAATTGTATTAATATTTAGAAAACATACAATCTTTTAACATTTATTTTTGAATAGGCCCATGGCAGCAATATGTATTTCAAGAATGTCTTAATGTATATTTGGTCCATTTGACGGAGGGAGAACAATGAACCTTACTGTTATGACCCTAAGTGATGCAGCGCACATACCACTGACACACTGTCTCTAGAAGCAGAAGTGGAAAGTAGCATCCGCTTAAAATACTTCCTTTTTGATCAAAGTGGGTGTTAAGACTTTTGTATGCTGTCATACAAAACGCACAGAAAGACCAAGCACTCATAGGAGTAGGACGATAAGATAAACTCTGAAAACAGTTTTGACCAGAATATGGCTGAGTCAAGGCCGAACATGATGACCGAGGCCAGAAATACACAAGGAGAGAGAGAGGAGAGGATAGTGGACATCTTGGTTAGTCCTGAGAGCCTTAGAGATCAACACCAGGACCATGTGGGGACAGAGGAGTCCTCCATGTCTCTGAGAACAGGAAGAAGTCAGCGGCCGGACGCTGTGAGTCCTCCTATGTGTCCGATCAGGGCTGTGGTGGTGCTTCTGGGCCTGCTGTCTGTTGTCCTGCTGGCTAGACTGCTTGGGTTGGCAGTGCAATACAAGACCGTCATGGAAAAGACCATTAAGGAGAAGACCGCCATGGAGAAGACCATCATGGAGAAGACTGTAAGCATGGACAGAGACATGGAGCAACTTCGCCAAAGGCTGAAGAATGTGACAGAACAGAGAGACGCACTGCTTTGTCAACAGAGCTGTCCAATTGGTTGGAATAAGTTTGGTTGTAAATGTTACAGGCTTTCTGATGTGTATGGATCCTGGAATGAGAGCAGGAAGTTCTGTGTTTCCCACGGAGCAGATCTGGTGGTTGTGGACAGTAAAGAGGAGATGGACTTCATTAGCAGGAACGTCTCGTCCTTCTGGCTCGGAGCGAGAGATGAGGCCAGAGATGGGATGTGGAGATGGGTTGATGGAACCGTCCTGTCAGTGGATAACCCCTCCTGGAGCGAAGGGAAACCTGACGGTGGTGAGGACAAGCACTGTCTCAGGCTAAAGGTCTCGGAGGAGACCAAATATAAATGGAGAAGTGAGAGATGTGAAGTCCAAAGAAAGGGGATTTGTGAACGTGATTTAGTAAAATGATTGATGAAAACATTTCTTTGTACCTATTTTGTACATCATAATGCAAACAGACGTTGGCTGTTTCTTTCAATAGTTTTTGGGTTCCGCCATTCGATAAGAGCTGTGATTGGCTGCAAGGTGTTCCTTAAAAGGAGATGACATGAATACTTCACTGTTTACTGCAGGAGCTGTACATACTTGCTGCTCTTTTTACTCTTTTATTATTATTATTTTTCAATGTTTCCACAGTTGCTCTTGGTGCTGGAGGCTGAGGTTAGGTGGTAAAGAGTCATGACAGTCATTGGTTGGTTTTCAGTCTCTGTAAACCACACTAGTTCTCTATCTAGAGCTGCCTTTTGTCCCCTCAACGGTGTCAAGATCACCCTTCAAAATATGAAATCGACATTTACAACGAATGTGTTCAATGTAGACGTTTAAAAAATACGTTAAATGTTGAATTGTATTTTGACTTTGGTACCACGTGGTGTGACCACCACAAAATACTTATGTAAATGATCTAGTTGTTCCACGGTGTTCAGATAGCAGAACAGTAGACTTGTGTCCTGGTGTCTGAACAGGCTTGTAGGTCTTTACTTGAGACTGTTTAAGCGGCTCCAAGAGCCTGATTTTACAAGCTGTACAAGTCTGAACCCAAGTGGTCAAACAAGATGTTGTCGCTTCAAAAATGCTAGCAATTTAGTTTTGTGTTACTGAAGGAACACTGTTGAATGTATACGGTATATGCATTCACACACATTCAGAGTAAATTGCAATGAAGTCCGTAAATCTACTGTATATTGAGGTGTGTTTGATTTAGTGAATATATATATGTATTTTTAAAGAATCTCTTGAGTTATATATTTTGCTTATTTCATTATTTGGATTTGGTTAAGCCTTTGTCTCTTTGAACAGACATTGAATTGATATTAAACTACTTTTGGGTCTGGTGAATAAATAATTACTATTGCCAATCAAATGTTTCATCTGTAATATTTTTAATGGCAGTGTTTACCCTGAACTTTTCTGATCTTTTCAAAACACCACTTAGCATATGTTATTTCTATATGTTTGTATAAATTATTAACCAAAAGTTTTGTACAATCTGTGTCTTAACCCTATTCTCTGTCAAATCAATAATAAAATGTGTATGAAACAATAATTTGAAATCCTCTAACCTTTTTATTAACAACAAATATTAATATTAAATGTTTTAAGGTCCTGTGTTTCTTCTCTTCAAGCAAAGAATCAAGTTCTGCTATGTAACTCATTTGTGAGTAAATCAGGATATCACGGTGTATAAACATGGTAACACATCATTCATATCAGCTACCTGATCACAAGCCATGTTGGAGCACTAATGCTTGTTTTATATTCACACTTTCATCTTCATTGCAATGAATGACGACGTGCCCTTGAGCAAGTGTCTTCAGAGCAGCAGGTTGCTGGTGTTTCTATGAAACCACAGCAGCAGTTCCACAACACCAGTTTGACCAGTCAGTAACGTGATGACCTGACGGAACAGCACAGCACGCGTCCACACTGGGCTTCATCTGATTGGTCGTCCATCCGCCCATCATCCCAGAGACCCGGGGGTCTGGGAGCCGGGGGCCCCGAAGGCGTCCCTCAGCAGGCGGTCCAGGTTGTGTGTGTACTGGTCCCGGGTGGGGCCCGCCCCGCCCAGCTGGAGGGGCTGGAGGTGTGGATGGGGTGGGGCGTACGGGAAGGGAGCGTGCAGCTGGCTCAGCGTCAGCCAGAAGGCGTCCGGGTCCACCTGGATCAGGTGACGGAACACGCTGGCAGGGAGCAGGAAGGGGAGGGGTCAGCCACACACGGAGCCACCTTTTCACTTGGGTGCAGGATCTCAATAGGATTTCATGTGTTCATATTTCACCCATCGTGCTCGCTTGGCTTGAATCCAATTGGTGGGACTTTGCAACATTTCTTGACCCTCACCCATTTCTTGGCCAAATTACTTTGCAAGATGAAATTAAACACACGCAGGCCATGAGATTCACCATTTTATGAAGTGTGTGTGTGTGTGTGTGTGTGTGTGTGTGTGTGTGTGTGTGTGTGTGTGTGTGTGTGTGAGAATCAGTTGACTGTAGCGCTGCTACCTTAGACATGCCTCCTGAAGGCTGATTGGTTGTCTACAGCTCAGGTAGGGAAGGCAGGCATCACAGACAGCATCCAGGTCAGCCTCATCTGAACCACACGGTAACACAGAGGAATACAGACGTGTGTATTATTACATGTGTATGTACGGGGGCGGGGTTGGTCTAGTGGTTAAGGTGTCCAAAGGGTCCGGGTTCGATCCCAGAGGTCCTCTGCTTCTCTCTCCGGGTTGATGGCAGCTAAATGTAGGAGTAGGACCCAGACATGAAAATGTCTTTAAGAATTAATACTAAGATGTTTAGGAAGCTCAGTTTGCTCCTGGGAATCTCATCTGTGCCAGTGTTCACTCAAGAACACAAAACCCAGCTTATGGAGTTTCTTTTAAAAAGTCTTGTTTGACCACCAGGGGTCAGACTTGTACAGCGTATGAACTCAGGCTGTTTGAGCAGAACCACAAGTCTAATGGCAGAGTACAAGTGTACTGTTCTGTCATCTGCTCACCTTATACCAGAAGCACACAGCTTTGAACAGACACCAATGTTGCTAACAGTATTTGTATGTTGTATTTGTTAAATTAACAGTAGGCAATATTTCTGTAAGTAGAAAAAAGATCTAATTACTCCTAACATTCCAGCATCTATTGGAAAAGATTTTTTTTCTAAATTGAAAACTAAATTCTAGGAGTTTCATTTGACTGTAGTAGGCTGTCTGAAAATGGCCAACCTGCCGGTCAGAAAACAACTAATCAGTCTTTACAAATTGATGTCAGTTTGTAAAATGTCCTCTTAATCTTGCCTACTGCTCCTTTAGGGAAGACTCAGATAACAGGCTGTGAGAACAAACGAAGTCAGATATTTAAACACAAAGTGGATTCTTACAGTCGACTTCTCAGTATTGGAATCGGTTTAAGTGAGAAAGTTGGCATTACAAGATAATTTGTGTTGTAGTGATCACAGTATATGGTACCAAGGTCTATTCAATTCAACAATAAATATGTTATATATTTTACACCTTCCCTTCACTCTTTATGCAATGCATTGGTGTTGTACTATCCCATCATTATAATGCATTGCTGAGCTCTTTGATATAGTTTGCCCTTGCTTAAACATTGAAATACAGCAAAATACTTGAATTACTTAAAACACAATGGCCGGTTTGCCTGCTCCCTTATGTAATTAGTGTTTGACAAAGTATTTGTTTGATCTTCTGGGTGGAGACGCCATTTCAAACCAACAGTTTTGCATGTTAATGTGCCTTTGTTTACATCTAGTTTGACTATATTACAGCATTCGTATTCAAAATGAAAATAATCAATATGAAGTAGTCCGTTGTGCTGCCGTGTTACTTATGAAGCGCTCAACACATGACTAGTGACCTGAACTCATTACTTCCTGTTGTGTCTTGGTGCTGGGGGGCTCTGTGCTTCAAATTAGACTGGAGCTTTATTATTCTACGTTAAAAATACAAGCTTTGACACAGAAAAAGACTAGTCAACTAAAGAAAAAAACACTGAAATGTGGATATGGTTGTTTTCTAGAAAAACAACTGTATTGCGGTTGTTTAATCATCCCCTGCGGTTGCCTTAGTAACACCGAAGTGTTGCAACATTACGGTTACCACGACACCCCATCCTGTTAGACAGACTTCCTGTTTGGTGATAGTAGGTGTTAAGACTTTGGCATGCTAGCATGCAGAACGCACAGAAAGACCAGCCACTCGTAGGAGTAGGACGATAAGATAAACTCTGTGAAAACACTTTTGACCAGAATATGGCTGAGGAGATTTACACCAGGCCCAACATGATGACCAAGGCCAGTTATACACAAGGAGAGAGAGAGGAGAGGATAGTGGACATCTACGCTAGCTTTGAGAGCCTCAGAGATCAAGACCAGGACCATGTGGGGACAGAGGAGTCCTCCATGTCTCTGAGAACAGGAAGAAGTCAGCGGCTGGACGCTGTGAGCCCTCCTAGGTGTCTGATCAGGGCTGTGGTGGTGCTTCTGGGCCTGCTGTCTGTTGTCCTGTTGGCTGGACTGCTTGGGTTGGCAGTGCAGTACAAGACCGTCATGGAGAAGACCATCAAGGAGAAGACCGCCATGGAGAAGACCATCATGGAGAAGACTGTAAGCATGGACAGAGACATGGAGCAACTTCGTCAAAGGCTAAAGAATTTGACAGAACAGAGAGACTCACTGCTTTGTCAACAGAGCTGTCCAAGTGGTTGGGTAAAGTTTGGTTGTAAATGTTACCGGCTTTCCGACGTGAAGGGATCCTGGAATAAGAGCAGGAAGTTCTGTGTTTCCCAAGGAGCAGATCTGGTGGTTATTGACAGTGAAGAGGAGATAAACTTCATTAGCAGGTACGGCTGGTACTTCTGGCTCGGAGCGACAGATGAGGCCAGAGAAGGGATGTGGAGATGGGTTGATAGAACCGTCCTGTCAGTGGATAACCCCTCCTGGAGCAGAGGGAAACCTGACGGTGGTGAGGACCAGAACTGTCTCGTGTTAACGAGGGTCTGGGAGCAGACCTATTATTATAAATGGGCAGATGAGAGATGTGAAGTCGGTATCAGGGGGCTTTGTGAACAGAATTTAATGAAGTGACTGATAAAAACATTTATTTCTGCCTATTTTGTACCTTTTTACTTAATGCCAACAGACATCGGCTGTTTTGTTTCATACTTTTTGGGTTCCGCCATTCGATAAGAGCTGTGATTGGCTGCAAGGTGTTCCTTAAAAGGAGATGACATGAATACTTCACTGGTCACTGCAGGAGCTGTACATACCTGCTGCTCTTGTTGCCTCTTTTTTTTCAATGTTTCCACAGTTGCTCTTGGTGCTGGAGGCTGAGGTTAGGTGGTAAAGAGTCATGACATCATTGGTTGGTTTTCAGTCGCTGCAAACCACACTAGGTCTCAATCTATGGCCGCCTTTGTCCCCTCAACGGTGTCAAGATCACCCTTCAAAAAAGGAAATGTTCATTTCTTAACACATGTGGTAAAAGGCGGTTTGAACAAGATTGTTTTTTTTAAATATTGAATTGTATTTCGACCTTGGTACCATGTAGTGTGATCACTACAAAACACTTGGATATCAATCATCTTGTAATGCTACTCTGTTAAGATAGAGCCTGATTTTAAAAGCTGTACAAGTCTGAACCCAAGTGGTCAAACAAGACATTGTCGCTTCAAAAATCCAAGAAGCTTAGGTTTGTGTTATTGAAGGAACACTTTTGAAGGTACATATGCATATACATGCATTCACACACATACAGAGTAAATCTTGTGTCTATTCAGCTGTGTTTGCTTCAGTGAATTTTAACTTTTATTTTAAAGAAGCCTTTGTGCTTATTTTATTTGGATTTAGTTTGGAGTTGGTGTCTTTGAACAGACATGGAACTGATTTTAAATTACTTTTGGGACTGAATAAACAATTACTATTGCCAATCAAATGTTTCATCTGTAATATTCTTAATGGCAGTGTTTGCCCTGAACTTTTCTGATCTTTGCAAAATACCACTTACCATATTGTATTTCTATATGTTGGTATAAATCATTAAGAAGAAATTTGTAAACCATCTTTTTAATGTTTGTTCCCACTATTAACCCTATTATTTGACAAATCAATAATAATTTATACTGTAAGCATAGACAGAGACATGGAGCAACTTCTCCAAAGGCTGAAGAGTTTGACAGAACATAGAAATGCACTGCTTTGTCAACAGAGCTGTCCAAGTGGTTGGGTAAAGTTTGGTTGTAAATGTTACTTGTTTTTCAACGTGTGGGGATCCTGGAATAAGAGCAGGAAGTTCTGTGTTTCCCAAGGAGCAGATCTGGTGGTTGTGGACAGTAAAGAGGAGATGGACTTCATTAGCAGTTACCGCTGGTACTTCTGGCTCGGAGCGACAAATGAGGTCAGAGAAGGGATGTGGAGATGGGTTGATGGAACCGTCCTGTCAGTGGATAACCCCTCCTCGAGCGGAGGGGAACCTGGCGGTGGTGAGGACAGGAACTGCCTCGTTCCAACGTGGGTCTGGGAGCAGAACCAATATAAATGGACTCGATGGGCAGATGAGAGATGTGAAGTCAGTATGAGGGGGCTTTGTGAACAGAATTTAATGAAGTGACTGATAAAAACATTTATTTCTGCCTATTTTGTACATGTACCCTTTTACTTAATGCCAATATACATCGACAGTTTTGTTTCATACTTGTTGGGTTCCGCCATTCGATAAGAGCTGTGATTGGCTGCAAGGTGTTCCTTAAAAGGAGATGACATGAATACTTCACTGGTCACTGCAGGAGCTGTACATACCTGCTGCTCTTGTTGCCTTTTTTCAATGTTACCACAGTTTCTCTTGGTGCTGGAGGCTGAGGTTAGGTGGTAAAGAGTCATGACAGTCATTGGTTGGTTTTTGGTCTCTGTAAACCACACTAGTTCTCTATCTAGGGCCGCCTTTGTCCCCTCAACGGTGTCAAGATCACCCTTCGAAAGTAAATCTATTTTTTAACAGATGTGATAAAAGACGTTTTGAACTAGATTGTTTTTTTAAATATCGAATTGTATTTCGACCTTGTTGCCATGTAGTGTGATCGCAACAAAACACTTGGATATCAATTATCTTGTAATGCTACATTTAAGATGAAGCCTGATTTTTAAAAGCTGTAAAGGTCTGACCCCAAGTGGTCAAACAAGACATTTTCGCTTCAAAAATCCTAGAAGCTTAGTTTTGTGTTATTGAAGGAACACTTTTGATGGTACAAACGCATATACATGCATTCACACACAATCAGAGTAAAGCTGTTTGCTTCAGTGATTCTTTTTTTTAAAAGCTCTTGAATAATATTGTTTGCTTATTTTATTTGGATTTAGTTTGGACTTGGTCTCTTTGAACAGACATTGAACTGATATTAAATTACTTTTGGGACTGATAAATAAAAAATTATTGCTGCTAATCAAATGTTTCATCTGTAATATTTTTAATGGCAGTGTTTACCCTGAACTTTTCAGATCTTTTCAAAATACCACTTAGCATATGTTATTTCTATGTGTTTGTATAAATTATTAACCAAAAGTTTTGTACAATCTCTTGAATGTCTTAACCCTATTCTATGTCAAATCAATAATAAATTGTATATGAAACAATAATTTGAAATCCTCTAACCTTTTTATTAACAACAAATATTAATATTAAATGTTTTAAGGTCCTGTGTTTCTTCTCTTCAAGCAGAGAATCAAGTTCTGCTATGTAACTCATTTCTGAGTAAATCAGGATATCACGGTGTATAAACATGGTAACACATCATTGATGTCAGCTACCTGATCACAAGCCATGTTGGAGCGACTAATGCTTGTTTTATATTCACACTTTCATCTTCATTGCAATAAATGATGACGTGCCCTTGAGCAAATGTCTTCAGAACAGCAGGTTGCTGGTGTGTCTATGAAACCACAGCAGCAGTTCCACAACACCAGTTTGACCAGTCAGTAACGTGATGACCTGACGAAACAGCACAGCACGCGTCCACACTGGGCTTCATCTGATTGGTCGTCCATCCGCCCATCATCCCAGAGACCCGGGGGTCTGGGAGCCGGGGGCCCCGAAGGCGTCCCTCAGCAGGCGGTCCAGGTTGTGTGTGTACTGGTCCCGGGTGGGGCCCGCCCCGCCCAGCTGGAGGGGCTGGAGGTGTGGATGGGGTGGGGCGTACGGGAAGGGAGCGTGCAGCTGGCTCAGCGTCAGCCAGAAGGCGTCCGGGTCCACCTGGATCAGGTGACGCAACACGCTGGCAGGGAGCAGGAAGGGGAGGGGTCAGCGACACACGGAGCCACCTTTTCACTTGGGTGCAGGATCTCAATAGGATTTCATGTGTTCATATTTCACCCATCGTGCTCGCTTGGCTTGAATCCAACTGGTGGGACTTTGCAACATTTCTTGACCCTCACCCATTTCTTGGCCAAATTACTTTTACTTTGTGTGTGTGTGTGTGTGTGTGTGTGTGTGTGTGTGTGTGTGTGTGTGTGTGTGTGTGTGTGTGTTAGTGTGTGTGTGTGTGTGTGTGTGTGTGAGAATCAGTTGACTGTAGCGCTGCTACCTTAGACACGCCTCCTGAAGGCTGATTGGTTGTCTACAGCTCAGGTAGGGAAGGCAGGCATCACAGACAGCATCCAGGTCAGCCTCACCTGAACCACACGGTAACACAGAGGAATAAAGACGTGTGTATTAATACATGTGTATGTACGGGGGCGGGGTTAGTCTAGTGGTTAGGGTGTCCAAAGGGTCCGGGTTCGATCCCAGAGGTCCTCTGCTTCTCTCTCCAGGTTGATGGCAGCTAAATGTAGGAGTAGGACCCAGACATGAAAATGTCTTTAATAATTAATACTAAGATGTTTAAGAAGGTCAGTTTGCTCCTGGGAATCTCGTCTGTACCACAGTGTACACTCAAGAACGCAAAACCCAGCTTATGGAGTTTCTTTTAAAATGACAAAGTCCTGTTTGACCACCAGGGGTCAGACTTGTACAGCGTATGAACTCAGGCTGTGGGAGCAGAACCACAAGCCTGATAGCAGAATACAAATCTACTGTTCTGTTATCTGCTCACCAGATACCAGAAGCACACAGCTTTGAACAGACACCAATGTTGTTGACAGTATTTGTTTGTTGTATTTGTTAAAGTAACAGTAGGCAATATTTCTGTAAACGATTAAGTAGAAAAAAGATCTAATTACTCGTAACATTCCAGCATACATCTGAAAAGAACATTTTTCTAAATTGAAAACTAAATTCTAGGAGTTTCATTTGACTGTAGTAGGCTGTCTGAAAATGGCCAACCTGCCGGTCAAAAAACAACTAATCAGTCTTTCCAAATTGATGTCAGTTTGTATAATTTCCTCTTAACCTTGCCTATAGCTCCTTTAGGGAAGACTCAGATAACAGGCTGTGAGAACAAACGAAGTCAGATATTTAAACACAAAGTGGATTCTTACAGTCGACTTCTCAATATTGGAATCGGTTGAAGTGAGAAAGTTGGCATTACAAGATAATTTGTGCTGTAGTGATCACAGTACATGGTACCAATGTCTATTCAATAAAACAATAAATATGTTGTATATTTTACACCTTCCCTTCACTCTTTATGGAATTTATTGGTGTTGTAATATCCCATCATAAGTCATTGCTGAGCTGTTTGATATAGTTTGCCCTTGCTTAAACATTGAAATACAGCTAAATACTTGAATTATTAAAAACACAATGGCCGGTTTGCCTGCTCCCTTATGTAATTAGTGTTTGACAAAGTATTTGTTTGATCATCTGGGTGGAGACGCCATTTCAAACCAACAGTTTTGCATTTTAATATGCCTTTGTTTACATCTAGTTTGACTATATTACAGCATTCGTAATCAAAATGAAAATAATCGATATGAAGTAGTCCGTTGTGCTGCCGTGTTACTTATGAAGCGCTCAACACATGACTAGTGACCTGAACTCATTACTTCCTGTTGTGTCTTGGTGTTGGGGGCTCTGTGCTTCAAATTAGACTGGAGCTTTATTATTCTACGTTAAATATACAAGCTTTGACACAGAAAAAGACTAGTCAACTAAAGAAAAAAACACTGAAATGTGGATATGGTTGTTTCTTAGAAAACCAATTGTACTGCAGTTGTTTAATCATCACCTGCGGTTGCCTTGGCAACACCGAAGTGTTGCGATATTGCGGTTACCGCGACAGCCCATCCTGTTAGACAGACTTCCTGTTTGGTGATAGTAGGTGTTAAGACTTTGGCATGCTGTCATACAGAACGCACAGAAAGACCAACCTCTCGTAGGAGTAGGACGATAAGGTAAACTCTGTGAAAACAGTTTTGACCAGAAAATAGAGGAGGCAATTTACGCCAGGCCCAACATGATGACCAAGGCCAGTTATACACAAGGAGAGAGAGAGGAGAGAATAGTGGACATCTTGGTTAGTCCTGAGAGCCTCAGAGATCAACACCAGCACCATGTGGGGACAGAGGAGTCCTCCATGTCTCTGAGAACAGGAAGAAGTCAGCGGCCGGACGCTGTGAGCCCTCCTAGGTGTCCGATCAGGGCTGTGGTGGTGCTTCTGGGCCTGCTGTCTGTTGTCCTGCTGGCTGGACTGCTTGGGTTGGCAGTGCAGTACAAGACCGTCATGGAGAAGACCATCAAGGAGAAGACCGCCATGGAGAAGACCGCCATGGAGAAGACTGTAAGCATGGAACGAGACATGGAGCAACTTCTTGAAAGGCTGAAGAATGCGACAGAACAGAGAGACACACTGCTTTGTCAACAGTGCTGTCCAAGTGGTTGGGTAAAGTTTTGTTGTAAATGTTACTGGCTTTCTAATGTGCAGGGATCCTGGAATGAGAGCAGGAAGTTCTGTGTTTCCCACGGAGCAGATCTGGTGGTTGTGGACAGTAAAGAGGAGATGGACTTCATTAGCAGGAACGTCTCGTCCTTCTGGCTCGGAGCGACAGATGAGGCCAGAGAAGGGATGTGGAGATGGGTTGATGGAACCATCCTGTCAGTGGATAACCCCTCCTGGAGCGAAGGGAAACCTGACGGTGGTGAGGACAAGAACTGCCTCATGCTAAAGGTCTCGGAGGAGACCAAATATAAATGGAGAGGTGAGAGATGTGAAGTCCAAAGAAAGGGGATTTGTGAACGTGATTTAGTAAAATGATTGATGAAAACATTTCTTTGTACCTATTTTGTACATCATAATGCAAACAGACGTTGGCTGTTTCTTTCAATAGTTTTTGGGTTCCGCCATTCGATAAGAGCTGTGATTGGCTGCAAGGTGTTGTTTAAAAGGAGATGACATGAATACTTCACTGTTTACTGCAGGAGCTGTACATACTTGCTGCTCTTTTTACTCTTTTATTATTATTATTTTTCAATGTTTCCACAGTTGCTCTTGGTGCTGGAGGCTGAGGTTAGGTGGTAAAGAGTCATGACGGTCATTGGTTAGTTTTCAGTCACTGTAAACCACACTAGTTCTCTATCTAGGGCCGCCTTTGTCCCCTGAAAAGTGTCAAGATCACCCTTCAAAATATGAAATCGACATTTACAACGAATGTGTTCAATGTAGACGTTTAAAAAATATGTTAAATGTTGAATTGTATTTTGACTTTGGTACCACGTGGTGTGACCACCACAAAACACGTATGTAAATGATCTAGTTGTTCCACGGTGTTCAGATAGCAGAACAGTAGACTTGTGTCCTGGTGTCTGAACAGGCTTGTAGGTCTGCACTTGAGACTGTTTCAGCGGCTCCAAGAGCCTGATTTTACAAGCTGTACAAGTCTGAACCCAAGTGGTCAAACAAGACGTTGTCGCTTAAAAAATGCTAGCAATTTAGTTTTGTGTTACTGAAGGAACACTGTTGAATGTATACGGTATATGCATTCGCACACATTCAGAGTAAATTGCAATGAAGTCCGTAAATCTACTGTATATTAAGCTGTGTTTGATTTAGTGAATTTATATATGTGTTTTTTTAAAGAAACTCTTGAGTTATTTATTTTGCTTATTTTGTTATTTGGATTAGGTTTAGCCTTTGTCTCTTTGAACAGACATTGAATTTATACTAAATTACTTTTGGATCTGGTGAATAAATTATTACTATTGCCAATCAAATGTTTCATCTGTAATATTCTTAATGGCATTGTTTGCCCTTAACTTTTGTGATCTTTGCAAAATACCACTTAGCATATGTTATTTATATATGTTTGTTTAAATTATTAACCAAACGTTTTGTACAATCTCTTGAATGTCTTAACCCTTTTCTATGTCAAATCAATAATAAATTGTATATGAAACAATAATTTGAAATCGTTTAACATTTTATTAACAACAAATATTAATATTAAACGTTTTAAGGTCCTGTGTTTCTTCTCTTCAAGCAGAGAATCAAGTTCTGCTATGTAACTCATTTCTGAGTAAATCAGGATATCACGGTGTATAAACATGGTAACACATCATTGATATCAGCTCTCTGATCACAAGCCATGTTGGAGCGACTAATGCTTGTTTTATATTCACACTTTCATCTTCATTGCTATGAATGACGACGTGCCCTTGAGCAAGTGTCTTCAGAGCAGCAGGTTGCTGGTGTGTCTATGAAACCACAGCAGCAGTTCCACAACACCAGTTTGACCAGTCAGTAACGTGATGACCTGACGGAACAGCACAGCACGCGTCCACACTGGGCTTCATCTGATTGGTCGTCCATCCGCCCATCCTCCCAGAGACCCGGGGGTCTGGGAGCCGGGGGCCCCGAAGGCGTCCCTCAGCAGGCGGTCCAGGTTGTGTGTGTACTGGTCCCGGGTGGGGCCCGCCCCGCCCAGCTGGAGGGGCTGGAGGTGTGGATGGGGTGGGGCGTACGGGAAGGGAGCGTGCAGCTGGCTCAGCGTCAGCCAGAAGGCGTCCGGGTCCACCTGGATCAGGTGACGGAACACGCTGGCAGGGAGCAGGAAGGGGAGGGGTCAGCGACACACGGAGCCACCTTTTCACTTGGGTGCAGGATCTCAATAGGATTTCATGTGTTCATATTTCACCCATCGTGCTCGCTTGTCTTGAATCCAACTGGTGGGACTTTGCAACATTTCTTGACCCTCACCCATTTCTTGGCCAAATTACTTTGCAACACGAAATGAATCACATGCAGGCCATGAGATATACCATTTTATGAAGAGAGTGTGTGTGTGTGTGTGTGTGTGTGTGTGTGTGTGTGTGTGTGTGTGTGTGTGTGTGTGTGTGTGTGTGTGTGAGAATCAGTTGACTGTAGCGCTGCTACCTTAGACACGCCTCCTGAAGGCTGATTGGTTGTCTACAGCTCAGGTAGGGAAGGCAGGCATCACAGACAGCATCCAGGTCAGCCTCACCTGAACCACACAGTAACACAGAGGATTAAAGACGTGTGTATTAATACATGTGTATGTACGGGGGCGGGGTTAGTCTAGTGGTTAGGGTGTCCAAAGGGTCCGGGTTCGATCCCAGAGGTCCTCTGCTTCTCTCTCCAGGATGATGGCAGCTAAATGTAGGAGCAGGACCCAGACATGAAAATGTCTTTAAGAATTAATATTAAACTTTTTGAGAAGCTCAGTTTGCTCCTTCGAAATATTTTTTGCCAGTGTACACTCAAGAACACAAAACTCAGCTTGTGGAGTTTCCTTCAGAAATGACAAACTCTTGGTTGACCACCAGGGGTCAGACTTGTACAGCTTGTAAATTCAGGCTGTTGGAGCAGAACCACAAGCCTAATAGCAGAATACAAATCTACTGTTCTGTTTTCTGCTCACCAGATACGAGAAGCACACAGCTTTGAACAGACACCAATGTTGTTAACAGTATTTGTTTGTTGTATTTGTTAAAGGAACAGTAGGCAAAATTTCTGTAAACGATTAAGTAAAAAAAAGAGCAAATGATTCATAACATTCCAGCATCTATCTGAAAAGTAAGTTGTTCTAAATTAAAAAACAAAATTCAAGGAGTTTGCTTGATTGTAGTTGGCTGTCCAAAAATGGTCAACCTGCCGGTCAGAAAACAACTAATCAGTCTTATCAAATTCCTGTCAGTTAGTTGAATTTCCTCTGAATCTTGCCTACTGCTCCTTTAAGGAAGACTCAGATAACAGGCTGTGAGAACAAACGAAGTCAGATATTTAAACACAAAGTGGATTCTTACAGTCGACTTCTCAATATTGGAATCGGTTGAAGTGAGAAAGTTGGCATTACAAGATAATTTGTGCTGTAGTGATCACAGTACATGGTACCAAGGTCTATTCAATTCAACATTAAATATGTTGAATATTTTACACCTTCCCTTCACTCTTTATGCTATTTATTGGTGTTGTACTATCCCATCATAAGTCATTGCTGAGCTCTTTGATATAGTATAGCAGAACCAATATAAATGGACTCGATGGGCAGATGAGAGCTGTGAAGTCACTATGAGGGGGCTTTGTGAACAGAATTTAATAAAGTGACTGATAAAAACATTCATTTGCGCGTATTTTGTACATATACCTTTTCACTTAATGCCATTATACATCTTCTGTTTTGTTTCATACTTGTTGGGTTCCGCCATCAGAAAAGAGCTGTGATTGGCTGCAAGGTGTTCCTTAAAAGGAGAGGACATGAATACTTAACTGGTCACTGCTGGAGCTGTACATAGATGCTTTTCTTGTTACCTTTAAAATAAAATGTTTCCACAGTTGCTCTTGGTGCTGGAGGCTGATATCCTGGGAACCAGAACAATATTGCAAACTCATGTTTAATTTGCTCTGCAACAGTCTGCAATTCGTCTGGTGATGCCAGGCTACATACAGATAAGGGATGTGAAGCCCAAAACGTGGTACTTTGTGAAAAGAATTGAATAAAATTATTGATAAAATTATTTAGTTGTGCTTATTTTGAACATGTTCCTCTTCACTTAATGCCAACATACATCACCCTTTTTGTTTCATACTTGTTGGGTTCCGCCATCCCATAAGAGCTGTGATTGGCTGGTTTTCAGTCGCTGCAAACCACACTAGGTCTCTATCTATGGCCGCCTTTGTCCCCTCAACGGTGTCAAGATCAGGAAATGTTCATTTCTTAACACATGTGGTAAAAGGCGGTTTGAACAAGATTGTTTTTTTAAAATATTGAATTGTATTTCGACCTTGGTACCATGTAGTGTGATCGCTACAAAACACTTGGATATCAATTATCTTGTAATGCTACTCTGTTAAGATAGAGCCTGATTTTAAAAGCTGTACAAGTCTGAACCCAAGTGGTCAAACAAGACATTGTCGCTTCAAAAATCCAAGAAGCTTAGGTTTGTGTTATTGAAGGAACACTTTTGAAGGTACATATGCATATACATGCATTCACACACATACAGAGTAAATCTAGTGTCTATTCAGCTGTGTTTGCTTCAGTGAATTTAAACTTTTTTTTAAAGAAGCTTTTGTGCTTATGTTTTATTTGGATTTAATTTGGAGTTGGTCTCTTTTAACAGACATGGAACTGATATTAAATTACTTTTGGGACTGATGAATAAATAATTACTATTGCCAATCAATTGTTTCTTCTGTAATATTTTTGATGGCAGTGTTTGCCCTGAACTTTTCTGATCTTTTGATAATACCACTTAAAATTTATAATTCTATATGTTGGTGTAAATCATTAAGAAAAAAAATGTAACCATTATTTGAATGTACGTTCCCACTCTTAACCCTATTCTTTGTCAAATCAATAATAATTTGTATAAGAAACAATAATTTGAAATCCTCATTACATTTTTATTAACAAATCTAAAAATATTAATATTAAATGTTTAAAGGTCCTGTGGTTGTTTTCTTTAAACAGAATCAAGTTCTGCTATGTAACTCATTTGTGAGTAAATCAGGATATCACGGTGTATAAACATGGTAACACATCATTGATATCAGCTACCTGATCACAAGCCATGTTGGAGCGACTAATGCTTGTTTTATATTCACACTTTCATCTTCATTGCAATGAATGACGACGTGCCCTTGAGCAAGTGTCTTCAGAGCAGCAGGTTGCTGGTGTGTCTATGAAACCACAGCAGCAGTTCCACAACACCAGTTTGACCAGTCAGTAACGTGATGACCTGACGGAACAGCACAGCATGCGTCCACACTGGGCTTCATCTGATTGGTCGTCCAGCCGCCCATCCTCCCAGAGACCCGGGGGTCTGGGAGCCGGGGGCCCCGAAGGCGTCCCTCAGCAGGCGGTCCAGGTTGTGTGTGTACTGGTCCCGGGTGGGGCCCGCCCCGCCCAGCTGGAGGGGCTGGAGGTGTGGATGGGGTGGGGCGTACGGGAAGGGAGCGTGCAGCTGGCTCAGCGTCAGCCAGAAGGCGTCCGGGTCCACCTGGATCAGGTGACGCAACACGCTGGCAGGGAGCAGGAAGGGGAGGGGTCAGCCACACACGGAGCCACCTTTTCACTTGGGTGCAGGATCTCAATAGGATTTCATGTGTTCATATTTCACCCATCGTGCTCGTTTGGCTTGAATCCAACTGGTGGGACTTTTCAACATTTTTTGACGCTCACACATTTTTGGGCCAAATTACTTTCAAGACCAAGTGAATCACAAAAAGGCCATGAGATATACCATTTCATGAAGTGTGTGTGTGAGGAGTGAATATGTGCAGAGTGAATCTGTTGACTGTAGCACTGCTACCTTAGACACGCCTCCTGAAGGCTGATTGGTTGTCTACAGCTCAGGTAGGGAAGGCAGGCATCATAGACAGCATCCAGGTCAGCCTCACCTGAACCACACGGTAACACAGAGGAATAAAGACGTGTGTATTAATACATGTGTATGTACGGGGGCGGGGTTAGTCTAGTGGTTAGGGTGTCCAAAGGGTCCGGGTTTGATCCCAGAGGTCCTCTGCTTCTCTCTCCAGGTTGATGGCAGCTAAATGTAGGAGTAAGACCCAGACATGAAAATGTCTTTAATAATTAATACTAAGATGTTTAAGAAGCTCAGTTTGCTCCTGGGAATCTCATCTGTGCCACAGTGTACACTCAAGAACGCAAAACTCAGCTTATGGAGTTTCTTCAGAAATGACAAAGTCTTGTTTGACCACTAGGGGGCAGACTTGTACAGCATATAAAGTCAGGCTGTTGGAGCAGAATCTAGGAGCAGAATACAAATCTACTGTTCTGTTATCTGCTCACCTTATACCGGAAGCACACAGCTTTGAACACACACCAATGTTGCTAACAGTATTTGTTTGTTGTATTTGTTAAAGGAACAGTAGGATTTTTTACTGTAAAAAATTAAGTAGAAATAAATATGAAATTTTTCATAACATTCCAGCATCTATCTGAAAGGTAAATTGTTTTGCAATTGAAAACTAAATTCTAGGAGTTTCATTTGACTGTAGTAGGCTGTCCAAAAATGGTCAACCTGCATTAAACAAATCAACAAATCAGTCTTTTCAAACTTGTCCGTTTGTTGAATTCCCTCTAAATCTTGTCTACTGCTCCTTTAAGGATGACTCAGATAACAGGCTGTGAGAACAAATGAAGTCAGATATTTAAACACAAAGTGGATTCTTACAGTTGACTTCTCAATATTGGAATCAGTTTAAGAGAGAAAGTTGGCATTACTAGATAGTTTTTGCTACAGTGATCTCACTAAATGGTACCAAGGTCTATTCAATTCAAAATTAAATGTGTTGTATATTTCTGCTGAAATTGAAGTCTAAACGTCTTACATTTTCTAAAAGTACAATAATCTAGCTTGATCTTAAAGTCCAGCACGAAGAGGAACTGTGGAAATATTAATAAGAGACAAAAGACCAGAATAGCATCGATGTACAGACCCAGAAGTGAAGAACCTATTGCTGTTATCTCCTTAAGTGTGGGCTCCTTCTCAAAACTTTGCTGCGAGCTACAACATGTGGTTCTTTATCAAATGGAGGAAACAAAATACGGAACAAAACGACCACATTCTGAGAGCCATAAAGAAGAAGAAGAGGTTTTTTGTAAAATGACATCAATACATGACATTGTTTCACAAACGTATGGTCCATGGACTTCACAGCCCTCAAATGTCCATTGAATAGTCCATTGGTTCTGCTCCCAGACACCCACTATCTCGAGGCAGTTGTGTCACAGTCTGACTCTGTTATGGTCTTTGGTTTCCGTTCTCCACCTGTCCACCAGATGTCCTTAGACTTTTCCCCTCAGTCACAGATCCTGCCTCTCCCCTCTGCAATCACTTCCTTCCCCTCCCCTGAGCTTCCTTGTCAATCCTCCCACCTGCACCTCATTCCCCCATCAGTCTCTCCCTATATATACCAGTTCACTTCCTTTGTTCCCTTGTCGGTTTGTTGTTTTTGTCATGTCCTTTTGTGCTTGTTGTTCTCTTGTGATTAGGCTATCTTATGCCAGTTTGTGTATCTGAGATTTTTGAGTTTACTTTATTTAAAGCCTTTTTGTTTAATCACCCCGAATACTAGTCTGCATTTGGGTTATTTTCCTTTTGTTCCAGCTGCCCTGCTAGCACTGGTTGTGACAGTTCTGGTTCTTGCCACTATTGGGTTCACCTCTGTTCCTCAACCATCCACCAGCTCCAGGATGGAGTCAGGCCTGCTAGGCCCAGCTCATCTCTTCAACCATCCACCAGCTCCAGGGTGGAGTCAGGCCTGCTAGGCCCAGCTCATCTCCTCAACCGGTGAGATCAATCCATTTGGATCACTTTTCTCTTAATTCTCTTCATAAATTGTTATTCTTCTGTTTCTATTGATGTTGTATATTTCACCTTTTTTAAAAGCAACTGTTTGAATTATATTTGTAGCACTTAAAGGAATTTAAAGGTATTCTGTTGGGACTTGGTCTCTTTAAACAGACATTGAACTGATCTTTAATTTGCATAAGACTGATGAAGAAAACATTTATATTGCCAATCCAGTATTTCATCAGCTTTAATTATTTTAAATGCAATGTTTGCACTGAACTTTTCTCATAATGACGGTCCATTTTTAATTTTTTAATCATTGATATCAAAAATTCTATAATATCTTTCACTCTTAATAAATTGTAAATGAAACAATATTTAGAAAACATATAACCTTTTACTTAACTTTACCATTTTATTTTGGCATAAGCCTATGGCAATAAGTATTTTAAGAATGTCTTAATGTATATTTGGTCCATTTGAAGGAGGGAGAATAATCAATCTTACTGTTATGACCCTAAGTGATGCAGCGCACATACCACTGACACACTGTCTCTAGAAGCAGAAGTGGAAAATAGCGTCCGCTTAAAATACTTCATTTTTTATTAAAGTGGGTGTTAAGACTTTAACATGATATCATACTTAACTCACAAAAAGACCAAGCACACTAAGTAGGACGATAAGATAAACTCTGTGAAAACAGTTTTGACCAGAATATGGCTGAGGCCAGGCCGAACATGATGACCGAGGACAGAAATACACAAGGAGAGAGAGAGGAGAGGATAGTGGACATCTTGGTTAGTCCTGAGAGCCTTAGAGATCAACACCAGGACCATGTGGGGACAGAAGAGTCCTCCATGTCTCTGAGAACAGGAAGAAGTCAGCGGCCGGACGCTGTGAGCCCTCCTAGGTGTCCGATCAGGGCTGTGGTGGTGCTTCTGGGCCTGCTGTCTGTTGTCCTGCTGGCTGGACTGCTTGGGTTGGCAGTGCAGTACAAGACCGTCATGGAGAAGACCATCAAGGAGAAGACCGCCATGGAGAAGACCATCATGGAGAAGACTGTAAGCATGGACAGAGACATGGAGCAAGTTCTCCAAAGGCTGAAGAATATGACAGAACAGAGAGACTCACTGCTTTGTCAACAGTGCTGTCCAAGTAGTTGGGATAAGTTTGGTTGTAGGGTTAATAACCCCTCCTGGAGCAGAGGGGAACCTGGCGGTGGTGAGGACAGGAACTGCCTCGTTCTAACGTGGGTCTGGGAGCAGAACCAATATAAATGGACTCGATGGGCAGATGAGAGATGTGAAGTCAGTATGAGGGGGCTTTGTGAACAGAATTTAATGAAGTGACTGATAAAAACATTTATTTCTGCCTATTTTGTACATGTACCTTTTTACTTAATGCCAACAGACGTTGGCTGTTTTGTTTCATACTTTTTGGGTTCCGCCATTCAATAAGAGCTGTGATTGGCTGCAAGTTGTTCCTTAAAAGGAGATGACATGAATACTTCACTGGTCACTGCAGGAGCTGTACATACTTGCTGCTCTTTTTACATTTATTTTTTTCAATGTTTCCACAGTTGCTCTTGGTGCTGGAGGCTAAGGTTAGGTGGTAAAGAGTCATGACATCATTGGTTGGTTTTCAGTCGCTGTAAACCACACTAGTTCTCTATCTAGGGCCGCCTTTGTCCCCTCAACGGTGTCAAGATCACCCTTCAAAATATGAAATGGACATTTAAAACAGACGTGTTCAAAGCAGACGTTTTGAACTAGATTTATTTTTATATTGAATTGTATTTATCCTTTGGTACCATGTGGTGTGATCACAATAAAACGCTTGTTTCTAAAGGATCTAGTTGTTCCACGGTGTTCAGATAGCAGAACAGTAGTCTTGTGTCCTGGTGTCTGAACAGACTTGTAGGTCTGCACTTGGACTCTTTCAGCGGCTCCACATTGAACCGATCTTTTATTTGCTTTGGGACTGATGAAGGTTTCTGTTGAAATTCCAATATTTCTTCAGCTTCAATCCTTTTAATTGCAGTGTTTGCCCTGGACTTTTCATATATATATATATTTATATATATTTAATCTTTAATACCAAACATTGATTAGTATCTCTCACTCTAAACAAATTGTATATTAAACCATATTTTGAAATCATTTAACCTTTAATATCTTATTTTGGCATTGGCCTATGGCAGACATATGTATTTCAACCATGTCTTAATGTATATTCTGATGTCTTTGAAGTAAGTAGAACAATCTGAACATTGCTGATATGACCCTAAGTGATGCAGCGCACACACCACTGATACACAGTGCATCTATGAGCAGAAGTAGGAAGTAACATCTAGTTAAAAGACTTCCTGATTGTTCTAAGTGAGTGTTAAAACGTTGGCATGCTGTCATACAAAACGCACAGAAAGAACAAGCACTCGTAGGAGTAGGACGATAAGATAAACTCTGTGGAAACAGTTTTGACCAGAATATGGCTGAGGAGATTTACGCCAGGCCCAACATGATGACCAAGGTCAGGTATACACAAGGAGAGAGAGAGGAGAGGATAGTGGACATCTACGCTAGCCTTGAGAGCCTCAGAGATCAACAGCAGGACCATGTGGGGAAAGAGGAGTCCTCCATGTCTCTGAGAACAGGAAGAAGTCAGCGGCCGGACGCTGTGAGCCCTCCTAGGTGTCCGATCAGGGCTGTGGTGGTGCTTCTGGGCCTGCTGTCTGTTGTCCTGCTGGCTGGACTGCTTTGGTTCGCAGTGCAGTACAAGACCGACATGGAGAGGACCATCAAGGAGAAGACCGCCATGGAGAAGACCATCATGGAGAAGACTGTAAGCATGGACAGAGACTTGGAGAAAACCATCAAGGAGAAGACCGCCATGGAGAAGACCATCATGGAGAAGAATGTAAGCATGGACAGAGACATGGAGCAACTTCGCCAAAGGCTAAAGAATGTGACAGAACAGAGAGACTCACTGCTTTGTCAACAGTGCTGTCCAAGTGGTTGGGATTTGTTTGGTTGTAAATGTTACCGACTTTCTGATGTGAAGGGATCCTGGAGTGAGAGCAGGATGTTCTGTGTTTCCCACGGATCAGATCTGGTGGTTGTGGACAGTAAAGAGGAGATTAACTTCATTAGCAGGTACCGCTCATCCTTCTGGCTCGGAGCGACAGATGAGGCCAGAGAAGGGATGTGGAGATGGGTTGATGGAACCGTCCTGTCAGTGGATAACCCCTCCTGGAGCAGAGGGGAACCTGGCGGTGGTGAGGACAGGAACTGCCTCGTTCTAACGTGGGTCTTGGAGCAGAACCAGTATAAATGGACTCGATGGGCAGATGGGAGATGTGAAAGCAGTTTGATGGGGCTTTGTGAACAGAGTTTAATAAAGTGACTGATAAAAACATTTATTTGTACCTATTTTGTACCTATACCTTTTCACTTAATGCCAATATACATCGCATGTTTTGTTCAATAGTTTTTGGGTTCCGCCATTCGATAAGAGCTGTGATTGGCTGCAAGGTGTTCCTTAAAAGGAGATGACATGAATACTTCACTGGTCACTGCAGGAGCTGTACATACTTGCTGCTCTTTTTACTTTTTTTTTTCAATGTTTCCACAGTTAATCTTGGTGCTGGAGGCTGAGGTTAGGTGGTAAAGAGTCATGACAGTCATTGGCTGGTTTTCAGTCTCTGTAAACCACACTAGTTCTCTATCTATGGGTGCCTTTGTCCCATCAACGGTGTCAAGATCACCCTTCAAAAAAATGAAATGGACATTTATATCATAAGATGTGTTATCAAAGTAAACGTTTAAACTAGATTTTATTTTATTGAGAAAATAAATTCGTGTGATCACTATAAAACACTGGTTTATAAATAATCTAGTTGTTCTACGGTGTTCAGATAGCAGAACAGTAGTCTTGTGTCCTGGGGTCTGAACAGGCTTGTAGGTCTGCACTTGGACTCTTTCAGCGGCTCCACATTGAACCGATCTTTTATTTGCTTTGGGACTCATGAAGGTTTCTGTTGAAAGTCCACACTTTCTTCAGCTTCAATCCTTTTAATTGCAGTGTTTGTCCTGAACTTTTCATATATATATATATATATATATATATCTTTATATATATATATATATATATATATATATATATATTTATTTAATCTTTAATACCAAACATTGTAAAGTATCTCTCACTCTAAACAAATTGTATATTAAACCATATTTTGAAATCATCTAACCTTTACCATCTTATTGTGGCATTGGCCTATGGCAGACATATGTATTTCAACCATGTCTTAATGTATATTTTGATCCCTTTTAAGTAAGTAGAACAATCTGAACATTGCTGATATGACACTAAGTGATGCAGCGCACACACCACTGACACACAGTGCCTTTTTAAGCAGAAGTATAAAGTAACATCTGGTTAAAAGACTTCCTGTTGGTTCAAAGTGGGTGTTAAGACTTTGTCATGCTGTCATACAAAGCGCACAGAAAGACCAACCACTCGTAGGAGTAGGACGATAAGATAAACTCCGTGAAAACAGTTTTGACCAGAATATGCCTGAGGAGATTTACGCCAGGCCCAACATGATGACCAAGGTCAGGTATACACAAGGAGAGAGAGAGGAGAGGATAGTGGACATCTACGCTAGCCTTGAGAGCCTCAGAGATCAACAGCAGGACCATGTGGGGAAAGAGGAGTCCTCCATGTCTCTGAGAACAGGAAGAAGTCAGCGGCCGGACGCTGTGAGCCCTCCTAGGTGTCCGATCAGGGCTGTGGTGGTGCTTCTGGGCCTGCTGTCTGTTGTCCTGCTGGCTGGACTGCTTGGGTTGGCAGTGCAATACAAGACCGTCATGGAGAAGACCATCAAGGAGAAGACCGCCATGGAGAAGACCATCATGGAGAAGACTGTAAGCATGGACAGAGACATGGAGAAAACCATCAAGGACAAGACCGCCATGGAGAAGACCATCATGGAGAAGACTGTAAGCATGGACATAGACATGGAGCAACTTCGCCAAAGGCTAAAGAATGTGACAGAACAGAGAGACTCACTGTTTTATACACAGTGCTGTCCAAGTGGTTGGGATAAGTTTGGTTTTAAATGTTACCGGCTTTCTGATGTGCAGGGATCCTGGAATGAGAGCAGGGAGTTCTGTGTTTCCCAAGGAGCAGATCTTGTGATTGTGGACAGTAAAGAGGAGATGGACTTCATTAGCAGGTATGACTGGTACTTCTGGCTCGGAGCGACAGATGAGGCCAGAGAAGGGATGTGGAGATGGGTTGATGGAACCGTCCTGTCAGTGGATAACCCCTCCTGGAGCAGAGGGGAACCTGACGGTGGTGAGGACAAGAACTGCCTTGTGGTAACGTGGGTCATGGAGCAGAACCAATATAAATGGACTCGATGGGCGGATGAGAGTTGTGAAGTCAGTACGAGGGGGCTTTGTGAACAGAATTTAATAAAGTGACTGATAAAAACATTCATTTGCGCGTATTTTGTACATATACCTTTTCACTTAATGCCATTATACATCTTCTGTTTTGTTTCATACTTGTTGGGTTCCGCCATCAGAAAAGAGCTGTGATTGGCTGCAAGGTGTTCCTTAAAAGGAGAGGACATGAATACTTCACTGGTCACTGCTGGAGCTGTACATAGATGCTTTTCTTGTTACCTTTAAAATAAAATGTTTCCACAGTTGCTCTTGGTGCTGGAGGCTGATATCCTGGGAACCAGAACAATCTTGCAAACTCATGTTTAATTTGCTCTGCAACAGTCTGCAATTCGTCTGGTGATGCCAGGCTACATACAGATAAGGGATGTGAAGCCCAAAACGTGGTACTTTGTGAAAAGAATTGAATAAAATTATTGATAAAATTATTTAGTTGTGCTTATTTTGAACATGTTCCTCTTCACTTAATGCCAACATACATCACCCCTTTTGTTTCATACTTGTTGGGTTCCGCCATCCCATAAGAGCTGTGATTGGCTGGTTTTCAGTCGCTGCAAACCACACTAGGTCTCTATCTATGGCCGCCTTTGTCCCCTCAACGGTGTCAAGATCACCCTTCCAAAAAAGGAAATGTTCATTTCTTAACACATGTGGTAAAAGGCGGTTTGAACAAGATTGTTTTTTTTAAATATTGAATTGTATTTCGACCTTGGTACCATGTAGTGTGATCGCTACAAAACACTCGGATACCAATTATCTTGTAATGCTACTCTGTTAAGATAGAGCCTGATTTTAAAAGCTGTACAAGTCTGAACCCAAGTGGTCAAACAAGACATTGTCGCTTCAAAAATCCAAGAAGCTTAGGTTTGTGTTATTGAAGGAACACTTTTGAAGGTACATATGCATATACATGCATTCACACACATACAGAGTAAATCTAGTGTCTATTCAGCTGTGTTTGCTTCAGTGAATTTAAACTTTTTTTTAAAGAAGCTTTTGTGCTTATGTTTTATTTGGATTTAATTTGGAGTTGGTCTCTTTTAACAGACATGGAACTGATATTAAATTACTTTTGGGACTGATGAATAAATAATTACTATTGCCAATCAATTGTTTCTTCTGTAATATTTTTGATGGCAGTGTTTGCCCTGAACTTTTCTGATCTTTTGAAAATACAGCTTAAAATTTATAATTCTATATGTTGGTGTAAATCATTAAGAAAAAAGAATTTAACCATTATTTGAATGTACGTTCCCACTCTTAACCCTATTCTTTGTCAAATCAATAATAATTTGTGTAAGAAACAATAATTTGAAATCCTCATTACCTTTTTATTAACAAATCTAAAAATATTAATATTAAATGTTTAAAGGTCCAGTAGTTGTTTTCTTTAAACAGAACCAAGTTCTGTTATGTAACTAATTTCTGAGTAAATCAGGATATCACGGTGTATAAACATGGTAACACATCATTGATATCAGCTACCTGATCACAAGCCATGTTGGAGCGACTAATGCTTGTTTTATATTCACACTTTCATCTTCATTGCAATGAATGACGACGTGCCCTTGAGCAAGTGTCTTCAGAGCAGCAGGTTGCTGGTGTGTCTATGAAACCACAGCAGCAGTTCCACAACACCAGTTTGACCAGTCAGTAACGTGATGACCTGACGGAACAGCACAGCACGCGTCCACACTGGGCTTCATCTGATTGGTCGTCCATCCGCCCATCCTCCCAGAGACCCGGGGGTCTGGGAGCCGGGGGCCCCGAAGGCGTCCCTCAGCAGGCGGTCCAGGTTGTGTGTGTACTGGTCCCGGGTGGGGCCCACCCCGCCCAGCTGGAGGGGCTGGAGGTGTGGATGGGGTGGGGCGTACGGGAAGGGAGCGTGCAGCTGGCTCAGCGTCAGCCAGAAGGCGTCCGGGTCCACCTGGATCAGGTGACGGAACACGCTGGCAGGGAGCAGGAAGGGGAGGGGTCAGCGACACACGGAGCCACCTTTTCACTTGGGTGCAGGATCTCAATAGGATTTCATGTGTTCATATTTCACCCATCGTGCTCGCTTGGCTTGAATCCAATTGGTGGGAATTTGTAAAATTTCTTGACCATCACCCAATTCTTGGCCAAATTACAATTACATTTTAAGAAGTGTGTGTGTGTGTGTGTGTGTGTGTGTGTGTGTGTGTGTGTGTGTGTGTGTGTGTGTGTGTGTTTTGACTGTGGCACTGCTACCTTAGACACGCCTCCTGAAGGCTGATTGGTTGTCTACAGCTCAGGTAGGGAAGGCAGGCATCACAGACAGCATCCAGGTCAGCCTCACCTGAACCACACGGTAACACAGAGGAATAAAGACATGTGTATTAATACATTTGTATGTACGGGGGCGGGGTTAGTCTAGTGGTTAGGGTGTCCAAAGGGTCCGGGTTCGATCCCAGAGGTCCTCTGCTTCTCTCTCCAGGTTGATGGCAGCTATATGTAGGAGTAAGACCCAGACATAAAAATGTTTTTAGTAATTAATACTAATATTTTTTAGAAGCTCAGTTTTCTCCTTTGAATTTGTTTTTGCCACAGTGTACACTCAAGAACACAAAACCCAGCTTGTGGAGTTTATTTAGAAATTACAAACTCTTGTTTGACCACCAGGGGTCAGACTTGTACAGCATATAAAGTCAGGCTGGTGGAGCAGAACCACAAGCCTAATAGCAGAATACAAGTCTACTGTTCTGTTATCTGCTCACCAGATACCAGAAGCACACAGCTTTAAACAGACACCAATGTTGCTAACAGTATTTGTTGGTTGTATTTGTTAAAGGAACAGTAGGCAATTTTTCTGTAAACGATTAAGTAAAAAAAAGAGCAAATGATTCATAACATTCCAGCATTTATCTGAAAAGTAAATTGTTCTAAAATAAAAAACAAAATTCAAGGAGATTGCTTGATTGTAGTTGGCTGTCCAAAATTGGTCAACCTGCCGGTCAGAAAACAACTGATCAGTCTTATCAAATTCTTGTCAGTTAGTTGAATTTCCTCTGAATCTTGCCTATTGCTCCTTTAGGGAAGACTCAGATAACAGACTGTGAGAACAAACGAAGTCAGATATTTAAACACAAAGTGGATTGTTACAGTCGACTTCTCAATATTGGAATCGGTTGAAGTGAGAAAGTTGGCATTACAAGATAGTTTATGCTACAGTGATCTCACTACATGGTACCAAGGTCTATTCAATTCTAAATGAAATATGTTGTATATTTTTGCTGAAATTGAAGTCTAAACGTCTTGCATTTTCTAAAATTACAATAATCTAGCTTGATCTTAAAGTCCAGCACGAAGAGGAACTGTGGAAATATTAATAAGAGACAAAAGACCAGAATGGCATCGATGTACAGACCCAGCAGTGGAGAATGTATTGCTGTTATCTCCTTAAGTGTGGGCTCCTCCTCAACACTTTGCAGCCAGCTACAACATGTGGTTCTTTATCAAATGGAGGAAACAAATAACGGAACAAAACGACCACATTCTGAGAGGCATAAAGAAGAAGAAGACGTTTCTTTGTAAAAGGACATCAACACATGATATTGTTTCACAAACGTATGGTCCATGGACTTCACAGCCCTCACATGTCCATTGAATAGTCCATTGGTTCTGCTCCCAGACACCCACTATCTCGAGGCAGCTGTGTCACAGTCTGACTGTGTTATGGTCTTTGGTTTCCGTTTTCCACCTGTCCACCAGATGTCCTTAGACTTTTCCCCTCAGTCACAGATCCTGTCTCTCCCATCTGCAATCACTTCCTTCCCCTCCCCTGAGCTTCCTTGTCAATCCTCCCACCTGCACCTCATTCCTCCATCAGTCTCTCCCTATATATACCAGTTCACTTCCTTTGTTCCCTTGTCGGTTTGTTGTTTTTGTCATGTCCTTTTGTGCTTGTTGTTCTCTTGTGATTAGGCTATCTTATGCCAGTTTGTGTATGTGAGATTTTTGAGTTTACTTTCTTGAAAGCCTTTCTGTTTAATCACCCCATATACTAGTCTGCATTTGGGTCCTTTTCCTTTTGTTCCACCTGCCCTGCTAGCACTGGTTGTGACAGTTCTGGTTCTTGCCACTATTGGGTTCACCTCTGTTCCTCAACCATCCACCAGCTCCAGGATGGAGTCAGGCCTGCTAGGCCCAGCTCATCTCCTCAACCATCCACCAGATCCAGGATGGAGTCAGGCCTGCTAGGCCCAGCTCATCTCCTCAACCATCCACCAGATCCAGGATGGAGTCAGGCCTGCTAGGCCCAGCTCATCTCCTCAACCATCCACCAGCTCCAGGATGGAGTCAGGCCTGCAAGGCCCAGCTCATCTCCTCACCCAGTGAGATCAATCCATTTGGATCACTTTTCTCTTAATTCTCTTTCCAAAAAAATATTTATATTTTTCTATTGCTGTTGTTTATTTGACCTTTTTTTTTTAAAGCAGCTATGTTTGAATTATATGTGTAGAACTTAAAGGAATTGGAAGGTATTCTGTTGGGACTTGGTCTCTTTAAACAGACATTGAACTGATCTTTAATTTCCATTAGACTGATGAAGAAAACATTTTAATTGCCAATCCAGTGTTTCATCAGCTTTAATTATTTTAAATCCAATGTTTGCACTGAACTTTTCTCATGATGACAATCCTTTTTTTATTTTTTTATCATTGATATCAAAAATTATATAATCTTTCACTCTTAATAAATTGTAAATGAAACACTATTTAGAAAACACATAACCTTTTTCTTAACTTTACCATTTTATTTTGGCATAAGCCTATGGCAATAAGTATTACAAGAATGTCTTAATGTATATTTGGTCCATTTGATGGAGGGAAAATAATCAACCTTACTGTTATGACCCTAAGTGATGCAGCGCACATACCACTGACACACTGTCTCTAGAAGCAGAAGTGGAAAGTAGCATCCGCTTAAAATACTTCCTTTTTGATTAAAGTGGCTCTTAAGACTTTGACATGATGTCATACATAACTCTCAGAAAGACCAAGCACACCAAGTAGGACGATAAGATAAACTCTGTGAAAACAGTTTTGACCAGAATATGGCGGAGGCGATTTACGCCAGACCCAACATGATGACCAAGGTCAGGTATACACAAGGAGAGAGAGATGAGAGGATAGTGGACATCTTGGTTAGTCCTGGGAGCCTCAGAGATCAACACCAGGACCATGTGGGGACAGAGGAGTCCTCCATGTCTCTGAGAACAGGAAGAAGTCAGCGGCCGGACGCTGTGAGCCCTCCTAGGTGTCCGATCAGGGCTGTGGTGGTGCTTCTGGGCCTGCTGTCTGTTGTCCTGCTGGCTAGACTGCTTGGGTTGGCAGTGCAGTACAAGACCGTCATGGAGAAGACCATCAAGGAGAAGACCGCCATGGAGAAGACCATCATGGAGAAGACTGTAAGCATGGACAGAGACATGGAGCAACTTCTCCAAAGGCTTGTAGGTCTGCACTTGGACTCTTTCAGCGGCTCTACATTGAACCGATCTTTTATTTGCTTTGGGACTGATGAAGGTTTCTGTTGAAAGTCCACTATTTCTTCAGCTTCAATCATTTTAATTGCAGTGTTTGCCCTGAACTTTTCATACAATTAAATTTTTTAAATCTTTAAAACCAAATATTATATAATATCTCTCACTCTAAACAAATTATACAATAAACCATATTTTGAAATCATTTAATTAACATTTTATTTTGGAATAGGCCGATGGCAAACTTATGTAATTCAACCATGTCTTAATATATATTTTGATCCCTTTTAAATAAGTAAAACAATCTGAACATTGCTGGTATGACACTAAGTGATGCAGCGCACACACCACTGACACACAGTGCCTCTATAAGCAGAAGTAGGAAGTAACATCTGGTTAAAATACTTCCTGATTGTTCTAAGTGAGTGTTAAAACTTTGGCATGCTGGCATACAGAACGCACAGAAAGACCAAGCACTCATACGAGGAGAACGATAAGATAAACTCTGTGAAAACAGTTTTGACCAGAATATGGCTGAGGAGATTTACACCAGACCCAACAAGATGACCAAGGTCAGGTATGCACAAGGAGAGAGAGAGGAGAGGATAGTGGACATCTACGCTAGCCTTGAGAGCCTCAGAGATCAACACCAGGACCATGTGGGGACAGAGGAGTCCTCCATGTCTCTGACAACAGGAAGAAGTCAGCGGCCGGACGCTGTGAGCCCTCCTAGGTGTCCGATCAGGGCTGTGGTGGTGCTTCTGGGCCTGCTGTCTGTTGTCCTGCTGGCTGGACTGCTTTGGTTCGCAGTGCAGTACAAGACCAACATGGAGAAGACCGTCATGGGGAAGACTGTAAGCATGGACAGAGACATGGAGCAACTTCTCCAAAGGCTGAAGAATGTGACAGAACAGAGAGACGCACTGCTTTGTCAACAGAGCTGTCCAAGTGGTTGGGATAAGTTTGGTTGTGAATGTTACAGGCTTTCTAATGTGTATGGATCCTGGAATGAGAGCAGGAAGTTATGTGTTTCCCAGGGAGCAGATATGGTGATTGTGGACAGTAAAGAGGAGATGGACTTCATTAGCAGGAACGTCTCGTCCTTCTGGCTCGGAGCGACAGATGAGGCCAGAGAAGGGATGTGGAGATGGGTTGATGGAACCGTCCTGTCAGTGGATAACCCCTCCTGGAGCAGAGGGAAACCTGTCGGTGGTGAGAACAAGAACTGCCTCATGCTAAAGGTCTCGGAGGAGACCAAATATGAATTGAGAGGTGAGGGCTGTGAAGTCCAAAGAAATGGGATTTGTGAACGTGATTTAGTAAAATGATTGATGAAAACATTTCTTTGTACCTATTTTGTACATCATAATGCAAACAGACGTTGGCTGTTTCTTTCAATAGTTTTTGGGTTCCGCCATTCGATAAGAGCTGTGATTGGCTGCAAGGTGTTGTTTAAAAGGAGATGACATGAATACTTCACTGTTTACTGCAGGAGCTGTACATACTTGCTGCTCTTTTTACTCTTTTATTATTATTATTTTTCAATGTTTCCACAGTTGCTCTTGGTGCTGGAGGCTGAGGTTAGGTGGTAAAGAGTCATGACAGTCATTGGTTGGTTTTCAGTCGCTGTCAACCACACTAGTTCTCTATCTAGGGCCGCCTTTGTCCCCTCAACGGTGTCAAGATCACCCTTCAAAATATGAAATCGACATTTACAACAAATTTGTTCAATGTAGACGTTTAAAAAATATGTTAAATGTTGAATTGTATTTTGACTTTGGTACCACGTGGTGTGACCACCACAAAACACTTATGTAAATGATCTAGTTGTTCCACGGTGTTCAGATAGCAGAACAGTAGACTTGTGTCCTGGTGTCTGAACAGGCTTGTAGGTCTTTACTTGGACTCTTTCAGCGGCTCCAAGAGACTGATTTTACAAGCTGTACAAGTCTGAACCCAAGTGGTCAAACAAGACGGTGTCCCTTCAAAAATGCTAGCAATTTAGTTTTGTGTTACTGAAGGAACACTGTTGAATGTATACGGTATATGCATTCACACACATTCAGAGTAAATTGCAATGAAGTCCGTAAATCTACTGTATATTGAGGTGTGTTTGATTTAGTGAATATATATATGTATTTTTAAAGAATCTCTTGAGTTATATATTTTGCTTATTTCATTATTTGGATTTGGTTAAGCCTTTGTCTCTTTGAACAGACATTGAATTGATATTAAACTACTTTTGGGTCTGGTGAATAAATAATTACTATTGCCAATCAAATGTTTCATCTGTAATATTTTTAATGGCAGTGTTTACCCTGAACTTTTCTGATCTTTTCAAAACACCACTTAGCATATGTTATTTCTATATGTTTGTATGAATTATTAACCAAAAGTTTTGTACAATCTCTTGAATGTCTTAACCCTATTCTATGTCAAATCAATAATAAAATGTGTATGAAACAATAATTTGAAATCCTCTAACCTTTTTACTAACAACAAATATTAATATTAAATGTTTTAAGGTCCTGTGTTTCTTCTCTTCAAGCAGAGAATCAAGTTCTGCTATGTAACTCATTTCTGAGTAAATCAGGATATCACGGTGTGTAAACATGGTAACACATCATTGATATCAGCTACCTGATCACAAGCCATGTTGGAGCGACTAATGCTTGTTTTATATTCACACTTTCATCTTCATTGCAATGAATGACGACGTGCCCTTGAGCAAGTGTCTTCAGAGCAGCAGGCTGCTGGTGTGTCTATGAAACCACAGCAGCAGTTCCACAACACCAGTTTGACCAGTCAGTAATGTGATGACCTGACGGAACAGCACAGCACGCGTCCACACTGGGCTTCATCTGATTGGTCGTCCATCCGCCCATCATCCCAGAGACCCGGGGGTCTGGGAGCCGGGGGCCCCGAAGGCGTCCCTCAGCAGGCGGTCCAGGTTGTGTGTGTACTGGTCCTGGGTGGGGCCCGCCCCGCCCAGCTGGAGGGGCTGGAGGTGTGGATGGGGTGGGGCGTACGGGAAGGGAGCGTGCAGCTGGCTCAGCGTCAGCCAGAAGGCGTCCGGGTCCACCTGGATCAGGTGACGGAACACGCTGGCAGGGAGCAGGAAGGGGAGGGGTCAGCCACACACGGAGCCACCTTTTCACTTGGGTGCAGGATCTCAATAGGATTTCATGTGTTCATACTTCACCCATCGTGCTCGTTTGGCTTGAATCCAACTGGTGGGACTTTGTAACATTTCTTGACCCTCACCCATTTCTTGGCCAAATTTCAATTACATTTTAAGAAGTGTGTGTGTGTGTGTGTGTGTGTGTGTGTATGTGTGTGTGTGTGGGTGTTTGTGTGAGTGAGAATCAGTTGACTGTAGTGCTGCTACCTTTGACACGCCTCCTGAAGGCTGATTGGTTGTCTACAGCTCAGGTAGGGAAGGCAGGCATCACAGACAGCATCCAGGTCAGCCTCACCTGAACCACACGGTAACACAGAGGAAAAAAGACGTGTGTATTATTACATGTGTATGTACGGGGGCGGGGTTAGTCTAGTGGTTAGGGTGTCCAAAGGGTCCGGGATCGATCCCAGAGGTCCTATGCTTCTCTCTCCAGGATGATGGCAGCTAAATCTAGGAGTAGGACCCAGACATGAAAATGTCTTTAAGAAATAATATTACAATTTTGAGAAGCTCAGTTTACTCCTTTGAATTAGTTTTTGCCAGTGTACACTCAAGAACACAAAACTCAGCTTGTGGAGTTTCTTTAGAAATGACAAACTCTTGTTTGACCACCAGGGGTCAGACTTGTACAGCATATAAAGTCAGGCTGTTGGAGCAGAACCACAAGCCTAATAGCAGAATACAAATCTACTGTTCTGTTATCTGCTCACCAGATACCAGAAGCACACAGCTTTGAACAGACACCGATGTTACGAACAGTATTTGTTTGTTGTATTTGTTAAAGTAACAGTAGGCAAAGTTTCTGTAAACGATTAAGTAGAAAAAAGATCTAATAACTCATAACGTTCCAGCATCTATCTGAAAAGTAAATTTTTCTAAATTGAAAAATAAATTCTAGGAGTTTCATTTGACTGTAGTAGGCTGTCTGAAAATGGTCAACCTGCCGGTCAGAAAACAACTAATCAGTCTTTACAAATTGATGTCAGTTTGTATAATTTCCTCTTAATCTTGCCTACTGCTCCTTTAGGGAAGACTCAGATAACAGGCTGTGAGAACAAACGAAGTCAGATATTTAAACACAAAGTGGATTCTTACAGTTGATTTCTCAGTATTGGAATCGGTTGAAGTGAGAAAGTTGGCATTACAAGATAATTTGTGCTGTAGTGATCACAGTACATGGTACCAAGGTCTATTCAATTCAACATTAAATATGTTGTATATTTTACACCTTCCCTTCACTCTTTATTATATGCGTTGGTGTTGTACTATCCCATCATAAGTCATTGCTGAGCTCTTTGATATACTTTGCCCTTGCTTAAACATTGAAATACAGCTAAATACTTGAATGATTAAAAACACAATGGCCGGTTTGCCTGCTCCCTTGTGTAATTAGTGTTTGACAAAGTATTTGTTTGATATTCTGGGTGGAGACGCCATTTCAAAACAACAGTTTTGCATGTTAATGTGCCTTTGTTTACATCTAGTTTGACTATATTACAGCATTTGTAATCAAAATGAAAATAATCGATATGAAGTAGTCCGTTGTGCTGCCGTTTTACTTATGAAGCGCTCAACACATGACTAGTGACCTGAACTCATTACTTCCTGTTGTGTCTTGGTGCTGGGGGGATCTGTGCTTCAAATTAGACTGGAGCTTTATTATTCTAAATTAAATGTTAAAGCTTTGACACAGAAAAAGACTAGTCAACTAAAGAAAAAAACACTGAAATGTGGATATGGTTGTTTCTTAGAAAAACAACTGTATTGCGGTTGTTTAATCATCCCCTGCGGTTGCCTTGGCAACACTGAAGTGTTGCGATATTACGGTTACCGCGACAGCCAATCCTGTTAGACAGACTTCCTGTTTGGTGATAGTAGGTGTTAAGACTTTGGCATGCTGTCATACAGAACACACAGAAAGACCAACCACTCATAGGAGTAGGACGATAAGATCAACTCTGTGAAAACACTTTTGACCAGAATATGGCTGAGCAGATTTACGCCAGGCCCAACATGATGACCAAGGCCAGGAATACACAAGGAGTGGTCGAGGAGAGGATAATGGACATCTACGCTAGCCCTGAGAGCCTCAGAGATCAACACCAGGACCATGTGGGGACAGAGGAGTCCTCCATGTCTCTGAGAACAGGAAGAAGTCAGCGGCCGGACGCTGTGAGCCCTCCTAGGTGTCCGGTCAGGGCTGTGGTGGTGCTTCTGGGCCTGCTGTCTGTTGTCCTGCTGGCTAGACTGCTTGGGTTGGCAGTGCAGTACAAGACCAACATGAAGCAAGTCCTCCAAATGCTGAAGAATGTGACAGAACAGAGAGACGCACTGCTTTGTCAACAGAGCTGTCCAAGTGGTTGGGATAAGTTTGGTTGTAATTGTTACAAGTTTTCCAATGAGTGGGGATCCTGGAATAAGAGCAGGAAGTTCTGTGTTTCCCACGGAGCAGATCTGGTGGTTGTGGACAGTAAAGAGGAGATGGACTTCATTAGCAGGTATCGCTCATCCTTCTGGCTCGGAGCGACAGATGAGGCCAGAGAAGGGATGTGGAGATGGGTTGATGGAACCGTCCTGTCAGTGGATAACCCCTCCTGGAGCAGAGGGGAACCTGACGGTGGTGAGGACCACAACTGCCTTGTGCTAACGGGGGTCTGGGAGCAGAACCATTATAATTGGACTCGATGGGCAGATGAGAGATGTGAAGTAGGTATCTGTGGGCTTTGTGAACAGAACTTAATGAAGTGACTGATTAAAACATTTATTTATGCCTATTTTATACATGTACCTTTTTACTTAATGCCAATATACATCGACAGTTTTGTTTCATACTTTTTGGGTTCCGCCATTCGATAAGAGCTGTGATTGGCTGCAAGGTGTTCCTTAAAAGGAGATGACATGAATACTTCACTGGTCACTGCAGGAGCTGTACATACTTGCTGCTTCTTTTTTTTCTTTTTTTTCTCAATGTTTCCACAGTTGCACTTTGTGCTGGAGGCTGAGGTTAGGTGGTAAAGAGTCATGACATCATTGGCTGGTTTTCAGTCGCTATAAACCACACTAGTTCTCTATCTAGAGCCGCCTTTGTCCCCTCAACGGTGTCAAGATCACCCTTCAAAATATGAAATGGACATTTACAACAAATGTGTTGAAAACAGACGTTTTGAACTAGATTAATTTGTATGTTGAATTGTATTAAGTCTTCGGTGCCATGTGGTGTGATCACTATAAAACACTTGTTTATAAAGGATCTAGGTGTTCTACGGTGTTCAGATAGCAGAACAGTAGTCTTGTGTCCTGGTGTCTGAACAGGCTTGTAGGTCTGCACTTGGACTCTTTCAGCGGCTCCACATTGAACCGATCTTTTATTTGCTTTGGGACTGATGAAGGTTTCTGTTGAAAGTCCACTATTTCTTCTGCTTCAATCATTTTAATTGCAGTGTTTGCCCTGAAATTTTCATATATATATATTTAATCTTTAATGAAAAACATTGTATAGTATCTCTCTCTAAACAAATTGTATATTAAACCATATTTTGAAATCATTTAACCTTTAACATCTTATTTTGGCATAGCCCTATGGTAGACATATGTATTTCAACCATGTGTTAATTTATATTTTGATGTCTTTGAAGTAAGTAGAACAATCTGAGCATTGCTGATATGATCTTAAGTGATGCAGCACAAGTACCACTGATACACAGTGCCTCTATGAGCAGAAGTAGGAAGTATCATCTGGTTAAAAGACTTCCTGTTGGTACAAAGTGGGTGTAAGACTTTGGCATGCTGTCATACAAAACGCACAGAAAGACCAACCACTCGTAGGAGTAGGACGATAAGATAAACTCTGTGAAAGCAGTTTTGACCAGAATATGGCCGAGGAGATTTACGCCAGACCCAACATGATGACCAAGGCCAGGTATACACAAGGAGAGAGAGAGAGGAGAGGATAGTGGACATCTACGCTAGGTTGAGAGCCTCAGAGATCAACACCTGGACCATGTGGGGACAGAAGAGTCCTCCATGTCTCTGAGAACAGGAAGAAGTCAGCAGCCGGACGCTGTGAGCCCTCCTAGGTGTCCGATCAGGGCTGTGGTGGTGCTTCTGGGCCTGCTGTCTGTTGTCCTGCTGGCTGGACTGCTTGGGTTGGCAGTGCAGTACAAGACCTTCATGGAGCAAATTCTCCAAAGGCTGCAGAATGTGACAGAACAGAGAGACGCACTGCTTTTTCAACAGCGCTGTCCAAGTGGTTGGAATAAGTTTGGTTATAAATGTTACTGGCTTTCTGATGTGCAGGGATCCTGGAATAAGAGCAGGAGGTTCTGTGTTTCCAAAAGAGCAGATCTGGTGGTTGTGGACAGTAAAGAGGAGATGGACTTCATTAGCTGGTATGACTGGTACTTCTGGCTCGGAGCGACAGATGAGGCCAGAGAAGGGATGTGGAGATGGGTTGATGGAACCGTCCTGTCAGTGGATAACCCCTCCTGGAGCGAAAGGGAACCTGACGGTGGTGAGGACAATAACTGCCTTAAGGTAACGGGGGTCTGGGAGCAGAACCATTATAAATGGACTCGATGGGCAGATGAGAGATGTGAAGTCGGTATGAGGGGGCTTTGTGAACAGAACTTAATGTAGTGACTGATAAAAACATTTATTTATGCCTATTTTGTACATGTACCTCTTCACTTAATGCCAACAGACATTGGGTGTTTTGTTTCATACTTTTTGGGGTCCGCCATTCGATAAGAGCTGTGATTGGCTGCAAGGTGTTCCTTAAAAGGAGATGACATCAATACTTCACTGGTCACTGCAGGAGCTGTACATACTTGCTGCTTCTTTTTTTTCTTTTTTTTTCAATGTTTCCACAGTTGCACTTTGTGCTGGAGGCTGAGGTTAGGTGGTAAAGAGTCATGACAGTCATTGGTTGGTTTTCAGTAACTGTAAACCACACTAGTTCTCTATCTAGAGCTGCCTTTTTCCCCTCAACGTTGTCAAGATCACCCTTCAAAATATGAAATGGACATTTATAACAGATGTGTTCAAAGCAGACATTTTAAACTAGATTGATTTTTATGTTGAATTGTATTTAGCCTTCAGTACCACGTGGTGCCTGTCAACTAGACCAATCGTGCGAACTCATGTTTAATTTGCTATGCAACATTCTGCAAGTAGTCTGTCGGGCTACAGATAAGGGATGTGAAGCCCAAAACGTGGTCCTTTGTGAATTGAATACAATTATTGATACAATTATTTAGTTGTGCTTATTTTGAACATGTACCTCTTCACTTAATGCCAACATACATCAACCTTTTTGTTTCATACTTGTTGGGTTCCACCATCCCATAAGACCTGTGATTGGTTGGTTTTCAGTCGCTGCAAACCACACTAGTTCTCTATCTAGGGCTGCCTTTGTCCCCTCAACGGTGTCAAGATCACCCTTCAAAAGATAATCAAAATTTTATCAGATTTGATAAAAGACGTTTTGAACTAGATTGTTTTTTTAAATATCGAATTGTATTTAGACCACCCTTCAAGATCAAGATCACCCTTCAAAAGATAATCTATTTTTATCAGATTTGATAAAAGACGTTTTGAACTAGATTGTTTTTTTAAATATCGAATTGTATTTAGACCTTGTTGCCATGTAGTGTGATCGCAACAAAACACTTGGATATCAATTATCTTGTAATGCTACTTTAAGATGGAGCCTGATTTTTAAAAGCTGTAAAAGTCTGACTCCAGGTGGTCAAACAAGACATTGTCGCTTCAAAAATCCTAGAAGCGTAGTTTTGTGTTATTGAAGGAACACTTTTGAAGGTACAAACGCATATACAGTACATGCATTCACACGCAATCAGAGTAAAGCTGTTTGCTTAAGTGATTTTTTTAAACCTCTTGATTAATATTGTTTGCTTATGTTTTATTTGGATTTAGTTTGGACTTGGTCTCTTTGAACAGACAATGAACTGATATTAAATTACTTTTGGGACTGATACATAAAAAAATATTGTTGCTAATCAAATGTTTCATCTGTAATATTTGTAATGGCAGTGTTTACCCTGAACTTTTCTGATCTTTTCAAAATACCACTTAGCATATGTTATTTCTATATGTTTGTATAAAACCTTTGGTTAATAATTTATACAATCTCATGAATGTCTTAACCCTATTTTATGTCAAATCAATAATAAATGGAATATGAAACAATAATTTGAAATCGTCTAACCTTTTTATTAACAACAAATATTATTATTAAATGTTTTAAGGTCCTGTGTTTCTTCTCTTCAAGCAGAGAATCAAGTTCTGCTATGTAACTCATTTCTGAGTAAATCAGGATATCACGGTGTGTAAACATGGTAACACATCATTGATATCAGCTACCTGATCACAAGCCATGTTGGAGCGACTAATGCTTGTTTTATATTCACACTTTCATCTTCATTGCAATGAATGACGACGTGCCCTTGAGCAAGTGTCTTCAGAGCAGCAGGTTGCTGGTGTGTCTATGAAACCACAGCAGCAGTTCCACAACACCAGTTTGACCAGTCAGTAACGTGATGACCTGACGGAACAGCACAGCATGCGTCCACACTGGGCATCATCTGATTGGTCGTCCATCCGCCCATCATCCCAGAGACCCGGGGGTCTGGGAGCCGGGGGCCCCGAAGGCGTCCCTCAGCAGGCGGTCCAGGTTGTGTGTGTACTGGTCCCGGGTGGGGCCCGCCCCGCCCAGATGGAGGGGCTGGAGGTGTGGATGGGGTGGGGCGTACGGGAAGGGAGCGTGCAGCTGGCTCAGCGTCAGCCAGAAGGCGTCCGGGTCCACCTGGATCAGGTGACGGAACACGCTGGCAGGGAGCAGGAAGGGGAGGGGTCAGCGACACACGGAGCCACCTTTTCACTTGGGTGCAGGATCTCAATAGGATTTCATGTGTTCATATTTCACCCATCATGCTCGTTTGGCTTGAATCCAATTGGTGGGACTTTGTAAAATTTCTTGACCCTCACCCAATTCTTGGCCAAATTACTTTGCAACACGAAGTGAATCACATGCAGGCCATGGGATTCACCATTTTATGAAGTGTGTGTGTGTGTGTGTGTGTTTTGACAGTGGCACTGCTACCTTAGACACGCCTCCTGAAGGCTGATTGGTTGTCTACAGCTAAGGTAGGGAAGGCAGGCATCACAGACAGCATCCAGGTCAGCCTCACCTGAACCACACGGTAACACAGAGGAATAAAGACGTGTGTATTAATATTAGTTTTTGCCACAGTGTACACTCAAGAACACAAAACTCAGCTTGTGGGGTTTCTTTAGAAATGACAAACTCTTGTTTGACCACCAGGGGTCAGACTTGTACAGCATATAAAGTCAGGCTGGTGGAGCAGAACCACAAGCCTAATAGCAGAATACAAGTCTACTGTTCTGTTATCTGCTCACCAGATACCAGAAGCACACAGCTTTGAACAGACACCAATGTTGCTAACAGTATTTGTTTGTTGTATTTGTTAAAGGAACAGTAGGCAATATTTCTGTAAACGATTAAGTAGAAAAAAGATCTAATTACTCATAACATTCCAGCATCTATCTGAAAAGTAATTTTTTTTAAATTGAACAATAAATTCTAGGAGTTTCATTTGACTGTAGTAGGCTGTCTGAAGATGGTCAACCTGCCAGTCAGAAAACAACAAATCAGTCTTTACAAATTGATGTCAGTTTGTATAATTTCCTCTTAATCTTGCCTCCTTTAGGGAAGACTCAGATAACAGGCTGTGAGAACAAACGAAGTCAGATATTTAAACACAAAGTGGATTCTTACAGTCGACTTCTCAATATTGGAATTGGTTGAAGTGAGAAAGTTGGCATTGCAAGATCATTTGAACTGTAGTGATCACAGTACATGGTACCAAGGTCTATTAAATTCAACATTAAATATGTTGTATATTTTACACCTTCCCTTCACTCTTTATTATATGCATTGGTGTTGTACTATCCCATGTTAAGTCATTGCTGAGCTCTTTGATATAGTTTGCCCTTGCTTAAACATTGAAATACAGCTAAATACTTGAATGATTAAAAACACAATGGCCGGTTTGCCTGCTCCCTTGTGTAATTAGTGTTTGACAAAGTATTTGTTTGATCTTCTGGGTGGAGACGCCATTTCAAACCAACAGTTTTGCATGTTAATGTGTCTTTGTTTACATCTAGTTTGACTATATTACAGCATTTGTAATCAAAATGAAAATAATCGATATGAAGTAGTCCGTTGTGCTGCTGTGTTACTTATGAAGCGCTCAACACATGACTAGTGACCTGAACTCATTACTTCCTGTTGTGTCTTGGTGCTGGGGGGCTCTGTGCTTCAAATTAGACTGGAGCTTTATTACTCTACATTAAATATACAAGCTTTGACACAGAAAAAGACTAGTCAACTAAAGAAAAAAACACAAATGTGGATATGATTGTTTTCTAGAAAAACAATTGTATTGCGGTTGTTTAATCATCCCCTGCGGTTGCCTTGGCAACACCGAAGTGTTGCGATATTGCGGTCACTGCGACACCCCATCCTGTTAGACAGACTTCCTGTTTGGTGATAGTAGGTGTTAAGACTTTGGCATGATGTCATACAGAACACACAGAAAGACCAAGCACTCGTAGGAGTAGGACGATAAGATCAACTCTGTGAAAACACTTTTGACCAGAATATGGCTGAGCAGATTTACGCCAGGCCCAACATGATGACCAAGGCCAGGAATACACAAGGAGTGGTCGAGGAGAGGATAATGGACATCTTGGTTAGTCCTGAGAGCCTCAGAGATCAACACCAGGACCATGTGGGGACAGAGGAGTCCTCCATGTCTCTGAGAACAGGAAGAAGTCAGCGGCCGGACGCTGTGAGCCCTCCTAGGTGTCCGGTCAGGGCTGTGGTGGTGCTTCTGGGCCTGCTGTCTGTTGTCCTGCTGGCTAGACTGCTTGGGTTGGCAGTGCAGTACAAGACCGTCATGGAGAAGACTGTAAGCATGGACAGAGACATGGAGCAACTTCTCCAAAGGCTGAAGAATGTGACAGAACAGAGAGACACACTGTTTTGTCAACAGTGCTGTCCAAGTGGTTGGGATAAGTTTGGTTGTAAATGTTACCGGCATTCCGACGTGTATGGATCCTGGAATAAGAGCAGGGAGTTCTGTGTTTCCCATGGAGCAGATCTGGTGGTTGTGGACAGTAAAGAGGAGATGGACTTCATTAACAGGAACCTCTCGAACCTCTGGCTCGGAGCGACAGATGAGGCCAGAGAAGGGATGTGGAGATGGGTTGATGGAACCGTCCTGTCAGTGGATAAACCCTCCTGGAGCAGAGGGAAACCTGACGGTGGTGAGAACAAGAACTGCCTCATGCTAAAGGTCTCGGAGAAGACCAAATATAAATGGAGAGGTGAGAGATGTGAAGTCCAAAGAAAGGGGATTTGTGAACGTGATTTAGTATAATGATTGATGAAAACATTTCTTTGTACCTATTTTGTACAGCATAATGCCAACAGACGTTGGCATTTTTGTTCCATCGTTTTTGGGTTCCGCCATTCGATAAGAGCTGTGATTGGCTGCAAGGTGTTCCTTAAAAGGAGATGAAATGAATACTTCACTGGTCACTGCAGGAGCTGTATATAGATGCTGCTCTTGTTGCCTTTAAAAAAAAAATGTTTCCACAGTTGCTCTTGGTGCTGGAGGCTGAGGTTAGGTGGTAAAGAGTCATGACATCATTGGTTGGTTTTCAGTCTCTGTAAACCACACTAGTTCTCTATCTAGGGCTGCCTTTGTCCCCTGAACGGTGTCAAGATCACCCTTCAAAATATGAAATCGACATTTACAACAAATGTGTTCAATGTAGACGTTTAAAAAATATGTTAAATGTTGAATTGTATTTTGACTTTGGTACCACGTGGTGTGACCACCACAAAACACTTATGTAAATGATCTAGTTGTTCCACGGTGTTCAGATAGCAGAACAGTAGACTTGTGTCCTGGTGTCTGAACAGGCTTGTAGGTCTTTACTTGCGACTGTTTCAGCGGCTCCAAGAGCCTGATTTTACAAGCTGTACAAGTCTGAACCCAAGTGGTCAAACAAGACGTTGTCGCTTCAAAAATGCTAGCAATTTAGTTTTGTGTTACTGAAGGAACACTGTTGAATGTATACGGTATATGCATTCGCACACATTCAGATTAAATTGCAATGAAGTCTGTAAATCTACTGTATATTGAGCTGTGTTTGATTTAGTGAATATATATATATATATATATATATTTATGTATTTTTAAAGAAGCTCTTCGGTTATATATTTTGCTTATTTTATTATTTGGATTTGGTTTAGCCGTTGTCTCTTTGAACAGACATTGAATTGATATTACATTACTTTTGGGTCTGGTGAATAAATAATTACTATTGCCAATCAAATGTTTCATCTGTAATATTCTTAATGGCAGTATTTGCCCTTAACTTTTCTGATCTTTGCAAAATACCACTTAGCATATTTTATTTATATATGTTTGTATAAATTATTAACCAAACGTTTTGTACAATCTCTTGAATGTCTTAACCCTATTCAATGTCAAATCAATAATAAATTGTATATGAAACAATAATTTGAAATCGTCTAACCTTTTTATTAACAACAAATATTAATATTAAATGTTTTAAGGTCCTGTGTTTCTTCTCTTCAAGCAGAGAATCAAGTTCTGCTATGTAACTCATTTCTGAGTAAATCAGGATATCACGGTGTATAAACATGGTAACACATCATTGATATCAGCTACCTGATCACAAGCCATGTTGGAGCGACTAATGCTTGTTTTATATTCACACTTTCATCTTCATTGCAATGAATGACGACGTGCCCTTTGTTGTAGAAAAAACGTGTAAAGTTGATAGTTCTCCCAAAATGTAACCTGATAGCTCAGCTGAAACGAACGGCACCCAATAAAACACAGCCTTATCTAAACATTCTATGGTATGCGGCCGAGTCTGCTGTTGGACTTCCCCAACGGCGAAGGGCCCTTCTAACCCAAAGACATTCCCCCTCCCGATGAATACCCCCAGCTGACGGGATGGACACATTCCTCAGCAGGGCACTGGCCTGGAGATATATCCAACGGTCGCAGACGTCACCGGGGGCTTCTCCGGTGTTCTCTCGCGGGTGCACATCCTTAAGACGTGGACCCATCGACAAGAATACAGCGCGCTGTAGAGATAGTACCGAGTATCGGGATTTGACATTTTTGTACCCTGTATTAGAATTAGAATAAAACTCATATACCGTATTAATAGTTGGACTTGCATTTTTGCTGCTTATACCGGGTTTCCAAGTTTAACATTGTCCTTCCTTTTTAACAACAAATTGGTGACCCCGACGTGATCTCTAAGGAAGACAAAGGAACCCGGTGCAGCCGACGACGGGCGGGAGGCCCCGTACCAACCTCCGTATCTCCTCGGCGCCAGTTTAAACAAGGTGAGCAGGACCTGTGTTAGCAACCGAACCTGTATAGGACCAAGTGTCTTCAGAGCTGCAGGTTGCTGGTGTGTCCATGAAACCACAGCAGCAGTTCCACAACACCAGTTTGACCAGTGAGTAACGTGAAGACCTGACGGAACAGCACAGCATGCGTCCACACTGGGCTTCATCTGATTGGTCGTCCGTCCGCCCATCATCCCAGAGACCCGGGGGTCTGGGAGCCGGGGGCCCCGAAGGCGTCCCTCAGCAGGCGGTCCAGGTTGTGTGTGTACTGGTCCCGGATGGGGCCCGCCCCGCCCAGCTGGAGGGGCTGGAGGTGTGGATGGGGTGGGGCGTACGGGAAGGGAGCGTGCAGCTGGCTCAGCGTCAGCCAGAAGGCGTCCGGGTCCACCTGGATCAGGTGACGGAACACGCTGGCAGGGAGCAGGAAGGTGAGGGGTCAGCCACACACGGAGCCACCTTTTCACTTGGGTGCAGGATCTCAATAGGATTTCATGTGTTCATATTTCACCCATCGTGCTCGTTTGGCTTGAATCCAACTGGTGGGACTTTTCAACATTTTTTGACGCTCACACATTTTTGGGCCAAATTACTTTCAAGACCAAGTGAATCACAAAAAGGCCATGAGATATACCATTTTATGAAGTATGTGTGTGAGGAGTGAATATGTGCAGAGTGAATCTGTTGACTGTAGCACTGCTACCTTAGACACGCCTCCTGAAGGCTGATTGGTTGTCTACAGCTCAGGTAGGGAAGGCAGGCATCACAGACAGCATCCAGGTCAGCCTCACCTGAACCACACGGTAACACAGAGGAATAAAGACGTGTGTATTAATACATGTGTATGTACGGGGGCGGGGTTAGTCTAGTGGTTAGGGTGTCCAAAGGGTCCGGGTTCGATCCCAGACGTCCTCTGCTTCTCTCTCCAGGATGATGGCAGCTAAATGTAGGAGTAGGACCCAGACATGAAAATGTCTTTAAGAATTAATACTAATGTTTTTAAGAAGCTCAGTTTGCTCCTTTGAATTTGTTTTTGCCACAGTGTACACTCAAGAACACAAAACTCAGCTTATGGAGTTTCTTTAGAAATGACAAACTCTTGGTTGACCAACAGGGGTCAGACTTGTACAGCTTGTAAATTCAGGCTGTTTCAGCAGAACCACAAGCCTAATAGCAGAATACAAATCTACTGTTCTGTTATCTGCTCACCAGATACTAGAAGTACACAGCTTTGAACAGACACCAATGTTGATAACAGTATTTGTTTGTTGTATTTGTTAAAGGAACAGTAGGCAATATTTATATAAACGATTAAGTAGAAAAAAGATCTAATTACTCGTAACATTCCAGCATATATCTGAAAATAACATTTTTCTAAATTGAAAGCTAAATTCTAGGAGTTTCATTTGACTGTAGTAGGCTGTCTGAAAATGGTCAACCTGCTGGTCAGAAAACAACAAATCAGTCTTTCCAAATTGATGTCAGTTTGTTGAATTTCCTCTTAAGCTTGCCTACTGCTCCTTTAGGGAAGACTCAGATAACAGGCTGTGAGAACAAACGAAGTCAGATATTTAAACACAAAGTGGATTCTTACAGTCGACTTCTCAATATTGGAATCGGTTGAAGTGAGAAAGTTGGCATTACAAGATCATTTGTGTTGTAGTGATCACAGTACATGGTACCAAGGTCTATTCAATTCAACAATAAATATGTTGTATATTTTACACCTTCCCTTCACTCTTTATTATATGCGTTGGTGTTGTACTATCCCATCATAAGTCATTGCTGAGGTCTTTGATATAGTTTGCCCTTGCTTAAACATTGAAATACAGCTAAATACTTGAATTATTTCAAACACAATGGCCGGTTTGCCTGCTCCCTCATGTAATTTGTGTTTGACAAAGTATTTGTTTGATCTTCTGGGTGGAGACACCATTTCAAACCAACAGTTTTGCATGTTAATGTGCCTTTGTTTACATCTAGTTTGACTATATTACAGTATTTGTAATCAAAATGAAAATAATCGATATGAAGTAGTCCGTTGTGCTGCCGTGTTACTTATGAAGCGCTCAACACATGACTAGTGACCTGAACTCATTACTTCCTGTTGTGTCTTGGTGCTGGGGGGCTCTGAGCTTCAAATTAGACTGGAGCTTTATTATTCTACGTTAAATATACAAGCTTTGACACAGAAAAAGACTAGTCAACTAAAGAAAAAAACACAAATGTGGATATGATTGTTTTCTAGAAAAACAACTGTATTGCGGTTGTTCAATCATCCCTTGCGGTTGCCTTGGCAACACCGAAGTGTTGCGATATTGCGGTTACCGTGACAGCCCATCCTGTTAGACAGACTTCCTGTTTGGTGATAGTAGGTGTTAAGACTTTGGCATGCTGTCATACAGAACACACAGAAAGACCAACCACTCATAGGAGTAGGACGATAAGATAAACTCTGTGAAAACAGTTTTGACCAGAATATGGAGGAGGAGATTTACGCCAGGCCCAACATGATGACCAAGGTCAGGAATACACAAGGAGTGGTCGAGGAGAGAATAGTGGACATCTTGGTTAGTCCTGAGAGCCTCAGAGATCAACACCAGCACCATGTGGGGACAGAGGAGTCCTCCATGTCTCTGAGAACAGGAAGAAGTCAGCAGCCGGACGCTGTGAGCCCTCCTAGGTGTCCGATCAGGGCTGTGGTGGTGCTTCTGGGCCTGCTGTCTGTTGTCCTGCTGGCTAGACTGCTTGGGTTGGCAGTGCAGTACAAGACCGACATGGAGCAACTTCTCCAAAGGCTGAAGAATGTGACAGAACAGAGAGACGCACTGCTTTGTCAACAGTGCTGTCCAAGTGGTTGGGATAAGTTTGGTTGTAAATGTTACCGGCATTCCGACGTGTTTGGATCCTGGAATAAGAGCAGGGAGTTCTGTGTTTCCCATGGAGCAGATCTGGTGGTTGTGGACAGTAAAGAGGAGATGGACTTCATTAGAAGTTACGTCTCGTCCTTCTGGCTCGGAGCGACAGATGAGGCCAGAGAAGGGATGTGGAGATGGGTTGATGGAACCGTCCTGTCAGTGGATAACCCCTACTGGAGAAGAGGGGAACCTGGCGGTGGTAAGAACAAGAACTGCCTCATGTTAACGTGGGTCTGGGAGCAGAACCACTATAAATGGACTCGATGGGCAGATGAGAGATGTGTAGTCGGTATCAGGGGGCTTTGTGAACAGAATTTAATGAAGTGACTGATAAAAACTTTTATCTCTGCCTATTTTGTACATGTACCTTTTTACTTAATGCATACATCAATACATACATACATACAATACATACACAATACATCGACAGTTTTGTTTCACACTTGTTGGGTTCCGCCATTCGATAAGAGCTGTGATTGGCTGCAAGGTGTTTCTTAAAAGGAGATGACATGACTACTTCACTGGTCACTGCAGGAGCTGTACATAGATGCTGCTCTTGTTGCCTTTTTTCAATGTTTCCACAGTTGCTCTTGGTGCTGGAGGCTGAGGTTAGGTGGTAACGAGTCATGACAGTCATTGGTTGGTTTTCAGTCGCTGTAAACCACACTAGTTCTCTATCTAGGGCTGCCTTTGTCCCCTCAACGGTGTCAAGATCACCCTCCAAAAGCTTCATTAACATTTTTACCATGTAGTGCGATCACTACAAAACACTCGTACATAAATGATCTTGTAACACAACAGTGTATAAATGTATAAACGTGGACAACCTGGTGAAAAAGACAACTTCATTACCAAGGTTGGAATTGAAAAAAAAAGAAGAAAGGAATATAGGCTGTCAGTCACAAAAGTGAAACATTGAGAATGGTTGCTCAGCCTCACTGGTCCACCCATATTTAACGACATGAATCCCAATTAGTAAAACGGTCTGAAATAATTGTCGGTCATGTGCGACTCTTTAAATGTTCCCGCCGCAAGGAATTGTGGGACGGCATTATCTCCGTTCACAACGTATCCGTGGTTTGCAGAAACGTACAAATAGCTACGTTTCCTCCTGGTGACTGGGTTGATCATAAACACTTACATGAATATACAGGTACACTAGATGTATGTATAAGGTTACAGGCTGTATTGTGTATACAGTTAGACTAGATGTATGTATAAGGTTACAGGCTGTATTGTGTATACAGTTAGACTAGATGTATGTATAAGGTTATAGGCTGTATTGTGTATACAGTTAGACTAGATGTATGTATAAGGTTATAGGCTGTATTGTTTATACAGTTAGACTAGATGTATGTATAAGGTTGTAGGCTGTATTGTATAAACAGTTAGACTAGATGTATGTATAAGGTTATAGGCTGTATTGTATAATTAGTTACAGGCTGTATTGTGTATACAGTTAGACTAGATGTATGTATAAGGTTATAGGCTGTATTGTGTATACAGTTACACTAGATGTATGTATAAGGTTATAGGCTGTATTGTGTATACAGTTACACTAGATGTATAGATGCTGTTCTTGCTGTTCTTGTTGCCTTTTTTTTAAATCAATGTTTCCACAGTTGATCTTGGTGCTGGAGGCTGAGGTTAGGTGGTAAAGAGTCATGACAGTCATTGGCTGGTTTTCAGTCGCTGTAAACCACACTAGTTCTCTATCTAGGGCCGCTTTTTCCCCTGAACGATGTCAAGATCACCCTTCAAAATATGAAATGGACATTTATAACAAATGTGTTCAAAGCAGACGTTTTAAACTAGATTGATTTTTATATTGAATTGTATTTATCCTTTGGTACTATGTGGTGTGATCACTACAAAACACTTGTTTATAAAGGATCTAGTTGTTCTACGGTGTTCAGATAGCAGAACAGTAGTCTTGTGTCCTGGTGTCTGAACAGGCTTGTAGGTCTGCACTTGGACTCTTTCAGCGGCTCCACATTGAACCGATCTTTTATTTGCTTTGGGACTGATGAAGGTTTCTGTTGAAAGTCCACTATTTCTTCAGCTTCAATCATTTTAATTGCAGTGTTTGCCCTGAACTTTTCATACAATTAAATTTTTTAAATCTTTAAAACCAAATATTATATAATATCTCTCACTCTAAACAAATTATACAATAAACCATATTTTGAAATCATTTAATTAACATTTTATTTTGGAATAGGCCGATGGCAAACGTATGTAATTCAACCATGTCTTAATATATATTTTGATCCCTTTTAAATAAGTAAAACAATCTGAACATTGCTGGTATGACACTAAGTGATGCAGCGCACACACCACTGACACACAGTGCCTCTATAAGCAGAAGTAGGAAGTTACATCTAGTTAAAAGACTTCCTGATTGTTCTAAGTGAGCGTTAAAACGTTGGCATGCTGTCATACAGAACGCACAGAAAGACCAACCACTCGTAGGAGTAGGACGATAAGATAAACTCTGTGAAAACAGTTTTGACCAGAATATGGCTGAGGAGATTTACGCCAGGCCAAACATGATGACCAAGGCCAGGTATACACAAGGAGAGAGAGAGGAGAGGATAGTGGACATCCACGCTAGCCTTGAGAGCCATATTTTATTTCTATATGTTTGTATAAATTATTAACCAAAAGTTGTGTACAATCTCTTGAATGTCTTAACCCTATTCTACGTCAAATCAATAATAAATCGAATATGAAACAATAATTTGAAATCCTTTTTTTATTAACAAATATTAATATTAAATGTTTTAAGGTCCTGTGTTTCTTCTCTTCAAGCAGAGAATCAAGTTCTGCTATGTAACTCATTTCTGAGTAAATCAGGATATCATGGTGTATAAACATGGTAACACATCATTGATATCAGCTATCTGATCACAAGCCATGTTGGAGCGACTAATGCTTGTTTTTACGATAAGATAAACTCTGTGAAAACAGTTTTGACCAGAATATGGCTGAGGAGATTTACGCCAGGCCCAACATGATGACCGACGCCAGGTATACACAAGGAGAGAGAGAGGAGAGGATAATGGACATCTTGGTTAGTCCTGAGAGCCTCAGAGATCAACACCAGGACCATGTGGGGACAGAGGAGTCCTCCATGTCTCTGAGAACAGGAAGAAGTTAGCGGCCGGACGCTGTGAGCCCTCCTAGGTGTCCGATCAGGGCTGTGGTGGTGCTTCTGGGCCTGCTGTCTGTTGTCCTGCTGGCTGGACTGCTTGGGCTGGCAGTGCAGTACAAGACCGACATGGAGAAGAGCATCAAGGAGAAGACCGCCGTGGAGAAGACCATCATGGAGAAGACCGCCATAGAGAAGACCATCATGGAGAAGACTGTAAGCATGGACAGAGACATGGAGCAACTTCGCCAAAGGCTGAAGAATGTGACAGAACAGAGAGACGCACTGCTTTGTCAACAGTGCTGTCCAAGTGGTTGGGATAAGTTTGGTTGTAAATGTTACAAGTTTTCCAATGTGTGGGGATCCTGGAATAAGAGCAGGAGGTTCTGTGTTTCCCACGGAGCAGATCTGGTGGTTGTGGACAGTAAAGAGGAGATCGACTTCATTAGCAGGTACGTCTCGTCCTTCTGGCTCGGAGCGACAGATGAGGCCAGAGAAGGGATGTGGAGATGGGTTGATGGAACCGTCCTGTCAGTGGATAACCCCTCCTGGAGCAGAGGGGAACCTGACGGTGGTAAGGACAAGAACTGCCTCGTTCTAACGTGGGTCTGGGAGCAGAACCAGTATAAATGGAGTCGATGGGCGGATGAGAGTTGTGAAGTCAGTATGAGGGGGCTTTGTGAACAGAATTTAATGAAGTGACTGATAAAAACTTTTATTAGTGCCTATTTTGTACATATACCTTTTCACTTAATTCCATTATACATCTTCTGTTTTGTTACATACTTTTTGGGTTCCGCCATCAGATAAGAGCTGTGATTGGCTGCAAGGTGTTCCTTAAAAGGAGATGACATGAATACTTCACTGGTCACTGCAGGAGCTGTACATACTTGCTGCTCTTTTTACATTTATTTTTTTCAATGTTTCCACAGTTGCTCTTGGTACTGGAGGCTGAGGTTAGGTGGTAAAGAGTCGTGACAGTCATTGGTTGGTTTTCAGTCGCTGTAAACCACACTAGTTTCTATCTAGGGCTGCCTTTTTCCCCTCAACGTTGTCAAGATCACCCTTCAAAATATGAAATGGACATTTATAACAGATGTGTTCAAAGCAGACATTTTAAACTAGATTGATTTTTATGTTGAATTGTATTTAGCCTTTGGTACCATGTGGTGCCTGTCAACTAGACCAATCGTGCGAACTCATGTTTAATTTGCTCTTCAGCAGTCTGCAAGTAGTCTGTCAGGCTACAGATAAGGGATATGAAGCCCAAAACGTGGTCCTTTGTGAAAAGAATTGAATACAATTATTGATAAAATTATTTAGTTGTGCTTATTTTGAACATGTTCCTCTTCACTTAATGCCAACATACATCAACCTTTTTGTTTCATACTTGTTGGGTTCGACCATCCCATAAGAGCTGTGATTGGTTGGTTTTCAGTCGCTGCAAACCACACTAGTTCTCGAGGGCTGCCTTTGTCCCCTCAACGGTGTCAAGATCACCCTTCAAAAAAGGAAATGTACATTTCTTAACACATGTGGTAAAAGACGTTTTGAACAAGATTGTTTTTTTAAATATTGAATTGTATTTCGACCTTGCTACCATGTAGTGTGATCACTACAAAACACTTGGATATCAATTATCTTGTAACGCTACTGTGTTAAGATGGAGCCTGATTTTAAAAGCTGTAAAAGTCTGACCCCAAGTGGTCAAACAAGACATTGTTGCTTCAAAAAAATTAGAAGCTTTGTTTTGTGTTATTGAAGGAACACTTTTGAAGGTACAAACGCATATACATGCATTCCCACACAATCAGAGTAAAGCTGTTTGCTTCAGTGATTATTTTTTTTAAAGCTCTTGAATAATATTGTTTGCTTATTTTATTTGGATTTAGTTTGGACTTGGTCTCTTTGAACAGACAATGAACTGATATTAAATTACTTTTGTGACTGATAAATAAAAATTATTGTTGCTAATCAAATGTTTCATCTGTAATATTTTTAATGGCAGTGTTTGCCCTGAACGTTTCTGATCTTTTCAAAATACCACTTAGCATATGTTATTTCTATATGTTTGTACAAAACCTTTGGTTAATAATTTATACAATCTCTTGAATGTCTTAACCCTATTCTATGTCAAATCAATAATAAAATGTGTATGAAACAATAATTTGAAATCCTCTAACCTTTTTATTAACAACAAATATTAATATTAAATGTTTTAAGGTCCTGTGTTTCTTCTCTTCAAGCAGAGAATCAAGTTCTGCTATGTAACTCATTTGTGAGTAAATCAGGATATCACGGTGTATAAACATGATAACACATCATTGATATCAGCTACCTGATCACAAGCCATGTTGGAGCGACTAATGCTTGTTTTATATTCACACTTTCATCTTCATTGCAATGAATGACGACGTGCCCTTGAGCAAGTGTCTTCAGAGCAGCAGGTTGCTGGTGTGTCTATGAAACCACAGCAGCAGTTCCACAACACCAGTTTGACCAGTCAGTAACGTGATGACCTGACGAAACAGCACAGCACGCTTCCACACTGGGCTTCATCTGATTGGTCGTCCATCCGCCCATCCTCCCAGAGACCCGGGGGTCTGGGAGCCGGGGGCCCCGAAGGCGTCCCTCAGCAGGCGGTCCAGGTTGTGTGTGTACTGGTCCCGGGTGGGGCCCGCCCCGCCCAGCTGGAGGGGCTGGAGGTGTGGATGGGGTGGGGCGTACGGGAAGGGAGCGTGCAGCTGGCTCAGCGTCAGCCAGAAGGCGTCCGGGTCCACCTGGATCAGGTGACGGAACACGCTGGCAGGGAGCAGGAAGGGGAGGGGTCAGCCACACACGGAGCCACCTTTTCACTTGGGTGCAGGATCTCAATAGGATTTCATGTGTTCATATTTCACCCATCGTGCTCGCTTGGCTTGAATCCAATTGGTGGGACTTTGCAACATTTCTTGACCCTCACCCATTTTCTTTTGCCAAATTACTTTTCAGCACGAAATGAATCACATGCAGGCCATTAGATATACCATTTTATGAATAGAGTGTGTGTGTGTGTGTGTGTGTGTGTGTGTGTGTGTGTGTGTGTGTGTGTGTGTGTGTGTGAGTGAGTGAGTGAGTGAGTGTGTGTGAGAATCAGTTGACTGTAGCGCTGCTACCTTATACACGCCTCCTGAAGGCTGATTGGTTGTCTACAGCTCAGGTAGGGAAGGCAGGCATCACAGACAGCATCCAGGTCAGCCTCACCTGAACCACACGGTAACACAGAGGAATAAAGACGTGTGTATTAATACATGTGTATGTACGGGGGTGGGGTTAGTCTAGTGGTTAGGGTGTCCAAAGGGTCCGGGTTCGATCCCAGAGGTCCTCTGCTTCTCTCTCCAGGTTGATGGCAGCTAAATGTAGAAGTAAGACCCAGACATGAAAATGTCCTTTAGAATTAATACTAATGTTTTTAAAGCTCAGTTTGCTCCTTTGAATTTGTTTTTGCCACAGTGTACACTCAAGAACACAAAACTCAGCTCATGGAGTTTCTTTAGAAATGACAAATTCTTGCTTGACCACCAGGGGTCAGACTTGTACAGCTTGTAAATTCAGGCTGTTGGAGCAGAACCACAAGCCTAATAGCAGAATACAAATCTACTGTTCTGTTTTCTGCTCACCAGATACCAGAAGCACACTGTTTTGAACAGACACCAATGTTGTTAACAGTATTTGTTTGTTGTATTTGTTAAAGGAACAGTAGGGAATTTTTCTGTAAATGATTAAGTAAAAAAAAGAGCAAATGATTCATAACATTCCAGCATCTATCTGAAAAGCAAATTGTTCTAAAATAAAAAACAAAATTCAAGGAGTTTGCTTGATTGTAGTTGGCTGTCCAAAATTGGTCAACCTGCCGGTCAGAAAACAACTGATCAGTCTTATCAAATTCTTGTCAATTAGTTGAATTTCCTCTGAATCTTGCCTATTGCTCCTTTAAGGAAGAGTCAGATAACAGTCTGTGAGAACAAACGAAGTCAGATATTTAAACAAAGTGGATTCTTACAGTTGACTTCTCAATATTGGAATCGGTTTAAGAGAGAAAGTTGGCATTACTAGATAGTTTTTGCTACAGTGATCTCACTAAATGGTACCAAGGTCTATTCAATTCAAAATTAAATATGTTGTATATTTTTGCTGAAATTGAAGTCTAAACGTCTTACATTTTCTAAAAGTACAATAATCTAGCTTGATCTTAAAGTCCAGCATGAAGAGGAACTGTGGAAATATTAAAAAGAGACAAAAGACCAGAATGGCATCGATGTACAGACCCAGCAGTAAAGAATGTATTGCTGTTATCTCCTTAAGTGTGGGCTCCTCCTTAAGACTTTGCAGCGAGCTACAACATGTGGTTCTTTATCAAATGGAGGAAACAAAATACGGAACAAAACGACCACATTCTGAGAGGCATAAATAAGAAGAAGACGTTTCTTTGTAAAATGACATCAATACATGACATTGTTTCACAAACGTATGGTCCATGGACTTCACAGCTCTCGCATGTCCGTTGAATAGTCCATTGGTTCTGCTCCCAGACACCCATTATCTCAAGGCAGTTGTGTCATATTCTGACTGTGTTATGGTCTTTGGGTTCTGTTCTCCACCTGTCCACCAGATGTCCTTAGACTTTTCCCCTCAGTCACAGATCCTGCCTCTCCCATCTGCAATCACTTCCTTCCCCTCCCCTGAGCTTCCTTGTCAATCCTCCCACCTGCACCTCATTCCCCCATCAGTCTCTCCCTATATATACCAGTTCATTTCGTTTGTTCCCTTGTCGGTTTGTTGTTTTTGACATGTCCTTTTGTGCTTGTTGTTCTCTTGTGATTAGGCTATCTTATGCCAGTTTGTGTATCTGAGATTTTGGAGTTTACTTTATTAAAAGCCTTTTTGTTTAATCACCCCGAATACTAGTCTGCATTTGGGTCCTTTTCCTTTTGTTCCTGCTGCCCTGCTAGCACTGGTTGTGACAGTTCTGCTTCTTGCCACTATTGGGTTCACCTCTGTTCCTCAACCATCCACCAGCTCAGGATGGAGTCAGGCCTGCTAGGCCCAGCTCATCTCCTCAACCATGCACCAGCTCCAGGATGGAGTCCGGCCTGCTAGGCCCAGCTCATTTCCTCAACCATCCACCAGCTCCAGGATGTAGTCAGGCCTGCTAGGCCCAGCTCATCTCCTCAACCATCCACCAGTTCCAGGATGGAGTCAGGCCTGCTAAGCCCAGCTCATCTCCTCAGCCGGTGAGATCAATCCATTTGAATCACTTTTCTCTTAATTCTCTTCCAGAAATTGTCATTTTTCTGTTTCAATTGATGTTGTATATTTCATCTTTTTTAAAAGCAACTGTTTGAATTATATTTGTAGCACTTAAAGGAATTGAAAGGTATTATGTTGGGACCTGGTCTCTTTAAACAGACATTGAACTGATCTTTATTTTGCATTAGACTGATGAAGAAAACATTTTAATTGCCAATCCAGTATTTCGTCAGCTTTAATTATTTTAAATGCAATGTTTGCACTGAACTTTTCTCATAATGACAATCCTTTTTTGATTTTTTTATCGATATCAAAAATTCTATAATATCTTTCACTCTTAATAAATTGTAAATGAAACAATATTTAGAAAACTTATAACCATTTTCTTAACTTTAACATTTTATTTTGGCATAAGCCTATGGCAATAAGTATTTCAAGAATGTCTTCATGTATATTTGGTGCATTTGACGGAGGGAGAATAATCAACCTTACTGTTATGACCCTAAGTGATGCAACAAACGTACCACTGACACACTGTCTCTATTAGCAGAAGTGGAAAATAGCATCAGCTTAAAATACTTCCTTTTTTATTAAAGTGGGTGTTAAGAATTTGACATGATGTCTTACTTAACTCACAGAAAGACCAAGCACTCGTAGAAGTAGGACAATAAGATAACCTCTGTGAAAACAGTTTTGACCAGAATATGGAGGAGGCCAGGCCCAACATGATGACCAAGGCCAGGTATGCACAAGGAGAGAGAGAGGAGAGGATAGTGGACATCTACGCTAGCCTTGAGAGCCTTAGAGATCAACACCAGGACTATGTGGGGACAGAGGAGTCCTCCATGTCTCTGAGAACAGGAAGAAGTCAGCGGCCGGACGCTGTGAGCCCTCCTAGGTGTCCGATCAGGGCTGTGGTGGTGCTTCTGGGCCTGCTGTCTGTTGTCCTGCTGGCTGGACTGCTTGGGTTGGCAGTGCAATACAAGACCGTCATGGAGAAGACTGTAAGCATGGACAGAGACATGGAGAAAACCATCAAGGAGAAGACCGCCATGGAGAAGACCATCATGGAGAAGACTGTAAGCATGGAACGAGACATGGAGCAACTTCGCCAAAGGCTGAAGAATGTGACAGAACAGAGAGACGCACTGCTTTGTCAACAGAGCTGTCCAATTGGTTGGTATACGTTTGGTTGTAAATGTTACCGGCTTTCCGACGTGAAGGGATCGTGGAAGGAGAGCAGGAAGTTCTGTGTTTCCCAGGGAGCAGATCTGGTGGTTGTGGACAGTAAAGAGGAGATGGACTTCATTAGCAGGTATGGCTCGTACTTCTGGCTCGGAGCGACAGATGAGGCCAGAGAAGGGATGTGGAGATGGGTTGATGGAACCGTCCTGTCAGTGGATAACCCCTCCTGGAGCGAAAGGGAACCTGAAGGTGGTGAGGACAAGAACTGTCTCAGGGTAACGTGGGTCTGGGAGCAGAACCAATATAAATGGACTCGATGGGCAGATGAGAGATGTGAAGTCAGTATCAGGGGGCTTTGTGAACAGAATTTAATGAAGTGACTGATAAAAACTTTTATTTGTACCTATTTTGTACCTTTTTACTTAATGCCACCAGACATCGGCTGTTTTGTTTCATACTTGTTTGGTTCCGCCATTCGATAAGAGCTGTTATTGGCTGCAAGGTGTTCCTTCAAAGGAGATGACATGAATACTTCACTGGTCACTGCAGGAGCTGTACATACTTGCTGCTCTTTTTACTTCTTAATTTTTTTCAATGTTACCACAGTTTCTCTTGGTGCTGGAGGCTGAGGTTAGGTGGTAAAGAGTCATGACAGTCATTGGCTGGTTTTTGGTCTCTGTAAACCACACTAGTTCTCTATCTAGGGCTGCCTTTGTCCCCTCAATGGTGTCAAGATCACCCTTCAAAATAAAATCTATTTTTTAACAGATGTGATAAAAGACGTTTTGAACTAGATTGTTTTTTTAAATATCGAATTGTATTTCGACCTTGGTGCCATGTAGTGTGATCACAACAAAACACTCGGATATCAATTATCTTGTAATGCTACATTTAAGATGAAGCCTAATTTTTAACAGCTGTAAAGGTCTGACCCCAAGTGGTCAAACAAGACATTGTCGCTTCAAAAATCCTAGAAGCTTAGTTTTGTGTTATTGAAGGAACACTTTTGAAGGTACAAACGCATATACAGTACATGCATTCACACACAATCAGAGTAAAGCTGTTTGCTTCAGTGATTCTTTTTTTTTAAAAGCTATTGAATAATATTGTTTGCTTATTTTATTTGGATTTAGTTTGGACTTGGTCTCTTTGAACAGACATTGAACTGATATTAAATTACTTTTGGGACTGATAAATAAAAAATTATTGTTGCTAATCAAATGTTTCATCTGTAATATTTTTAATGGCAGTGTTTGCCCTGAACTTTTCAGATCTTTTCAAAATACCACTTAGCATATGTTATTTCTATATGTTTGTATAAATTATTAACCAAAAGTTTTGTACAATCTCTTGAATGTCTTAACCCTATTTTATGTCAAATCACTAATAAATCGAATATGAAACAATAATTTGAAATCTTCTAACCTTTTTATTAACAATAAATATTAATATTAAATGTTTTCAGGTCCTGTGTTTCTTCTCTTCAAGCAGAGAATCAAGTTCTGCTATGTAACTCATTTGTGAGTAAATCAGGATATCACGGTGTATAACCATGGTAACACATCATTGATATCAGCTACCTGGTCACAAGCCATGTTGGAGCGACTAATGCTTGTTTTATATTCACACTTTCATCTTCATTGCAATGAATGACGATGTGCCCTTGAGCAAGTGTCTTCAGAGCAGCAGGTTGCTGGTGTGTCTATGAAACCACAGCAGCAGTTCCACAACACCAGTTTGACCAGTCAGTAACGTGATGACCTGACGGAACAGCACAGCACGCGTCCACACTGGGCTTCATCTGATTGGTCGTCCATCCGCCCATCCTCCCAGAGACCCGGGGGTCTGGGAGCCGGGGGCCCCGAAGGCGTCCCTCAGCAGGCGGTCCAGGTTGTGTGTGTACTGGTCCCGGGTGGGGCCCGCCCCGCCCAGCTGGAGGGGCTGGAGGTGTGGATGGGGTGGGGCGTACGGGAAGGGAGCGTGCAGCTGGCTCAGCGTCAGCCAGAAGGCGTCCGGGTCCACCTGGATCAGGTGACGGAACACGCTGGCAGGGAGCAGGAAGGGGAGGGGTCAGCGACACACGGAGCCACCTTTTCACTTGGGTGCAGGATCTCAATAGGATTTCATGTGTTCATATTTCACCCATCGTGCTCGCTTGGCTTGAATCCAATTGGTGGGAATTTGTAACATTTCTTGACCTTCACCCATTTCTTGGCCAAATTACAATTACATTTTAAGAAGTGTGTGTGTGTGTGTGTGTGTGTGTGTGTGTGTGTGTGTGTGTGTGTGTGTGTGTGTGTGTGTGTGTGTGTGTGTGTGTGTGTGTGTGTGTGTGTGTGTGTGTGTGTGTGTGTGTGTGTGTGTGTGTGTGTGTGTGTGTGTGTGTGTGTGTGTGTTTTTTGACTGTGGCACTGCTACCTTAGACACGCCTCCTGAAGGCTGATTGGTTGTCTACAGCTCAGGTAGGGAAGGCAGGCATCACAGACAGCATCCAGGTCAGCCTCACCTGAACCACACGGTAACACAGAGGAATAAAGACGTGTGTATTAATACATGTGCATGTACGGGGGCGGGGTTAGTCTAGTGGTTAGGGTGTCCAAAGGGTCCGGGTTCGATCCCAGAGGTCCTCTGCTTCTCTCTCCAGGATGATGGCAGCTAAATGTAGGAGTAGGACCCAGACATGAAAAGGTCTTTGAGAATTAATACACATTTTTTGGAGAACCTCAGTTTGCTCCTTTGAATTAGTTTTTGCCAGTGTACACTCAAGAACACAAAACTCAGCTTGTGGAGTTTCTTTAGAAATGACAAACTCTTGGTTGACCAACAGGGGTCAGACTTGTACAGCATGTAAATTCAGGCTGTTGGAGCAGAACCACAAGCCTTATAGCAGAATACAAATCTACTGTTCTGTTATCTGCTCACCAGATACCAGAAGCACACAGCTTTGAACAGACACCGAAGTTACGAACAGTATTTGTTTGTTGTATGAGTTAAAGGAACAGTAGGCAATATTTCTGTAAACGATTAAGTAGAAAAAAGATCTAATTACTCATAACATTCCAGCATCTATCTGAAAAGTAAATTTTTCTAAATTGAACAATAAATTCTAGGAGTTTAATTTGACTGTAGTAGGCTGTCTGAAAATGGCCAACCTGCCGGTCAGAAAACAACTAATCAGTCTTTCCAAATTGATCCAGTTTGTATACTTTCCTCTTAATCTTGCCTACTGCTCCTTTAGGGAAGACTCAGATAACAGGCTGTGAGAACAAACGAAGTCAGATATTTAAACACAAAGTGGATTCTTACAGTCGACTTCTCAGTATTGGAATCGGTTGAAGTGAGAAAGTTGGCATTGCAAGATAATTTGTGGTGTAGTGATCACAGTACATGGTACCAAGGTCTATTCAATAAAACATTAAATATGTTGTATATTTTACACTTTCAATTCACTCTCTATGCAATGTAGTGGTGTTGTACTATCCCCTCATAAGTCATTGCTGAGCTTTGATATAGTTTGCCATTGCTTAAACATTGAAATACAGCTAAATTCTTGAATTACTTAAAACACAATGGCCGCTTTGCCTGCTCCCTTATGTAATTAGTGTTTGACAAAGTATTTGTTTGATATTCTGGGTGGAGACGCCATTTCAAAACAACAGTTTTGCATGTTAATGTGCCTTTGTTTACATCTAGTTTGACTATATTACAGCATTTGTAATCAAAATGAAAATAATCGATATGAAGTAGTCCGTTGTGCTGCCGTGTTACTTATGAAGCGCTCAACACATGACTAGTGACCTGAACTCATTACTTCCTGTTGTGTCTTGGTGCTGGGGGGCTCTGTGCTTCAAATTAGACTGGAGCTTTATTATTCTACGTTAAATATACAAGCTTTGACACAGAAAAAGACTAGTCAACTAAAGAAAAAAACACTGAAATGTGGATATGGTTGTTTCTTAGAAAACCAATTGTATTGCAGTTGTTTAATCATCACCTGCGGTTGCCTTGGCAACACCGAAGTGTTGCGATATTGCGGTTACCGCGACAGCCCATCCTGTTAGACAGACTTCCTGTTTGGTGATAGTAGGTGTTACGATTTTGGCATGCTGTCATACAGAACGCACAGAAAGACCAACCACTCGTAGGAGTAGGACGATAAGATAAACTCTGTGAAAACAGTTTTGACCAGAAAACAGAGGAGGTAATTTACGCCAGGCCCAACATGATGACCAAGGCCAGTTATACACAAGGAGAGAGAGAGGAGAGAATAGTGGACATCTTGGTTAGTCCTGAGAGCCTCAGAGATCAACACCAGGACCATGTGGGGACAGAGGCGTCCTCCATGTCTCTGAGAACCGGAAGAAGTCAGCGGCCGGACGCTGTGAGCCCTCCTAGGTGTCCGATCAGGGCTGTGGTGGTGCTTCTGGGCCTGCTGGCTGTTGTCCTGCTGGCTAGACTGCTTGGGTTGGCAGTGCAGTACAAGACCATCATGGAGAAGACTGTAAGCATGGACAGAGACATGGAGAAAACCATCATGGAGAAGACTGTAAGCATGGAACGAGACATGGAGCAACTTCTCCGAAGGCTGAAGAATATGACAGAACAGAGAGACACACTGCTTTGTCAACAGAGCTGTCCAAGTGGTTGGGATAAGTTTGGTTGTAAATGTTACCGGCTTTCCGACGTGAAGGGATCCTGGAATAAGAGTAGGAAGTTCTGTGTTTCCCAAGGAGCAGATCTGGTGGTTGTGGACAGTAAAGAGGAGATGGACTTCATTAGCAGGTATGGCTCGTACTTCTGGCTCGGAGCGACAGATGAGGCCAGAGAAGGGATGTGGAGATGGGTTGATGGAACCGTCCTGTCAGTGGATAACCCCTCCTGGAGCGGAGGGGAACCTGACGGTGGTGATGACCAGAACTGCCTCATGGTAACGTGGCTCTGGGAGCAGACCTATTATAAATGGGCAGATGAGAGTTGTGAAGTCGGTATAAGGGGGCTTTGTGAACAGAATTTAATGAAGTGACTGATAAAAACATTTATTTATGACTATTTTATACATGTACCTTTTCACTTAATGCCAACAGACATCGGCTGTTTTGTTTCATACTTATTGGGTTCCGCCATTCATTAAGAGCTGTGATTGGCTGCAAGGTGTTCCTTAAAAGGAGATGACATGAATACTTCACTGGTCACTGCAGGAGCTGTACATACTTGCTGCTTCTTTTTTTTCTTTTTTTTTCAATGTTACCACAGTTGCTCTTGGTGCTGGAGGCTGAGGTTAGGTGGTAAAGAGTCATGACATCATTGTTTGGTCTTCAGTCGCTGTAAACCACACTAGTTCTCTATCTAGGGCCGCCTTTGTCCCCTCAACGGTGTCAAGATCACCCTTCAAAAAATGAAATCGACATTTACAACAAATGTGTTCAATGTAGACGTTTAAAAAATATGTTAAATGTTGAATTGTATTTTGACTTTGGTACCACGTGGTGTGACCACCACAAAACACTTATGTAAATGATCAAATTGTTCCACGGTGTTCAGATAGCAGAACAGTAGACTTGTGTCCAGGTGTCTGAACAGGCTTGTAGGTCTTTACTTGAGACTGTTTCAGCGGCTCCAAGAGACTGTTTTTACAAGCTGTACAAGTCTGAACCCAAGTGGTCAAACAAGACATTGTCGCTTCAAAAATGCTAGCAATTTAGTTTTGTGTTACTGAAGGAACACTGTTGAATGTGTACGGTATATGCATTCACACACATTCAGAGTAAATTGCAATGAAGTCCGTGAATCTACTGTATATTGAGCTGTGTTTGATTTAGTGAATATATATATATATATGTATTTTTAAAGAAGCTCTTGAGTTATTTATTTTGCTTATTTTATTATTTGTGTTTGGTTTAGCCTTTGTCTCTTTGAACAGACATTGAATTTATATTAAACTACTTTTGGGTCTGGTGAATAAATAATTACTATTGCCAATCAAATGTTTCTTCTGTAATATTTTTAATGGCAGTGTTTGCCCTGAACTTTTTCTGATGTTTTCAAAATTCCACTTAGCATATTTTATTTCTATATGTTGATATAAATCAGTAAGATTTTTTCAAATGTTTGTTTCCACTCTTAACCCTATTCATTGTCAAATCAATAATAAATTGTATATGAAACAATAATTTGAAATCCTCTAACCTTTTTATTAACAACAAATATTAATATTAAATGTTTTAAGGTCCTGTGTTTCTTCTCTTCAAGCAGAGAATCAAGTTCTGCTATGTAACTCATTTCTGAGTAAATCAGGATATCACGGTGTATAAACATGGTAACACTTCATTGATATCAGCTACCTGATCACAAGCCATGTTGGAGCGACTAATGCTTGTTTTATATTCACACTTTCATCTTCATTGCAATGAATGACGACGTGCCCTTGAGCAAATGTCTTCAGAGCAGCAGGTTGCTGGTGTGTCTATGAAACCACAGCAGCAGTTCCACAACACCAGTTTGACCAGTCAGTAACGTGATGACCTGACAGAACAGCACAGCATGCGTCCACACTGGGCTTCATCTGATTGGTCGTCATTCCGCCCATCATCCCAGAGACCCAGGGGTCTGGGAGCCGGGGGCCCCGAAGGTGTCCCTCAGCAGGCGGTCCAGGTTGTGTGTGTACTGGTCCCGGGTGGGGCCCGCCCCGCCCAGCTGGAGGGGCTGGAGGTGTGGATGGGGTGGGGCGTACGGGAAGGGAGCGTGCAGCTGGCTCAGCGTCAGCCAGAAGGCGTCCGGGTCCACCTGGATCAGGTGACGGAACACGCTGGCAGGGAGCAGGAAGGGGAGGGGTCAGCGACACACGGAGCCACCTTTTCACTTGGGTGCAGGATCTCAATAGGATTTCATGTGTTCATATTTCACCCATCGTGCTCGCTTGGCTTGAATCCAACTGGTGGGACTTTTCACCAATTACTTTGCAAGATGCAATTAAACACATGCAGGCCATGAGATCACCATTTTATGAAGTGTGTGTGTGTGTGTGTGTGTGTGTGTGTGTGTGTGTGTGTGTGTGTGTGTGTGTGTGTGTGTGTGTGTGTGTGTGTGTGTGTGTGTGTGTGTGTGAGAATTAGTTGACTGTAGCGCTGCTACCTTAGACACGCCTCCTGAAGGCTGATTGGTTGTCTACAGCTCAGGTAGGGAAGGCAGGCATCACAGACAGCATCCAGGTCAGCCTCACCTGAACCACACGGTAACACAGAGGAATAAAGACGTGTGTATTAATACATGTGTATGTACGGGGGCGGGGTTAGTCTAGTGGTTAGGGTGTCCAAAGGGTCCGGGTTCGATCCCAGAGGTCCTCTGCTTCTCTCTCCAGGTTGATGGCAGCTATATGTAGGAGTAAGACCCAGACATAAAAATGTTTTTAGTAATTAATACTAATATTTTTTAGAAGCTCAGTTTTCTCCTTTGAATTTGTTTTTGCCACAGTGTACACTCAAGAACACAAAACCCAGCTTGTGGAGTTTATTTAGAAATTACAAACTCTTGTTTGACCACCCGGGGTCAGACTTGTACAGCATATAAAGTCAGGCTGGTGGAGCAGAACCACAAGCCTAATAGCAGAATACAAGTCTACTGTTCTGTTATCTGCTCACCAGATACCAGAAGCACACAGTTTTGAACAGACACCAATATTGCTAACAGTATTTATTTGTTGTATTTGTTAAAGGAACAGTAGGCAATTTTTCTGTAAACGATTAAGTAAAAAAAAGAGCAAATTATTCATAACATTCCAGCATTTATCTGAAAAGTAAATTGTTCTAAAATAAAAAACAAAATTCAAGGAGTTTGCTTGATTGTAGTTGGCTGTCCAAAATTGGTCAACCTGCCGGTCAGAAAACAACTGATCAGTCTTATCAAATTCTTGTCAGTTAGTTGAATTTCCTCTGAATCTTGCCTATTGCTCCTTTAGGGAAGACTCAGATAACAGGCTGTGAGAACAAACGAAGTCAGATATTTAAACAAAGTGGATTCTTACAGTCGACTTCTCAATATTGGAATCGGTTTAAGAGAGAAAGTTGGCATTACAAGATAGTTTTTGCTACAGTGATCTCACTACATGGTACCAAGGTCTATTCAATTCTAAATGAAATATGTTGTATATTTTTGCTGAAATTGAAGTCTAAACGTCTTACATTTTCTAAAAGTACAATAATCTAGCTTGATCTTAAAGTCCAGCACGAAGAGGAACTGTGGAAATATTAATAAGAGACAAAAGACCAGAATGGCATCGATGTACAGACCCAGCAGTGAAGAACCTATTGCTGTTATCTCCTTAAGTGTGGGCTCCTTCTCAACACTTTGCAGCCAGCTACAACATGTGGTTCTTTATCAAATGGAGGAAACAAAATACGGAACAAAACGACCACATTCTGAGAGGCATAAAGAAGAAGAAGAGTTTTTTTGTAAAAGGACATCAATAGATGACATTATTTCACAAACGTATGGTCCATGGACTTCACAGCCCTCAAATGTCCATTGAATAGTCCATTGGTTCTGCTCCCAGACACCCACTATCTCGAGGCAGCTGTGTCACAGTCTGTCTCTGTTATGGTCTTTGGTTTCTGTTCTCCACCTGTCCACCAGATGTCCTTAGACTTTTCCCCTCACTCACAGATCCTGCCTCTCCCCTCTGCAATCACTTCCTTCCCCTCCCCTGAGCTTCCTTGTCAATGCTCCCACCTGCACCTCATTCCCCCATCAGTCTCTCCCTATATATACCAGTTCACTTCCTTTGTTCCCTTGTTGGTTTGTTGTTTTTGTCATGTCCTTTTGTGCTTGTTGTTCTCTTGTGATTAGGCTATCTTATGCCAGTTTGTGTATGTGAGATTTTTGAGTTTACTTTATTAAAAGCCTTTTTGTTTAATCACCCCATATACTAGTCTGCATTTGGGTCCTTTTCCTTTTGTTCCAGCTGCCCTGCTAGCACTGGTTGTGACAGTTCTGGTTCTTGCCACTATTGGGTTCACCTCTGTTCCTCAACCACCCACCAGCTCCAGGATGGAGTCAGGCCTGCTAGGGCCAGCTCATCTCCTCAACCATCCACCAGCTCCAGGATGGAGTCAGGCCTGTTAGGCCCAGCTCATCTCCTCAACCATCCACCAGCTCCAGGATGGAGTCAGGCCTGCTAGGCCCAGCTCATCTCCTCAACCATCCACCAGATCCAGGATGGAGTCAGGCCTGCAAGGCCCAGCTCATCTCCTCAACCATCCACCAGCTTCAGGATGGAGTCAGGCCTGCAAGGCCCAGCTCATCTCCTCACCCGGTGAGATCAATCCATTTGGATCACTTTTCTCTTAATTCTCTTTCCAAAAAAATATTTATATTTTTCTATTGCTGTTGTTTATTTTACCTTTTTTTTTTTAAAGCAGCTATGTTTGAATTATATGTGTAGAACTTAAAGGAATTGAAAGGTATTCTGTTGGGACTTGGTCTCTTTAAACAGACATTGAACTGATCTTTAATTTCCATTAGACTGATGAAGAAAACATTTTAATTGCCAATCCAGTGTTTCATCAGCTTTAATTATTTTAAATGCAATGTTTGCACTGAACTTTTCTCATGATGACAATCCTTTATTTTTATTTTTATCATTGATATCAAAAATTATATAATCTTTCACTCTTAATAAATTGTAAATGAAACACTATTTAGAAAACACATAACCTTTTTCTTAACTTTACCATTTTATTTTGGCATAAGCCTATGGCAATAAGTATTACAAGAATGTCTTAATGTATATTTGGTCCATTTGATGGAGGGAAAATAATCAACCTTACTGTTATGACCCTAAGTGATGCAGCGCACATACCACTGACACACTGTCTCTAGAAGCAGAAGTGGAAAATAGAATCAGCTTAAAATACTTCCTTTTTGATTAAAGTGGCTCTTAAGACTTTGACATGATGTCATACATAACTCTCAGAAAGACCAAGCACACCAAGTAGGACGATAAGATAAACTCTGTGAAAACAGTTTTGACCAGAATATGGCTGAGGAGATTTACGCCAGACCCAACATGATGACCAAGGCCAGGTATACACAAGGAGAGAGAGATGAGAGGATAGTGGACATCTTGGTTAGTCCTGGGAGCCTCAGAGATCAACACCAGGACCATGTGGGGACAGAGGCGTCCTCCATGTCTCTGAGAACCGGAAGAAGTCAGCGGCCGGACGCTGTGAGCCCTCCTAGGTGTCCGATCAGGGCTGTGGTGGTGCTTCTGGGCCTGCTGTCTGTTGTCCTGCTGGCTGGACTGCTTGGGTTGGCAGTGCAATACAAGACCATCATGGAGAGGACCATCAAGGAGAAGACCGCCATGGAGAAGACCATCATGGAGAAGACTGTAAGCATGGACAGAGACATGGAGCAACTTCTCCAAAGGCTTGTAGGTCTGCACTTGGACTCTTTCAGCGGCTCCACATTGAACCGATCTTTTATTTGCTTTGGGACTGATGAAGGTTTCTGTTGAAAGACCACTATTTCTTCAGCTTCAATCATTTTAATTGCAGTGTTTGCCCTGAACCTTTCATACAATTAAATTTTTTAAATCTTTAAAACCAAACATTATATAATATCTCTCACTCTAAACAAATTATACAATAAACCATATTTTGAAATCATTTAATTAACATTTTATTTTGGAATAGGCCGATGGCAAACGTATGTAATTCAACCATGTCTTAATATATATTTTGATCCCTTTTAAATAAGTAAAACAATCTGAACATTGCTGGTATGACACTAAGTGATGCAGCGCACACACCACTGACACACAGTGCCTCTATAAGCAGAAGTAGGAAGTTACATCTGGTTAAAATACTTCCTGATTGTTCTAAGTGAGTGTTAAAACTTTGGCATGCTGGCATACAGAACGCACAGAAAGACCAAGCACTCATACGAGGAGAACGATAAGATAAACTCTTTGAAAACAGTTTTGACCAGAATATGGCTGAGGAGATTTACACCAGACCCAACAAGAGAACCAAGGTCAGGTATACACAAGGAGAGAGAGAGGAGAGGATAGTGGACATCTACGCTAGCCTTGAGAGCCTCAGAGATCAACACCAGGACCATGTGGGGACAGAGGAGTCCTCCATGTCTCTGAGAACAGGAAGAAGTCAGCGGCTGGACGCTGTGAGCCCTCCTAGGTGTCCGATCAGGGCTGTGGTGGTGCTTCTGGGCCTGCTGTCTGTTGTCCTGCTGGCTGGACTGCTTGGGTTGGCAGTGCAGTACAAGACCATCATGGAGAAGACCATCATGGAGAAGACTGTAAGCATGGACAGAGACATGGAGCAACTTCTCCAAAGGCTGAAGAATGTAACAGAACAGAGAGACGCACTGCTTTGTCAACAGAGCTGTCCAAGTGGTTGGGATAAGTTTGGTTGTGAATGTTACAGGCTTTCTGATGTGTATGGATCCTGGAATGAGAGCAGGAAGTTCTGTGTTTCCCACGGAGCAGATCTGGTGGTTGTGGACAGTAAAGAGGAGATGGACTTCATTAGCAGGAACGTCTCGTCCTTCTGGGTCGGAGCGACAGATGAGTCCAGAGAAGGGATGTGGAGATGGGTTGATGGAACCGTCCTGTCAGTGGATAACCCCTCCTGGAGCGAAGGGAAACCTGACGGTGGTGAGGACAAGAACTGCCTCATGCTAAAGGTCTCGAAGGAGACCAAATATAAATGGAGAGGTGAGAGATGTGAAGTCCAAAGAAATGGAGTTTGTGAACGTGATTTAGTAAAATGATTGATGAAAACATTTCTTTGTACCTATTTTGTACATCATAATGCAAACAGACGTTGGCTGTTTCTTTCAATAGTTTTTGGGTTCCGCCATTCGATAAGAGCTGTGATTGGCTGCAAGGTGTTGTTTAAAAGGAGATGACATGAATACTTCACTGTTTACTGCAGGAGCTGTACATACTTGCTGCTCTTTTTACTCTTTTATTATTATTATTTTTCAATGTTTCCACAGTTGCTCTTGGTGCTGGAGGCTGAGGTTAGGTGGTAAAGAGTCATGACAGTCATTGGTTGGTTTTCAGTCGCTGTAAACCACACTAGTTCTCTATCTAGGGCCGCCTTTGTCCCCTCAACGGTGTCAAGATCACCCTTCAAAATATGAAATCGACATTTACAACGAATGTGTTCAATGTAGACGTTTAAAAAATATGTTAAATGTTGAATTGTATTTTGACTTTGGTACCACGTGGTGTGACCACCACAAAGCACTTATGTAAATGATCTAGTTGTTCCACGGTGTTCAGATAGCAGAACAGTAGACTTGTGTCCTGGTGTCTGAACAGGCTTGTAGGTCTTTACTTGGACTCTTTCAGCGGCTCCAAGAGCCTGATTTTACAAGCTGTACAAGTCTGAACCCAAGTGGTCAAACAAGACGTTGTCGCTTCAAAAATGCTAGCAATTTAGTTTTGTGTTACTGAAGGAACACTGTTGAATGTATACGGTATATGCATTCACACACATTCAGAGTAAATTGCAATGAAGTCCGTAAATCTACTGTATATTGAGCTGTGTTTGATTTAGTGAAAATATATATGTATTTTTAAAGAAGCTCTTGAGTTATTTATTTTGCTTATTTTTTTATTTGGATTTGGTTTAGCCTTTGTCTCTTTGAACAGACATTGAATTTATATTAAATTACTTTTGGGTCTGGTGAATAAATAATTACTATTGCCAATCAAATGTTTCATCTGTAATATTCTTAATGGCAGTGTTTACCCTGAACTTTTCAGATCTTTTCAAAATACCACTTAGCATATGTTATTTCTATATGTTTGTATAAATTATTAACCAAACGTTTTGTACAATCTCTTGAATGTCTTAACCCTATTCTATGTCAAATCAATAATAAATTGTATATGAAACAATAATTTGAAATCGTCTAACCTTTTTATTAACAACAAATATTAATATTAAATGTTTTAAGGTCCTGTGTTTCTTCTCTTCAAGCAGAGAATCAAGTTCTGCTATGTAACTCATTTCTGAGTAAATCAGGATATCACGGTGTATAAACATGGTAACACATCATTGATATCAGCTATCTGATCACAAGCCATGTTGGAGCGACTAATGCTTGTTTTATATTCATACTTTCATCTTCATTGCAATGAATGACGACGTGCCCTTGAGCAAGTGTCTTCAGAGCAGCAGGTTGCTGGTGTGTCTATGAAACCGCAGCAGCAGTTCCACAACACCAGTTTGACCAGTCAGTAACGTGATGACCTGACGGAACAGCACAGCACGCGTCCACACTGGGCTTCATCTGATTGGTCGTCCGTCCGCCCATCATCCCAGAGACCCGGGGGTCTGGGAGCCGGGGGCCCCGAAGGCGTCCCTCAGCAGGCGGTCCAGGTTGTGTGTGTACTGGTCCCGGGTGGGGCCCGCCCCGCCCAGCTGGAGGGGCTGGAGGTGTGGATGGGGTGGGGCGTACGGGAAGGGAGCGTGCAGCTGGCTCAGCGTCAGCCAGAAGGCGTCCGGCTCCACCTGGATCAGGTGACGGAACACGCTGGCAGCGAGCAGGAAGGGGAGGGGTCAGCGACACACGGAGCCACCTTTTCACTTGGGTGCAGGATCTCAATAGGATTTCATGTGTTCATATTTCACCCATCGTGCTGGTTTGGCTTGAATCCAATTGGTGGGACTTTGTAACATTTCTTGACCATCACCCATTTTTGCCAAATTACTTTGCAACATGAAATGAATCACATGCAAGCCATGAGATATACCATTTTATGAAGAGAGTGTGAGAAGTGAATCTGTGCAGAGTGAATCTGTGCAGAGTGAATCAGTTGACTGTAGCACTGCTACCTTAGACACGCCTCCTGAAGGCTGATTGGTTGTCTACAGCTCAGGTAGGGAAGGCAGGCATCACAGACAGCATCCAGGTCAGCCTCACCTGAACCACACGGTAACACAGAGGAATAAAGACGTGTGTATTAATACATGTGTATGTACGGGGGCGGGGTTAGTCTAGTGGTTAGGGTGTCCAAAGGGTCCGGGTTCGATCCCAGAGGTCCTCTGCTTCTGTCTCCAGGTTGATGGCAGCTAAATGTAGGAGTAAGACCCAGACATGAAAATGTCTTTAATAATTAATACTAAGATGTTTAAGAAGCTCAGTTTGCTCCTGGGAATCTCATCTGTGCCAGTGTTCACTCAAGAACGCAAAACTCAGCTTATGGAGTTTCTTTAGAAATGACAGTCTGGTTTGACCACTAGAGGGCAGACTTGTACAGCGTATAAAGTCAGGCTGTTGGAGCAGAATCTAGAAGCAGAATACAAATCTACTGTTCTGTTATCTGCTCACCTTATACCAGAAGCACACAGCTTTGAACATACACCAATGTTGCTAACAGTATTTGTTTGTTGTATTTGTTAAAGGAACAGTAGGATTTTTTACTGTAAACAATTAAGTAGAAATAAATATGAAATTTTTCATAACATTCCAGCATCTATCTGAAAGGTAAATTGTTTTGCAATTGAAAACTAAATTCTAGGAGTTTCATTTGACTGTAGTAGGCTGTCCAAAAATGGTCAACCTGCATTAAACAAATCAACAAATCAGTCTTTTCAAACTTGTCCGTTTGTTGAATTCCCTCTAAATCTTGCCTACTGCTCCTTTAAGAAAGACTCAGATAACAGGCTGTGAGAACAAATGAAGTCAGATATTTAAACACAAAGTGGATTCTTACAGTCGACTTCTCAATAGTGGAAACGGTTGAAGAAGTGAGAAAGTTGGAATTAAGGGATCATTTGTGCTGTAGTGATCACACTACATGGTACCAAGGTCTATTCAATTCAACATTAAATACGTTATATCTTTTTGCTGAAATTGAGGTCTAAATGACTTACATTTTCTAAAATTACAATAATCTAGCTTGATCTTAAAGTCCAGCACGAAGAGGAACTGTGGAAATATTAATAAGAGACAAAAGACCAGAATAGCATCGATGTACAGACCCAGAAGTGAAGAACCTATTGCTGTTATCTCCTTAAGTGTGGGCTCCTTCTCAAAACTTTGCAGCGAGCTACAACATGTGGTTCTTTATCAAATGGAGGAAACAAAATACGGAACAAAACGACCACATTCTGAGAGGCATAAATACGAAGAAGACGTTTCTTTGTAAAATGACATCAACACATGACATTGTTTCACAAACGTATGGTCCATGGACTTCACAACCCTCACATGTCCATTGAATAGTCCATTGGTTCTGCTCCCAGACACCCACTATCTCGAGGCAGTTGTGTCACAGTCTGACTCTGTTATGGTCTTTGGTTTCCGTTCTCCACCTGTCCACCAGATGTCCTTAGACTTTTCCCCTCACTCACAGATCCTGTCTCTCCCATCTGCAATCACTTCCTTCCCCTCCCCTGAGCTTCCTTGTCAATGCTCCCACCTGCACCTCATTCCCCCATCAGTCTCTCCCTATATATACCAGTTCATTTCCTTTGTTCCCTTGTCGGTTTGTTGTTTTTGTCATGTCCTTTTGTGCTTGTTGTTCTCTTGTGATTAGGCTATCTTATGCCAGTTTGTGTATGTGAGATTTTTGAGTTTACTTTATTAAAAGCCTTTTTGTTTAATCACCCCATATACTAGTCTGCATTTGGGTCCTTTTCCTTTTGTTCCAGCTGCCCTGCTAGCACTGGTTGTGACAGTTCTGGTTCTTGCCACTATTGGGTTCACCTCTGTTCCTCAACCATCCACCAGCTCCAGGATGGAGTCAGGCCTGCTAGGGCCAGCTCATCTCCTCAACCATCCACCAGCTCCAGGATGGAGTCAGGCCTGCTAGGCCCAGCTCATCTCCTCAACCATCCACCAGCTCCAGGGTGGAGTCAGGCCTGCTAGGCCCAGCTCATCTCCTCAACCATCCACCAGCTCCAGGGTGGAGTCAGGCCTGCTAGGGCCAGCTCATCTCCTCAACCATCCACCAGCTCCAGGATGGAGTCAGGCCTGCTAGGCCCAGCTCATCTCCTCAACCATCCACCAGATCCAGGATGGACTCAGGCCTGCTAGGCCCAGCTCATCTCCTCAACCATCCACCAGCTCCAGGATGGAGTCAGGCCTGCAAGGCCCAGCTCATCTCCTCACCCGGTGAGATCAATCCATTTGGATCACTTTTCTCTTAATTCTCTTTCCAAAAAAATATTTATATTTTTCTATTGCTGTTGTTTATTTTACCTTTTTTTTTAAAGCAGCTATGTTTGAATTATATGTGTAGAACTTAAAGGAATTGAAAGGTATTCTGTTGGGACTTGGTCTCTTTAAACAGACATTGAACTGATCTTTAATTTGCATTAGACTGATGAAGAAAACATTTTAATTGCCAATCCAGTGTTTCATCAGCTTTAATTATTTTAAATGCAATGTTTGCACTGAACTTTTCTCATGATGACAATCCTTTTTTTTTTTTTTATCATTGATATCAAAAATTATATAATCTTTCACTCTTAATAAATTGTAAATGAAACACTATTTAGAAAACACATAACCTTTTTCTTAACTTTACCATTTTATTTTGGCATAAGTCTATGGCAATAAGTATTACAAGAATGTCTTAATGTATATTTGGTCCATTTGATGGAGGGAAAATAATCAACCTTACTGTTATGACCCTAAGTGATGCAGCGCACATACCACTGACACACTGTCTCTAGAAGCAGAAGTGGAAAATAGAATCAGCTTAAAATACTTCCTTTTTGATTAAAGTGGCTCTTAAGACTTTGACATGATGTCATACATAACTCTCAGAAAGACCAAGCACACCAAGTAGGACGATAAGATAAACTCTGTGAAAACAGTTTTGACCAGAATATGGCTGAGGAGATTTACGCCAGGCCCAACATGATGACCAAGGCCAGGTATACACAAGGAGAGAGAGATGAGAGGATAGTGGACATCTTGGTTAGTCCTGGGAGCCTCAGACATCAACACCAGGACCATGTGGGGACAGAGGAGTCCTCCAAGTCTCTGAGAACAGGAAGAAGTCAGCGGCCGGACGCTGTGAGCCCTCCTAGGTGTCCGATCAGGGCTGTGGTGGTGCTTCTGGGCCTGCTGTCTGTTGTCCTGCTGGCTAGACTGCTTGGGTTGGCAGTGCAGTACAAGACCGTCATGGAGAAGACCATCATGGAGAAGACCATCATGGAGAAGACCATCATGGAGAAGACTGTAAGCATGGACAGAGACATGGAGCAACTTCTCCAAAGGCTTGTAGGTCTGCACTTGGACTCTTTCAGCGGCTCCACATTGAACCGATCTTTTATTTGCTTTGGGACTGATGAAGGTTTCTGTTGAAAGACCACTATTTCTTCAGCTTCAATCATTTTAATTGCAGTGTTTGCCCTGAACCTTTCATACAATTAAATTTTTTAAATCTTTAAAACCAAACATTATATAATATCTCTCACTCTAAACAAATTATACAATAAACCATATTTTGAAATCATTTAATTAACATTTTATTTTGGAATAGGCCGATGGCAAACGTATGTAATTCAACCATGTCTTAATATATATTTTGATCCCTTTTAAATAAGTAAAACAATCTGAACATTGCTGGTATGACACTAAGTGATGCAGCGCACACACCACTGACACACAGTGCCTCTATAAGCAGAAGTAGGAAGTAACATCTGGTTAAAATACTTCCTGATTGTTCTAAGTGAGTGTTAAAACTTTGGCATGCTGGCATACAGAACGCACAGAAAGACCAAGCACTCATACGAGGAGAACGATAAGATCAACTCTGTGAAAACAGTTTTGACAAGAATATGGCTGAGGAGATTTACACCAGACCCAACAAGATGACCAAGGTCAGGTATACACAAGGAGAGAGAGAGGAGAGGATAGTGGACATCTACGCTAGCCTTGAGAGCCTCAGAGATCAACACCAGGACCATGTGGGGACAGAGGAGTCCTCCATGTCTCTGAGAACAGGAAGAAGTCAGCGGCCGGACGCTGTGAGCCCTCCTAGGTGTCCGATCAGGGCTGTGGTGGTGCTTCTGGGCCTGCTGTCTGTTGTCCTGCTGGCTGGACTGCTTGGGTTGGCAGTGCAGTACAAGACCAACATGGAGAAGACCGTCATGGGGAAGACTGTAAGCATGGACAGAGACATGGAGCAACTTCTCCAAAGGCTGAAGTATGTGACAGAACAGAGAGACGCACTGCTTTGTCAACAGAGCTGTCCAATTGGTTGGAATAAGTTTGGTTGTAAATGTTACAGGCTTTCTGATGTGTATGGATCCTGGAATGAGAGCAGGAAGTTCTGTATTTCCCAGGGAGCAGATCTGGTGGTTGTGGACAGTAAAGAGGAGATGGACTTCATTAGCAGGAACGTCTCGTCCTTCTGGCTCGGAGCGACAGATGAGGCCAGAGAAGGGATGTGGAGATGGGTTGATGGAACCGTCCTGTCAGTGGATAAACCCTCCTGGAGCAGAGGGGAACCTGACGGTGGTGAGGACAAGAACTGCCTCATGCTAAAGGTCTCGGAGGAGACCAAATATAAATGGAAAGGTGAGAGATGTGAAGTCCAAAGACAGGGGATTTGTGAACGTGATTTAGTAAAATGATTGATGAAAACATTTCTTTGTACCTATTTTGTACGTCATAATGCAAACAGACGTTGGCTGTTTCTTTCAATAGTTTTTGGGTTCCGCCATTCGATAAGACCTGTGATTGGCTGCAAGGTGTTCCTTAAAAGGAGATGACATGAATACTTCACTGTTTACTGCAGGAGCTGTACATACTTGCTGCTCTTTTTACTCTTTTATTATTATTATTTTTCAATGTTTCCACAGTTGCTCTTGGTGCTGGAGGCTGAGGTTAGGTGGTAAAGAGTCATGACATCATTGGTTGGTTTTCAGTCGCTGTAAACCACACTAGTTCTCTATCTAGGGCCGCCTTTGTCCCCTCAACGGTGTCAAGATCACCCTTCAAAATATGAAATCGACATTTACAACGAATGTGTTCAATGTAGACGTTTAAAAAATATGTTAAATGTTGAATTGTATTTTGACTTTGGTACCACGTGGTGTGACCACCACAAAACACTTATGTAAATGATCTAGTTGTTCCACGGTGTTCAGAAAGCAGAACAGTAGACTTGTGTCCTGGTGTCTGAACAGGCTTGGAGGTCTTTACTTGGACTCTTTCAGCGGCTCCAAGAGACTGATTTTACAAGCTGTACAAGTCTGAACCCAAGTGGTCAAACAAGACGTTGTCGCTTCAAAAATGCTAGCAATTTAGTTTTGTGTTACTGAAGGAACACTGTTGAATGTATACGGTATATGCATTCACACACATTCAGAGTAAATTGCAATGAAGTCCGTAAATCTACTGTATATTGAGGTGTGTTTGATTTAGTGAATATATATATGTATTTTTAAAGAATCTCTTGAGTTATATATTTTGCTTATTTCATTATTTGGATTTGGTTAAGCCTTTGTCTCTTTGAACAGACATTGAATTGATATTAAACTACTTTTGGGTCTGGTGAATAAATAATTACTATTGCCAATCAAATGTTTCATCTGTAATATTTTTAATGGCAGTGTTTACCCTGAACTTTTCTGATCTTTTCAAAACACCACTTAGCATATGTTATTTCTATATGTTTGTATAAATTATTAACCAAAAGTTTTGTACAATCTCTTGAATGTCTTAACCCTATTCTCTGTCAAATCAATAATAAAATGTGTATGAAACAATAATTTGAAATCCTCTAACCTTTTTATTAACAACAAATATTAATATTAAATGTTTTAAGGTCCTGTGTTTCTTCTCTTCAAGCAGAGAATCAAGTTCTGCTATGTAACTCATTTCTGAGTAAATCAGGATATCAAGGTGTACAAACATGGTAACACATCATTGATATCAGCTACCTGATCACAAGCCATGTTGGAGCGACTAATGCTTGTTTTATATTCACACTTTCATCTTCATTGCAATGAATGACGACGTGCCCTTGAGCAAGTGTCTTCAGAGCAGCAGGTTGCTGGTGTGTCTATGAAACCACAGCAGCAGTTCCACAACACCAGTTTGACCAGTCAGTAACGTGATGACCTGACGGAACAGCACAGCACGCGTCCACACTGGGCTTCATCTGATTGGTCGTCCATCCGCCCATCCTCCCAGAGACCCGGGGGTCTGGGAGCCGGGGGCCCCGAAGGCGTCCCTCAGCAGGCGGTCCAGGTTGTGTGTGTACTGGTCCCGGGTGGGGCCCGCCCCGCCCAGCTGGAGGGGCTGGAGGTGTGGATGGGGTGGGGCGTACGGGAAGGGAGCGTGCAGCTGGCTCAGCGTCAGCCAGAAGGCGTCCGGGTCCACCTGGATCAGGTGACGGAACACGCTGGCAGGGAGCAGGAAGGGGAGGGGTCAGCCACACACGGAGCCACCTTTTCACTTGGGTGCAGGATCTCAATAGGATTTCATGTGTTCATATTTCACCCATCGTGCTCGCTTGGCTTGAATCCAACTGGTGGGACTTTGCAACATTTCTTGACCCTCACCCATTTCTTGGCCAAATTACTTTGCAACACGAAGTGAATCACATGCAGGCCATGAGATATACCATTTTATGAAGAGTGTGTGTGTGTGTGTGTGTGAGTGAGTGAGTGAGTGAGTGAGTGAGTGTGTGTGAGAATCAGTTGACTGTAGCGCTGCTACCTTAGACACGCCTCCTGAAGGCTGATTGGTTGTCTACAGCTCAGGTAGGGAAGGCAGGCATCACAGACAGCATCCAGGTCAGCCTCACCTGAACCACACGGTAACACAGAGGAATAAAGACGTGTGTATTAATACATGTGTATGTACGGGGGCGGGGTTAGTCTAGTGGTTAGGGTGTCCAAAGGGTCCGGGTTCGATCCCAGAGGTCCTCTGCTTCTCTCTCCAGGTTGATGGCAGCTATATGTAGGAGTAAGACCCAGACATAAAAATGTTTTTAGTAATTAATACTAATATTTTTCAGAAGCTCAGTTTTCTCCTTTGAATTTGTTTTTGCCACAGTGTACACTCAAGAACACAAAACCCAGCTTGTGGAGTTAATTTAGAAATTACAAACTCTTGTTTGACCACCAGGGGTCAGACTTGTACAGCATATAAAGTCAGGCTGTTGGAGCAGAACCACAAGCCTAATAGCAGAATACAAGTCTACTGTTCTGTTATCTGCTCACCAGATACCAGAAGCACACAGTTTTGAACAGACACCAATGTTGCTAACAGTATTTATTTGTTGTATTTGTTAAAGGAACAGTAGGCAATTTTTCTGTAAACAATTAAGTAAAAAAAAGAGCAAATGATTCATAACATTCCAGCATTTATCTGAAAAGTAAATTGTTCTAAAATAATAAACAAAATTCAAGGAGTTTGCTTGATTGTAGTTGGCTGTCCAAAAATGGTCAACCTGCCGGTCAGAAAACTACTAATCAGTCTTATCAAATTCCTGTCAGTTAGTTGAATTTCTTCTAAATCTTGTCTATTGCTCCTTTAAGGAAAACTCAGATAACAGGCTCTGAGAACAATTAAAGTCAGATATTTAAACAAAGTGGATTGTTACAGTTGACTTCTCAATATTGGAATCGGTTTAAGAGAGAAAGTTGGCATTACAAGATAGTTTTTGCTACAGTGATCTCACTACATGGTACCAAGGTCTATTCAATTCTAAATGAAATATGTTGTATATTTTTGCTGAAATTGAAGTCTAAACGTCTTGCATTTTCTAAAAGTACAATAATCTAGCTTGATCTTAAAGTCCAGCACGAAGAGGAACTGTGGAAATATTAATAAGAGACAAAAGACCAGAATAGCATCGATGTACAGACCCAGCAGTGAAGAACCTATTGCTGTTATCTCCTTAAGTGTGGGCTCCTTCTCAACACTTTGCAGCCAGCTACAACATGTGGTTCTTTATCAAATGGAGGAAACAAAATACGGAACAAAACGACCACATTCTGAGAGGCATAAAGAAGAAGAAGAGGTTTTTTGTAAAAGGACATCAATAGATGACATTATTTCACAAACGTATGGTCCATGGACTTCACAGCCCTCAAATGTCCATTGAATAGTCCATTGGTTCTGCTCCCAGACACCCACTATCTCGAGGCAGCTGTGTCACAGTCTGACTCTGTTATGGTCTTTGGTTTCCGTTCTCCACCTGTCCACCAGATGTCCTTAGACTTTTCCCCTCAGTCACAGATCCTGCCTCTCCCCTCTGCAATCACTTCCTTCCCCTCCCCTGAGCTTCCTTGTCAATCCTCCCACCTGCACCTCATTCCTCCATCAGTCTCTCCCTATATATACCAGTTCACTTCCTTTGTTCCCTTGTCGGTTTATTGTTTTTGTCACGTCCTTTTGTGCTTGCTGTTCTCTTGTCATTAGTCTCTCTTATGCCAGTTTGTGTATCTGAGATTTTTTAGTTTTCTTTATTAAAAGCCTTTTTCTTGAGTCACCCCGGTTTTCGTCCGCATTTGGGTCTTTTTCCTTTTGTTCCAGCTGGCCTGCTAGCACAGGTTGTGACAGTTCTGGTTCTTGCCACTATTGGGTTCACCTCTGTTCCTCAACCATCCACCAGCTCAGGGTGGAGTCAGGCCTGCTAGGCCCAGCTCATCTCCTCAACCATCCACCAGCTCCAGGATGGAGTCAGGCCTGCTAGGCCCAGCTAATCTCCTCAACCATCCACCAGCTCCAGGATGGAGTCAGGCCTGCTAGGCCCAGCTCATCTCCTCAACCATCCACCAGCTCCAGGGTGGAGTCAGGCCTGCTAAGCCCAGCTCATCTCCTCAACCGGTGAGATCAATCCATTTGGATAACTTTTCTCTTCATTCTCTTCATAAATTGTTATTTTTCTGTTTCTATTGCTGTTGTTTATTTTACCTTTTTTAAAAGCAACTGTTTGAATTTTATTTGTAGCACTTAAAGGAATTGAAAGGGATTCTGTTGGGACTTGGTCTCTTTAAACAGACATTGAACTGATCATTTATTTGCATTAGACTGATGAAGAAAACATTTATTTTGCCAATCCAGTATTTCGTCAGCTGTAAGTATTTTAATCGCAACATTTGCCCTGAACTTTTCTCATGACAATCAAACTTTTTATTTAATTTTAATTATTAATATCAAATATTGTACAATATCGCTCACTCTTAACAAATTGCATTTATAAATTGTATTAATATTTAGAAAACATACAATCTTTTAACATTTTATGTTTGAATAGGCCCATGGCAGCAACATGTATTTCAAAAATGTCTTAATGTACAGAATATTTGGTCCATTTGATGGAGGGAGAACAATTAACCTTATTGTTATGACCCTGAGTGATGCAGCGCACATACCACTGACACAGTGTCTCTAGAAGCAGAAGTGGAAAATAGAATCAGCTTAAAATACTTCCTTTTTTATCAAAGTGGGTGTTAAGACTTTGGCATGCTGTCATACAAAACGCACAGAAAGACCAAGCTCTCATAGGAGTAGGACGATGAAATAAACTCTGAAAACAGTTTTGACCAGAATATGGCTGAGTCAAGGCCGAACATGATGACCGAGGCCAGAAATACACAAGGAGAAAGAGAGGAGAGGATAGTGGACATCTTGGTTAGTCCTGAGAGCCTTAGAGATCAACACCAGGACCATGTGGGGACAGAGGAGTCCTCCATGTCTCTGAGAACAGGAAGAAGTCAGCGGCCGGACGCTGTGAGCCCTCCTATGTGTCCGATCAGGGCTGTGGTGGTGCTTCTGGGCCTGCTGTCTGTTGTCCTGCTGGCTAGACTGCTTGGGTTGGCAGTGCAGTACAAGACCGTCATGGAGAAGACTGTAAGCATGGACAGAGACATGGAGAAGACCATCAAGGACAAGACCATCATGGAGAAGACCATCATGGAGAAGACTGTAAGCATGGACAGAGACATGGAACAACTTCGCCAAAGGCTAAAGAATATGACAGAACAGAGAGACTCACTGATTTGTCAACAGTGCTGTCCAAGTGGTTGGGATAAGTTTGGTTGTGAATGTTACTGGCTTTCTGATGTGTATGGATCCTGGAATGAGAGCAGGAAGTTCTGTGTTTCCCAGGGAGCAGATCTGGTGGTTGTGGACAGTAAAGAGGAGCTAGACTTCATTAGCAGGTACGGCTCGTCCTTCTGGCTCGGAGCGACAGATGAGGCCAGAGAAGGGATGTGGAGATGGGTTGATGGAACCGTCCTGTCAGTGGATAACCCCTCCTGGAGCGAAGGGAAACCTGACGGTGGTGAGGACAAGAACTGCCTCATGCAAAAGGTCTCGGAGGAGACCAAATATAAATGGAAAGGTGAGAGATGTGAAGTCCAAAGAAAGGGGATTTGTGAACGTGATTTAGTAAAATGATTGATGAAAACATTTCTTTGTACCTATTTTGTACATCATAATGCAAACAGACGTTGGCTGTTTCTTTCAATAGTTTTTGGGTTCCGCCATTCGATAAGAGCTGGGATTGGCTGCAAGGTGTTCCTTAAAAGGAGATGACATGAATACTTCACTGGTCAATGCAGGAGCTGTACATAGATGCTGCTCTTTTTATTTAATTTTTTTTCAATGTTACCACAGTTGCTCTTGGTGCTGGAGGCTGAGGTTAGGTGGTAAAGAGTCATGACATCATTGGTTGGTTTTCAGTCTCTGTAAACCACACTAGTTCTCTATCTAGGGCTGCCTTTGTCCCCTCAACGGTGTCAAGATCACCCTTCAAAATATGAAATCGACATTTACAACAAATGTGTTCAATGTAGACGTTTAAAAAATATGTTAAATGTTGAATTGTATTTTGACTTTGGTACCACGTGGTGTGACCACAACAAAACCCTTATGTAAATGATCTAGTTGTTCCACGGTGTTCAGATAGCAGAACAGTAGACTTGTGTCCTGGTGTCTGAACAGGCTTGTAGGTCTTTACTTGCGACTGTTTCAGCGGCTCCAAGAGCCTGATTTTACAAGCTGTACACGTCTGAACCCAAGTGGTCAAACAAGACGTTGTCGCTTCAAAAATGCTAGCAATTTAGTTTTGTGTTACTGAAGGAACACTGTTGAATGTATACGGTATATGCATTCACACACATTCAGAGTAAATTGCAATGAAGTCCGTAAATCTACTGTGTATTGAGCTGTGTTTGATTTAGTGAAAATATATATGTATTTTTAAAGAATCTCTTGAGTTATATATTTTGCTTATTTTTTTATTTGGATTTGGTTAAGCCTTTGTCTCTTTGAACAGACATTGAATTTATATTAAATTACTTTTGGGTCTGGTGAATAAATAATTACTATTGCCAATCAAATGTTTCATCTGTAATATTCTTAATGGCAGTGTTTACCCTGAACTTTTCTGATCTTTTCAAAATACCGCTTAGCATATGTTATTTCTATATGTTTGTATAAATTATTAACCAAATGTTTTGTACAATCTCTTGAATGTCTTAACCCTATTCTATGTCAAATCAATAATAAATTGTATATAAAACAATAATTTGAAATCGTCTAACCTTTTTATTAACAACATATATTAATATTAAATGTTTTAAGGTCCTGTGTTTCTTCTCTTCAAGCAGAGAATCAAGTTCTGCTATGTAACTCATTTCTGAGTAAATCAGGATATCACGGTGTATAAACATGGTAACACATCATTGATATCAGCTACCTGATCACTAGCCATGTTGGAGCGACTAATGGTTGTTTTATATTCACACTTTCATCTTCATTGCAATGAATGACGACGTGCCCTTGAGCAAGTGTCTTCAGAGCAGCAGGTTGCTGGTGTGTCTATGAAACCGCAGCAGCAGTTCCACAACACCAGTTTGACCAGTCAGTAACGTGATGACCTGACGGAACAGCACAGCATGCGTCCACACTGGGCTTAATCTGATTGGTCGCCAATCAGCCCATCGTCCCAGAGACCCGGGGGTCTGGGAGCCGGGGGCCCCGAAGGCGTCCCTCAGCAGGCGGTCCAGGTTGTGTGTGTACTGGTCCCGGGTGGGGCCCGCCCCGCCCAGCTGGAGGGGCTGGAGGTGTGGATGGGGTGGGGCGTACGGGAAGGGAGCGTGCAGCTGGCTCAGCGTCAGCCAGAAGGCGTCCGGGTCCACCTGGATCAGGTGACGGAACACGCTGGCAGGGAGCAGGAAGGGGAGGGGTCAGCGACACACGGAGCCACCTTTTCACTTGGGTTCAGGATCTCAATAGGATTTCATGTGTTCATATTTCACCCATCGTGCTCGCTTGGCTTGAATCCAACTGGTGGGACTTTGCAACATTTCTTGACCCTCACCCATTTTTTTTTGCCAAATTACTTTGCAACACGAAGTGAATCACATGCAGGCCATGAGTTATACCATTTTAAGAATAGTGCTAGTGCGTGTGGTTGTGTGAGTGTGTGTGAGAGTGAGTGTGTGTGTGTGTGTGTGTGTGTGTGTGTGAGAATCTGTTGACTGTAGCGCTGCTACCTTAGACACGCCTCCTGAAGGCTGATTGGTTGTCTACAGCTCAGGTAGGGAAGGCAGGCATCACAGACAGCATCCAGGTCAGCCTCACCTGAACCACACGGTAACACAGAGGAATAAAGACGTGTGTATTAATACATGTGTATGTACGGGGGCGGGGTTAGTCTAGTGGTTAGGGTGTCCAAAGGGTCCGGGTTCGATCCCAGAGGTCCTCTGCTTCTCTCTCCAGGTTGATGGCAGCTAAATGTAGGAGTAAGACCCAGACATGAAAATGTCTTTAAGAATTAATACTTATATTTTTAAGAAGCTCAGTTTGCTCCTTTGAATTTGTTTTTGCCACAGTGTACACTCAAGAACACAAAACTCAGCTTATGGAGTTTCTTTAGAAATGACAAACTCTTGGTTGACCACCAGGGGACAGACTTGTACAGCATATAAAGTCAGGCTGTTGGAGCAGAACCACAAGCCTAATAGCAGAATACAAATCTACTGTTCTGTTATCTGCTCACCAGATACCAGAAGCACACAGCTTTGAACAGACACCAATGTTGTTGACAGTATTTGTTTGTTGTATTTGTTAAAGTAACAGTAGGCAATATTTCTGTAAACGATTAAGTAGAAAAAATATCTAATTACTCGTAACATTCCAGCATATATCTGAAAAGAACATTTTTCTAAATTGAAAACTAAATTCTAGGAGTTTCATTTGACTGTAGTAGGCTGTCTGAAAATTGTCAACCTGCCGGTCAGAAAACAACTAATCAGTCTTTACAAATTGATGTCAGTTTGTTTAATTTTCTCTTTACCTTGCCTACTGCTCCTTTAGGGAAGACTCAGATAACAGGCTGTGAGAACAAACGAAGTCAGATATTTAAACACAAAGTGGATTCTTACAGTCGACTTCTCAGTATTGGAATCGGTTGAAGTGAGAAAGTTGGCATTACAAGATAATTTGTGCTGTAGTGATCACAGTACATGGTACCAAGATCTATTCAATTCAACAATAAATATGTTATATATTTTACACCTTCCCTTCACTCTTTATTATATGCATTGGTGTTGTACTATCCCATCATAAGTCATTGCTGAGCTCATTGATATAGTTTGCCCTTGCTTAAACATTGAAATCCAGCTTGATACTTGAATTATTCAAAACACAATGGCCGGTTTGCCTGCTCCCTTATGTAATTTGTGTTTGACAAAGTATTTGTTTGATCTTCTGGGTGGAGACGCCATTTCAAACCAACAGTTTTGCATGTTAATGTGCCTTTGTTTACATCTAGTTTGACTATATTACAGCATTTGTAATCAAAATGAAAATAATCAATATGAAGTAGTCCGTTGTGCTGCCGTGTTACTTATGAAGCGCTCAACACATGACTAGTGAACTGAACTCATTACTTCCTGTTGTGTCTTGGTGCTGGGGGCTCTGTGCTTCAAATTAGACTGGAGCTTTATTATTCTACGTTAAATATACAAGCTTTGACACAGAAAAAGACTAGTCAACTAAAGAAAAAAACACAAATGTGGATATGATTGTTTTCTAGAAAAACAATTGTATTGCGGTTGTTTAATCATCCCCTGCGGTTGCCTTGGCAACACCGAAGTTTTGCGATATTTCGGTCACTGCGACAGCCCATCCTGTTAGACAGACTTCCTGTTTGGTGATAGTAGGTGTTAAGACTTTGGCATGCTGTCATACATAACGCACAGGAAGACCAACCACTCGTAGGAGTAGGACGATAAGATAAACTCTGTGAAAACACTTTTGACCAGAATATAGAGGAGGCAATTTACGCCAGGCCCAACATGATGACCAAGGTCAGGAATACACAAGGAGAGGTCGAGGAGAGAATAGTGGACATCTTGGTTAGTCCTGAGAGCCTCAGAGATCAACACCAGGACCATGTGGGGACAGAGGAGTCCTCCATGTCTCTGAGAACAGGAAGAAGTCAGCGGCCGGACGCTGTGAGCCCTCCTAGGTGTCCGATCAGGGCTGTGGTGGTGCTTCTGGGCCTGCTGTCTGTTGTCCTGCTGGCTAGACTGCTTGGGTTGGCAGTGCAGTACAAGACCGACATGGAGAAGACTGTAAGCATGGACAGAGACATGGAGCAACTTCTCCAAAGGCTGAAGAATGTGACAGAACAGAGAGACACACTGTTTTGTCAACTGTGCTGTCCAAGTGGTTGGGATAAGTTTGGTTGTAAATGTTACCGGCATTCCGACGTGTATGGATCCTGGAATAAGAGCAGGGAGTTCTGTGTTTCCCATGGAGCAGATCTGGTGGTTGTGGACAGTAAAGAGGAGATGGACTTCATTAACAGGAACCTCTCGAACCTCTGGCTCGGAGCGACAGATGAGGCCAGAGAAGGGATGTGGAGATGGGTTGATGGAACCGTCCTGTCAGTGGATAAACCCTCCTGGAGCAGAGGGAAACCTGACGGTGGTGAGAACAAGAACTGCCTCATGCTAAAGGTCTCGGAGAAGACCAAATATAAATGGAGAGGTGAGAGATGTGAAGTCCAAAGAAAGGGGATTTGTGAACGTGATTTAGTAAAATGATTGATGAAAACATTTCTTTGTACCTATTTTGTACATCATAATGCCAACAGACGTTGGCTGTTTTGTTCCATCGTTTTTGGGTTCCGCCATTCGATAAGAGCTGTGATTGGCTGCAAGGTGTTCCTTAAAAGGAGATGACATGAATACTACACTGGTCACTGCAGGAGCTGTATATAGATGCTGCTCTTGTTGCCTTTAAAAAAAAAATGTTTCCACAGTTGCTCTTGGTGCTGGAGGCTGAGGTTAGGTGGTAAAGAGTCATGACATCATTGGTTGGTTTTCAGTCTCTGTAAACCACACTAGTTCTCTATCTAGGGCTGCCTTTGTCCCCTGAAAAGTGTCAATATCACCCTCCAAAATATGAAATCGACATTTACAACAAATGTGTTCAATGTAGACGTTTAAAAAATACATTAAATGTTGAATTGTATTTTGACTTTGGTACCACGTGGTGTGACCACCACAAAACACTTATGTAAATGATCTAGTTGTTCCACGGTGTTCAGATAGCAGAACAGTAGACTTGTGTCCTGGTGTCTGAACAGGCTTGTAGGCCTTTACTTGCGACTGTTTCAGCGGCTCCAAGAGCCTGATTTTACAAGCTGTACAAGTCTGAACCCAAGTGGTCAAACAAGACGTTGTCGCTTCAAAAATGCTAGCAATTTAGTTTTGTGTTACTGAAGGAACACTTTTGAATGTATACGGTATATGCATTCGCACACATTCAGATTAAATTGCAATGAAGTCCGTAAATCTACTGTATATTGAGCTGTGTTTGATTTAGTGAATATATATATATATATGTATTTTTAAAGAAGCTCTTGAGTTATTTATTTTGCTTATTTTATTATTTGGATTTGGTTTAGCCTTTGTCTCTTTGAACAGACATTGAATTGATATTAAATTACTTTTGGGTCTGGTGAATAAATAATTACTATTGCCAATCAAATGTTTCATCTGTAATATTCTTAATGGCAGTATTTGCCCTTAACCTTTCTGATCTTTGCAAAATACCACTTAGCATATTTTATTTATATATGTTTGTATAAATTATTAACCAAAAGTTTTGTACAATCTCTTGAATGTCTTAACCCTATTCAATGTCAAATCAATAATAAATTGTATATGAAACAATAATTTGAAATCGTCTAACCTTTTTATTAACAACAAATATTAATATTAAATGTTTTAAGGTCCTGTGTTTCTTCTCTTCAAGCAGAGAATCAAGTTCTGCTATGTAACTCATTTCTGAGTAAATCAGGATATCACGGTGTATAAACATGGTAACACATCATTGATATCAGCTACCTGATCACAAGCCATGTTGGAGCGACTAATGCTTGTTTTATATTCACACTTTCATCTTCATTGCAATGAATGACGACGTGCCCTTGAGCAAGTGTCTTCAGAGCAGCAGGTTGCTGGTGTGTCTATGAAACCACAGCAGCAGTTCCACAACACCAGTTTGACCAGTCAGTAACGTGATGACCTGACGGAACAGCACAGCACGCGTCCACACTGGGCTTCATCTGATTGGTCGTCCATCCGCCCATCCTCCCAGAGACCCGGGGGTCTGGGAGCCGGGGGCCCCGAAGGCGTCCCTCAGCAGGCGGTCCAGGTTGTGTGTGTACTGGTCCCGGGTGGGGCCCGCCCCGCCCAGCTGGAGGGGCTGGAGGTGTGGATGGGGTGGGGCGTACGGGAAGGGAGCGTGCAGCTGGCTCAGCGTCAGCCAGAAGGCGTCCGGGTCCACCTGGATCAGGTGACGGAACACGCTGGCAGGGAGCAGGAAGGGGAGGGGTCAGCGACACACGGAGCCACCTTTTCACTTGGGTGCAGGGTCTCAATAGGATTTCATGTGTTCATATTTCACCCATCGTGCTCGCTTGGCTTGAATCCAACCGGTGGGACTTTGTAACATTTCTTGACCCTCACCCATTTCTTGGCCAAATTACAATTACATTTTAAGAAGTGTGTGTGTGTGTGTGTGTGTGTGTGTGTGTGTGTGTGTGTGTGTGTGTGTGTGTGTGTGTGTTTTGACTGTAGCACTGCTACCTTAGACAAGCATCCTTAAGGCTGATTGGTTGTCTACAGCTCAGGTAGGGAAGGCAGGCATCACAGACAGCATCCAGGTCAGCCTCACCTGAACCACACGGTAACACAGAGGGATAAAGACGTGTGTATTAATACATGTGTATGTACGGGGGCGGGGTTAGTCTAGTGGTTAGGGTGTCCAAAGGGTCCGGGTTCGATCCCAGAGGTCCTCTGCTTCTCTCTCCAGGTTGATGGCAGCTAAATGTAGGAGTAAGACCCAGACATGAAAATATCTTTAAGAATTAATACTTATATTTTTAAGAAGCTCAGTTTGCTCCTTTGAATTAGTTTTTGCCAGTGTACACTCAAGAACACAAAACTCAGCTTGTGGAGTTTCTTTAGAAATGACAAACTCTTGGTTGACCAACAGGGGTCAGACTTGTACAGCATGTAAAGTCAGACTGTTGGAGCAGAACCACAAGCCTAATGGCAGAATACAAATCTACTGTTCTGTTATCTGCTCACCAGATACCAGAAGTACACAGCTTTGAACAGACACCAATGTTGCTAACAGTATTTGTTTGTTGTATTTGTTAAAGGAACAGTAGGCAATATTAATTAATTAATTCTGTAAACGATTAAGTAGAAAAAAGATCTAATTACTCATAACATTCCAGCATCTATCTGAAAATAACCTTTTTCTAAATTGAAAACTAAATTCTAGGAGTTTCATTTGACTGTAGTAGGCTGTCTGAAAATGGCAAACCTGCTTGGTCAGAAAATAACTAATCAGTCTTTACAAACTTGTCCGTTTGTTGAATTTCCTCTAAATCTTGCCTACTGCTCCTTTAAGGAAGACTCAGATAACAGGCTGTGAGAACAAACGAAGTCAGATATATAAACACAAAGTGGATTCTTACAGTTGACTTCTCAATATTGGAATCGGTTGAAGTGAGAAAGTTGGCATTACAAGATAATTTGTGCTGTAGTGATCACAGTACATGGTACCAAGGTCTATTCAATTCAACATTAAATATGTTGTATATTTTACACCTTCCCTTCACTCTTTATGCAATGCATTGGTGTTGTACTATCCCATCATTATGAGTCATTGCTGAGCTCTTTGATATAGTTTGCCCTTGCTTAAACATTGAAATCCAGCTAAATACTTGAATTATTAAAAACACAATGGCCAGTTTGCCTGCTCCCTTATGTAATTAGTGTTTGACAAAGTATTTGTTTGATCTTCTGGGTGGAGACGCCATTTCAAACCAACAGTTTTCCATGTTAATGTGCCTTTGTTTACATCTAGTTTGACTATATTACAGGATTTGTAATCAAAATGAAAATAATCGATATGAAGTAGTCTGTTGTGCTGCCGTGTTACTTATGAAGCGCTCAACACATGACTAGTGACCTGAACTCATTACTTCCTGTTGTGTCTTGGTGCTGGGGGCTCTGTGCTTCAAATTAGACTGGAGCTTCATTATTCTACGTTAAACATACAAGCTTTGACACAGAAAAAGACTAGTCAACTAAAGAAAAAACACTGAAATGTGGATATGGTTGTTTCTTAGAAAAACAACTGTATTGCGGTTGTTTAATCATCCCCTGCGGTTGCCTTGGCAACACCGAAGTGTTGCGATATTACGGTTACCGCGAAACCCCATCCTGTTAGACAGACTTCCTGTCCGGTGATAGTAGGTGTTAAGACTTTGGCATGCTGTCATACAGAACACACAGAAAGACCAACCACTCGTAGGAGTAGGACGATAAGATAAACTCTGTGAAAACACTTTTGACCAGAATATGGCTGAGGAGATTTACGCCAGGCCCAACATGATGACCAAGGCCAGGTATACACAAGGAGAGAGAGAGGAGAGGATAGTGGACATCTACGCTAGCCTTGAGAGCCTCAGAGATCAACACCAGGACTATGTGGGGACAGAGGAGTCCTCCACGTCTCTGAGAACAGGAAGAAGTCAGCGGCCGGACGCTGTGAGCCCTCCTAGGTGTCCGATCAGGGCTGTGGTGGTGCTTCTGGGCCTGCTGTCTGTTGTCCTGCTGTCTGGACTGCTTGGGTTGGCAGTGCAGTACAAGACCGACATGGAGCAAGTCCTCAAAAGGCTGAAGAATGTGACAGAACAGAGAGACGCACTGTTTTGTCAACAGTGCTGTCCAAGTGGTTGGGATAAGTTTGGTTGTAAATGTTACAGGCATTCTGATGTGGATGGATCCTGGAATAAGAGCAGGAAGTTCTGTGTTTCCCACGGAGCAGATCTGGTGGTTGTGGACAGTAAAGAGGAGATGGACTTCATTAGCAGGTACCGCTCATCCTTCTGGCTCGGAGCGACAGATGAGGCCAGAGAAGGGATGTGGAGATGGGTTGATGGAACCGTCCTGTCAGTGGATAACCCCTCCTGGAGCGAAGGGGAACCTGACGGTGGTGAGGACCAGAACTGCCTTGTGCTAACGGGGGTCTGGGAGCAGAACCATTATAATTGGACTCGATGGGCAGATGAGAGTTGTGAAGTCAGTATGACGGGGCTTTGTGAACAGAACTTAATGTAGTGACTGATAAAAACATTTATTTATGCCAATTTTATACATGTACCTTTTCACTTAATGCCAACAGACGTTGGCTGTTTTGTTTCATACTTGTTGGGTTCCGCCATTCAATAAGAGCTGTGATTGGCTGCAAGGTGTTCCTTAAAAGGAGATGACATGAATACTTCACTGGTCACTGCAGGAGCTGTACATACTTGCTGCTCTTTTTACATTTATTTTTTTCAATGTTTCCACAGTTGCACTTTGTGCTGGAGGCTGAGGTTAGGTGGTAAAGAGTCATGACAGTCATTGGTTGGTTTTCAGTCGCTGCAAACCACACTAGTTCTCTATCTAAGGCTGCCTTTGTACCCTGAACGGTGTCAAGATCACCCTTCAAAATATGAAATGGACATTTATATCATAAGATGTGTTATAAAAGTAAACCTTTAAACAAGATTTTATTTGATTGAGAAAATAAAATCGTGTGATCACTATAAAACGCTTGTTAGTAAAGGATCTAGTTGTTCCACGGTGTTCAGATAGCAGAACAGTAGTCTTGTGTCCTGGTGTCTGAACAGGCTTGTAGGTCTGCACTTGGACTCTTTCAGCGGCTCCACATTGAACCGATCTTTTATTTGCTTTGGGACTGATGAAGGTTTCTGTTGAAAGTCCACTATTTCTTCAGCTTCAAAACTTTTAATTGCAGTGTTTGCCCTGACCTTTTCATATATATATATATATATACATATATATCTCTATCTCTTTATTTAATCTTTAATACCAAATATTGTATAGTATCTCTCACTCTAAACAAATTGTATATTAAACCATATTTTGAAATCATCTAACCTTTACCATCTTATTTTGGCATAGGTCTATGGCAAACATATGTATTTCAACCATGTCTTAATGTATATTTTGATCCCTTTTAAGTATGTAGAACAATCTGAACATTGCTGATATGACACTAAGTGATGCAGCGCACAAACCACTGACACAAAGTTACTCTATGAGCAGAAGTAGGAAGTAACATCTGGTTAAAATACTTCCTGTTGGTTCAAAGTGAGTGTTATGACTTTGGCATGCTGGCATACAGAACACACAGAAAGACCAACCACTCGTAGGAGTAGGACGATAAGATAAACTCTGTGAAAACTGTTTTTACCAGAATATGGCTGAGGAGATTTACGCCAGGCCCAACATGATGACCAAGGCCAGGTATACACAAGGAGAGAGAGAGGAGAGGATAGTGGACATCTACGCTAGCCTTGAGAGCCTCAGAGATCAACACCAGGACCATGTGGGGACAGAGGAGTCCTCCATGTCCCTGAGAACAGGAAGAAGTCAGCGGCCGGACTCTGTGAGCCCTCCTAGGTGTCCGATCAGGGCTGTGGTGGTGCTTCTGGGCCTGCTGTCTGTTGTCCTGCTGGCTGGACTGCTTGGATTGGCAGTGCAGTACAAGACTGACATGGAGCAAGTCCTCCAAAGGCTGAAGAATGTGACAGAACAGAGAGACACACTGCCTTGTCAACCGTGCTGTCCATATCGTTGGGATAAGTTTGGTTGTAAATGTTACCGGCTTCCGACGTGAAGGGATCCTGGAATAAGAGCAGGGAGTTCTGTGTTTCCCAAGGAGCAGATTTGGTGGTTGTGGACAGTGAAGAGGAGATGGACTTCATTAGCAGGAACGTCTGGAACTTCTGGCTCGGAGCGACAGATGAGGCCAGAGAAGGGATGTGGAGATGGGTTGATGGAACCGTCCTGTCAGTGTATAACCCCTCCTGGAGCACAGGGGAACCTGACGGTGGTGAGGACCAGAACTGCCTCAAGGTAAAAGTCTCGGAGGAGACCAAATATAAATGGAGAAGTGAGCGCTGTGAAGACTAAAACAAGGGGATTTGTGAACGTGATTTAGTAAAAATGATTGATGAAAACATTTCTTGATACCTATTTTTTGTACAAAAAAAAAAAAAAAAAAATATGTTAAATGTTGAATTGTATTTTGACTTTGGTACCACGTGGTGTGACCACCACAAAACACTCATGTAAATGATCTAGTTGTTCCACGGTGTTCAGATAGCAGAACAGTAGACTTGTGTCCTGGTGTCTGAACAGGCTTGTAGGTCTTTACTTGGACTCTTTCAGCGGCTCCAAGAGACTGATTTTACAAGCTGTACAAGTCTGAACCCAAGTGGTCAAACAAGACATTGTCGCTTCAAAAATGCTAGCAATTTAGTTTTGTGTTACTGAAGGAACACTGTTGAATGTATACGGTATATGCATTCGCACACATTCAGAGTAAATTGTAATGAAGTCTGTATATCTACTGTATATTGAACTGTTTGATTTAGTGAATATATATATATATACATATGTATTTGTAAAGAAACTCTTGAGTTATTTACTTAGCTTATTTTATTATTTGGATTTGGTTTAGCCTTTGTCTCTTCGAACAGACATTGAATTGATATTAAATTACTTTTGGGTCTGGTGAATAAATAATTACTATTGCCAATCAAATGTTTCATCTGTAATATTTTTAATGGCAGTGTTTGCCCTGAACTTTTCTGATCTTTGCAAAATACCACTTAGCATATGTTATTTCTATATGTTTATATAAATTACTAACCAAAAGTTGTGTACAATCTCTTGAATGTCTTAACCCTATTCATTGTCAAATCAATAATAAATTCTCTATGAAACAATAATTTGAAATCGTCTAACCTTTTTATTAACAACAACTATTAATATTAAAAAAATTTAAGGTCCTGTGTTTCTTCTCTTCAAGCAGAGAATCAAGTTCTGCTATGTAACTCATTTGTGAGTGAATCAGGATATCACGGTGTATAAACATGGTAACACATCATTGATATCAGCTACCTGATCACAAGCCATGTTGGAGCGACTAATGCTTGTTTTATATTCACACTTTCATCTTCATTGCAATGAATGACGACGTGCCCTTGAGCAAGTGTCTTCAGAGCAGCAGGTTGCTGGTGTGTCTATGAAACCACAGCAGCAGTTCCACAACACCAGTTTGACCAGTCAGTAACGTGATGACCTGACGGAACAGCACAGCATGCGTCCACACTGGGCTTCATCTGATTGGTCGTCATTCCGCCCATCATCCCAGAGACCCGGGGGTCTGGGAGCCGGGGGCCCCGAAGGCGTCCCTCAGCAGGCGGTCCAGGTTGTGTGTGTACTGGTCCCGGGTGGGGCCCGCCCCGCCCAGCTGGAGGGGCTGGAGGTGTGGATGGGGTGGGGCGTACGGGAAGGGAGCGTGCAGCTGGCTCAGCATCAGCCAGAAGGCGTCCGGGTCCACCTGGATCAGGTGACGGAACACGCTGGCAGGGAGCAGGAAGGGGAGGGGTCAGCCACACACGGAGCCACCTTTTCACTTGGGTGCAGGATCTCAATAGGATTTCATGTGTTCATATTTCACCCATCGTGCTCGCTTGGCTTGAATCCAACTGGTGGGACTTTGTAACATTTCTTGACCCTCACCCATTTCTTGGCCAAATTACAATTACATTTTAAGAAGTGTGTGTGTGTGTGTGGGGCGGGGGGGTTGACTGTGGCACTGCTACCTTAGACACGCCTCCTGAAGGCTGATTGGTTGTCTACAGCTCAGGTAGGGAAGGCAGGCATCACAGACAGCATCCAGGTCAGCCTCACCTGAACCACACGGTAACACAGAGGAATAAAGACGTGTGTATTATTACATGTGTATGTACGGGGGCGGGGTTAGTCTAGTGGTTAGGCTGTCCAAAGGGTCCGGGTTCGATCCCAGAGTTCCTCTGCTTCTCTCACCAGGATGATGGCAGCTAAATGTAGGAGCAGGACCCAGACATGAAAATGTCTTTAAGAATTAATATTAAACTTTTTGAGAAGCTCAGTTTGCTCCTTTGAAATATTTTTTGCCAGTGTACACTGAAGAAGACAAAACTCAGGTTGTGGAGTTTCCTTCAGAAATGACAAACTCTTGGTTGACCACCAGTGGTCAGACTTGTACAGCTTGTGAAGTCAGGCTGTGGGAGCAGAACCACAAGCCTAATAGCAGAATACAAATCTACTGTTCTGTTTTCTGCTCACCAGATACGAGAAGCACACAGCTTTGAACAAACACCAATGTTGTTAACAGTATTTGTTTGTTGTATTTGTTAAAGGAACAGTAGGCAAAATTTCTGTAAACGATTAAGTAAAAAAAAGAGCAAATGATTCATAACATTCCAGCATCTATCTGAAAAGTAAATTGTTCTAAATTAAAAAACAAAATTCAAGGAGTTTGCTTGATTGTAGTTGGCTGTCCAAAAATGGTCAACCTGCCGGTCAGAAAACAACAAATCAGTCTTATCAAATTCCTGTCAGTTAGTTGAATTTCCTCTGAATCTTGCCTTTGCTCCTTTAAGGAAGACTCAGATAACAGGCTGTGAGCACAAACGAAGTCAGATATTTAAACACAAAGTGGATTCTTACAGTTGACTTCTCAATATTGGAATCGGTTGAAGTGAGAAAGTTGGAATTACAAGATAATTTGTGCTGTAGTGATCACAGTACATGGTACCAAGGTCTATTCAATTCAACAATAAATATGTTGTATATTTTACACCTTCCCTTCACTCTTTATGCTATTTATTGGTGTTGTACTATCCCATCATAAGTCATTGCTGAGCTCTTTGATATAGTTTGTTCTTGCTTAAACATTGAAATACAGCAAAATACTTGAATACTTAAAACACAATGGCCGGTTTGCCTGCTCCCTTATGTAATTAGTGTCTGACAAAGTATTTGTTTGATCTTCTGGGTGGAGACGCCATTTCAAACCAACAGTTTTTTATGTTAATGTGCCTTTGTTTACATCTAGTTTGACTATATTACAGCATTTGTAATCAAAATGAAAATAATCGATATGAAGTAGTCCGTTGTGCTGCCGTGTTACTTATGAAGCGCTCAACACATGACTAGTGACCTGAACTCATTACTTCCTGTTGTGTCTTGGTGCTGGGGGGCTCTGTGCTTCAAATTAGACTGGAGCTTTATTACTCTACATTAAATATACAAGCTTTGACACAGAAAAAGACTAGTCAACTAAAGAAAAAAACACAAATGTGGATATGATTGTTTTCTAGAAAAACAATTGTATTGCGGTTGTTTAATCATCCCCTGCGGTTGCCTTGGCAACACCGAAGTGTTGCGATATTGCGGTCACTGCGACAGCCCATCCTGTTAGACAGACTTCCTGTTTGGTGATAGTAGGTGTTAAGACTTTGGCATGCTGTCATACAGAACGCACAGAAAGACAAACCACTCGTAGGAGTAGGACGATAAGATAAACTCTGTGAAAACACTTTTGACCAGAATATAGAGGAGGCAATTTACGCCAGGCCCAACATGAT